>CM055117.1:905825376-906235296 GCA_029206835.1 Rana muscosa | reverse complement strand
CTACATTGGCTTTTCTCCAATCAGCTGGTACCATTCCAGTCAGTAGACTGTTTGTAAAAATTAGGAACAATTGTCTGGCAATTACTTGACTGAGTTCCTTAAAGGAGAAGTAAGGGATGGGTTAAATAACTAGTACATATCACATTAGTCACATATCAGCTAATCTTTTTTGCTACCTCTTTTAGTTTTTACAGCAAGTGCAGACAGTAAAAAGAAAAAATATTCAGCGCTGAAAAAATTGTTAGGAAATACTAAAAGTTGCAAGCCAGCACTCAAGGTATACTCATAAAAATCCCTCAAATACAATCTGAAATAAAAATAGTGCAGCGCAACAAAATTAAAACTATGTAGAATACATGTCATAAACACATATCAAAATCCATAAATCAATAACATAAAGTCCATAGGTGCTTGTGAACCAGCAATAATAATATCATGCAAAGTGGTTATAAAAGTGTCCAGAGATCCCTCCACCACAATAGGATTGGCCTCTCACCTCACAACTTCGACCTAACTAGAGGTCACACAGCTTGTACTCAAAAGAGTAAATGAGAATCACATGGGAAAACTCCGATCAAACAGTGGTCACATATAGCAGGATATCAGGCTGGAAACTCCATCATATAGGAAGACAAGAATAAAGAACGATCTAGTGCTCTCTGTATAGACTGTTTAATGTATTAAAATATACAACTCATAAAATGTTACTCACAAATAAGGCACTCGGACGCGAGTGTCAGCGTTCAAAGCATATGGATAGAGCGGCGTGGTAACACAGACTGTGGTGATGACCGCGAATGACGTCTAGCGTGGCTCCTCCCCCCGTACGCGTTACGTCCAGTAGGCGGGACTTCCTCAGCGTGGGGTTGGATGACACACAGACGTCTCGCAACACAGCAACTAAAATAGTGTCATGGTAACCATCCTGCAGCGAATCAACCTCCCAGTAAGAGTCAGCCAATCCAGGCTAATCTCACATGCCACAATATTTGGCTGGCCAGGGGAGCCGTCTACCGCAGACAGGATAACCAAAAAGATAAAAGTTTAAAATATCAAAAAAAAAGGAACAAAGAGCTCCAAAAAATTAAGATATATAAAACTTTAAATCTAGGTGCAAATATAAAGGGGAAAGGACATAGAAAATATATCACTGTCCTAACATAGCCAACCCAAATTGCACAACACATGTTCTTAAAGGGAAACACACCCATAATAAAAATCCAAAAAAAAAAAAAAGGTGATAACACCTAGTAATAAAAATGAAAATTATTAATAAATTATTAATAAATAAAGACGTCATACACGGTCATCACGAAAATCTGCAACAGCCATATACATCATAAAATAATCAAAAATCTATAGAAATATAACATACAAAAACAGAAAAAAATATATATATCATAAAAGCATTATCTGTTAGAAATAAAACAATTAAGATCGAAGTCTACATTTAAACCTGCAGGTGACATTACTTTGGTTTCAAAAATCCAGAAAGATTCCCTGCGACTAAGTTGTCGAATGTAATGTCCACCTCTCCAATGTCTCTGTACTTTTTCCACCCCCCAAAACTTCAAACATTTGGGATCACGTTGATGGAAATTTCTAAAATGCCTGGATACACTATGTGTCTTGACTCCTCTTTTTATATTACTAATGTGTTCGCCCACTCTGACATGTAGTGCTCGTGAGGTACGTCCTACATACTGTAAACCGCAATCACACTCAAGCATGTATACAACCCCCTCCGTTGTACACGTAATTAATTGCTTGATCTGATATTGAGTGTGCGTAACAGATGCAGTAAAATCTTTCCGTTTTTTCAGATTATTTTTAGCATGCCTGCAAGTCGCGCAGCGACCACAGGCATAAAAACCTGACAGGAAGCTAAAAAGCTTAGTACCAGCTACAATAGGTGGATCTAACACCCCAGGGGCAAGGCTATCGCGGAGAGAGGGCGCCTTACGATAAACAAATTGGGGACGGTCAGGGAGTACCGAGCCCAAAATGCGGTCATATTTTAAAATAGGCCAGTGTTTGGCAACTATTTTTTCAAATTTTTTATATTGAATGCTAAAGTCCATTACTATCTTGAAATTATTAACATTCACATCAGTAGAAGGACTATTAGGCCTATCTGCAACAATAGTACTTCGATCCATACCTCTTACTCTCTCTATTTCGGTAGTAATCATAGAGTGAGTATACCCTTTTTGCTTAAACCGAGAGGCTAAGATCTGAGATTGTAAGAGAAAATCCCCTTCAGAGGTGCAATTACGGCGGAGTCTAACAAATTGCCCTCTAGGGATATTACACAGCCATAACCTATGATGACAACTCGTCAGGGGTATATAGCCATTTCTATCAGTAGCCTTAAAATGATTCCTAGTGTGGAGACAGTTGTCCTTTTTGAAAATTTCCAAATCAAGGAAAGTAATTTTATTGTGATCAAGCGTCCAGGTAAGCTTAATATTTCTATCATTATTATTGAGTTTATTCATAAAAAGTTGAAGACTAAGCATATCACCCTCCCAAATCATTATGAGGTCATCAATATACCTTTTATAGCACCGCAATTGTGGTGGGCGATCACGAAAGACCACCTCAGCCTCCCAGTGGGCCATAAAGAGGTTGGCCACACTGGGAGCAAACCGAGCACCCATAGCGACACCACGTCGTTGCAAAAAGAAATCCCTATTAAACCAAAAATAATTTTTTAGAAGACAGAACCTCAGACCATCCAATAAAAATTGAACGTGTTGAGTACTGAGGTCTGAATCCGCCAATGCCAATTCAACAGAGGCTAAAGCTGCATCGTGATCAATGATCGTATATAGGGACCCCACATCAGCGGTGACCAAAATGGTATTGGATGTACAAGAGAGAGTGTCCAAGATCTGTAAAATCTGCTTAGTATCACGAAGATACGCTGGTGCTTTACAGACTAAAGGCTGCAAAGCACCAGCGTATCTTCGTGATACTAAGCAGATTTTACAGATCTTGGACACTCTCTCTTGTACATCCAATACCATTTTGGTCACCGCTGATGTGGGGTCCCTATATATGATCATTGATCACGATGCAGCTTTAGCCTCTGTTGCATTGGCATTGGCGGATTCAGACCTCAGTACTCAACACGTTCAATTTTTATTGGATGGTCTGAGGTTCTGTCTTCTAAAAAATTATTTTTGGTTTAATAGGGATTTCTTTTTGCAACGACGTGGTGTCGCTATGGGTGCTCGGTTTGCTCCCAGTGTGGCCAACCTCTTTATGGCCCACTGGGAGGCTGAGGTGGTCTTTCGTGATCGCCCACCACAATTGCGGTGCTATAAAAGGTATATTGATGACCTCATAATGATTTGGGAGGGTGATATGCTTAGTCTTCAACTTTTTATGAATAAACTCAATAATAATGATAGAAATATTAAGCTTACCTGGACGCTTGATCACAATAAAATTACTTTCCTTGATTTGGAAATTTTCAAAAAGGACAACTGTCTCCACACTAGGAATCATTTTAAGGCTACTGATAGAAATGGCTATATACCCCTGACGAGTTGTCATCATAGGTTATGGCTGTGTAATATCCCTAGAGGGCAATTTGTTAGACTCCGCCGTAATTGCACCTCTGAAGGGGATTTTCTCTTACAATCTCAGATCTTAGCCTCTCGGTTTAAGCAAAAAGGGTATACTCACTCTATGATTACTACCGAAATAGAGAGAGTAAGAGGTATGGATCGAAGTACTATTGTTGCAGATAGGCCTAATAGTCCTTCTACTGATGTGAATGTTAATAATTTCAAGATAGTAATGGACTTTAGCATTCAATATAAAAAATTTGAAAAAATAGTTGCCAAACACTGGCCTATTTTAAAATATGACCGCATTTTGGGCTCGGTACTCCCTGACCGTCCCCAATTTGTTTATCGTAAGGCGCCCTCTCTCCGCGATAGCCTTGCCCCTGGGGTGTTAGATCCACCTATTGTAGCTGGTACTAAGCTTTTTAGCTTCCTGTCAGGTTTTTATGCCTGTGGTCGCTGCGCGACTTGCAGGCATGCTAAAAATAATCTGAAAAAACGGAAAGATTTTACTGCATCTGTTACGCACACTCAATATCAGATCAAGCAATTAATTACGTGTACAACGGAGGGGGTTGTATACATGCTTGAGTGTGATTGCAGTTTACAGTATGTAGGACGTACCTCACGAGCACTACATGTCAGAGTGGGCGAACACATTAGTAATATAAAAAGAGGAGTCAAGACACATAGTGTATCCAGGCATTTTAGAAATTTCCATCAACGTGATCCCAAATGTTTGAAGTTTTGGGGGGTGGAAAAAGTACAGAGACATTGGAGAGGTGGACATTACATTCGACAACTTAGTCGCAGGGAATCTTTCTGGATTTTTGAAACCAAAGTAATGTCACCTGCAGGTTTAAATGTAGACTTCGATCTTAATTGTTTTATTTCTAACAGATAATGCTTTTATGATATATATATTTTTTTCTGTTTTTGTATGTTATATTTCTATAGATTTTTGATTATTTTATGATGTATATGGCTGTTGCAGATTTTCGTGATGACCGTGTATGACGTCTTTATTTATTAATAATTTATTAATAATTTTCATTTTTATTACTAGGTGTTATCACCTTTTTTTTTTTTTTTTTTTTTTTTTTTTTTGGATTTTTTTTTTTTTTTTTGGATTTTTATTATGGGTGTGTTTCCCTTTAAGAACATGTGTTGTGCAATTTGGGTTGGCTATGTTAGGACAGTGATATATTTTCTATGTCCTTTCCCCTTTATATTTGCACCTAGATTTAAAGTTTTATATATCTTAATTTTTTGGAGCTCTTTGTTCCTTTTTTTTGATATTTTAAACTTTTATCTTTTTGGTTATCCTGTCTGCGGTAGACGGCTCCCCTGGCCAGCCAAATATTGTGGCATGTGAGATTAGCCTGGATTGGCTGACTCTTACTGGGAGGTTGATTCGCTGCAGGATGGTTACCATGACACTATTTTAGTTGCTGTGTTGCGAGACGTCTGTGTGTCATCCAACCCCACGCTGAGGAAGTCCCGCCTACTGGACGTAACGCGTACGGGGGGAGGAGCCACGCTAGACGTCATTCGCGGTCATCACCACAGTCTGTGTTACCACGCCGCTCTATCCATATGCTTTGAACGCTGACACTCGCGTCCGAGTGCCTTATTTGTGAGTAACATTTTATGAGTTGTATATTTTAATACATTAAACAGTCTATACAGAGAGCACTAGATCGTTCTTTATTCTTGTCTTCCTATATGATGGAGTTTCCAGCCTGATATCCTGCTATATGTGACCACTGTTTGATCGGAGTTTTCCCATGTGATTCTCATTTACTCTTTTGAGTACAAGCTGTGTGACCTCTAGTTAGGTCGAAGTTGTGAGGTGAGAGGCCAATCCTATTGTGGTGGAGGGATCTCTGGACACTTTTATAACCACTTTGCATGATATTATTATTGCTGGTTCACAAGCACCTATGGACTTTATGTTATTGATTTATGGATTTTGATATGTGTTTATGACATGTATTCTACATAGTTTTAATTTTGTTGCGCTGCACTATTTTTATTTCAGTTTACAGCAAGTGCACATGAACTTTCCTTCTGCTGGCAAAAACAGTTAATTTTCAGTTTGAAAAGTTCTCAGGGGTGTGAACATCTCCACCAACAAACTAATACACCCCCTGACTCTGTCCCCCCTCCCCTAAGAGACGTGGCTGTGCTGATAGATAGGGAGGGGGAGGAGGGAGGAGGTAGAAGGGAGGGGGGAGCAGCTACGCTCTGTGAAGTCTCATAAACAAGCAGAGGGAGGAGAGCCGACATCAATCAAGCAAAATGACAGGAAAGGGGGTGGATCCAGACTCTATATTGCCACCATTGTCTGGATGATGCTGTATGAAAGACTGTAGAACCTCCCACAGGAATTTATCTCGATTTTAACAGAATGGGGGCACTTCTGAGAGGGCTGGGAGGGTTTATAGATATCAGCAGCTCACATAGAATAGATGTAAGCAAAAAAAAGGAAACCCATACTTCTCTTTTAACCACTTCTCCACCGTGCCTATTCTGGCACTTCTCTCCTTCATGTAAAAATCATAATTTTTTTGCTAGAAAATTAATCATCACCCCCATATATTATATATTTATTTTAGCAGACACCCTAGGGAATAAAATGGCGGTCGTTGCAACTTTTTATCTTGCACGGTATTTACGAAAACATTTTTCAAACACCTTTTTTGGGGAAAAAAACGGTTTCACGAATTAAAAAATAACAAAACAGTAAAGTTAGCCCAATTTTTTTGTATAATGTGAAAGATGCTGTTACACCGAGTAAAGAGATACCTAACATGTCACGCTTTAAAATTGCACACACTCATGGAATGGCGCCAAACTTCGGTACTTAAAAATCTCCATAGGCAACGCTTTGATTTTTTTTACAGGTTACTATTTTCGAGTTACAGAGGAGGTCTAGTGCTAGAATTGTTTCTCGCACTCTACTGCACGCCGCGATACCTCACATGTGGGGTTTGAATGGCGTTTACATATGTGGGCGGGGCTTACATGCGTGTTCGCTTCTGAGCGCGAGCTACCGGGGACAGGGGCATTTTACTATATTATTTTTTTATTTTACTGATTTTTTTTTTATTTTGAACACTTTTTTTTACTTTTTTTTTTGATCACTTTTATTCCTATTACAAGGAATGTAAACATCCCTTGTAATAGGAATCGTTGTGACAGGTCCTCTTTATGGAGAGATGCGGGGTCAATAAGACTTCACATCTCTCCTCCAGGCTGGAAAGCATGAGATCGGTGAAAAAAACATTCACCAATCTCATGCTGACAGCCGCAATTGCGGCTTTGTTTACTTCCGGGTACGTCACAACGTCGCGCCCGGGACTCCGACGGTCATAGAGATGACTGGTGACCATCTGGTCACCGGAAATCTCTATCGTCGTGAGCCGGCGCCGGCCGATTCGTTCTCCAGGCCCCCGATGGCAAGTCTATTTCTAATTCTGTCCTCTGTTAGCCATGAGGGTGCTTCCTGTGACGTGTCATGTGGATAAACATTGCAGTTTTGGTTACTTCCCTTGTGAAGACTGAGGAGAAGAATAAACTCAAAACCTTCGCCATCTCTCCATTCTTAGTAACCAGATTCCCTTCCTCATTGTTTATGGGACCAATATGATCTGACCTCCCTTTCTTACTATTTATGTACCTAAAGAATTTCTTGGGATTTTTCTTACTCTCCTCCGCTATGTACCTTTCATATTCTATCTTAGCTGCCTTGATTGCACCCTTACATTTCTTGTTGCATTCTTTGTAAATTTGGAATGCTGCTGATGATCCCTTAGCCTTGTATTTTTTGAAGGCCTTCTCCTTTGCTTTTATATGCATTTTTACGTTGGAGTTAAGCCACCCAGGACTTTTATTAGCTCTTTTAAATTTATTTCCCATTGGGATGCACTGGCTAATGCCCTTATTTAATATGCTTTTAAAGCTTTTAATGCATACCTATTTCTCCTCAGTGTTCTTTGTTCCTAAGATTTGTATCTTCTAGCAAGGCTCGTTGTTTAGGGAAGTTGGCTCATTTGAAATTCAGTGTCTTTGTATTCCCCTTATGTTTCCTATTAGTGTGATTTATACTGAAACTAATTGACCTGTGATCGCTGTTTCCCAAATTGCCCCATATTTCTACATCCGTGATCAAGTATGTATTGTTGGTAATCAGTAGGTCTAGTAACGCTTTGTTTCTAGTTGTTGCCTTTGCCATCCTTGCCGCCAATCCAAATTGTGATAGGAGATCCGCCTCTGCCTCCTCCCTCTGCTTAGGGGGCCTATATCATACTCCCAGTACTTCCCCTTAGTTTCATCCCTTTGCAGATCTACCCATAAGGATTCCACCTCCTCCCTTGCTCCCTTAGTGATGTCATCTCTCACATTCACTTGTACATCATTTTTGATATACAGGCATACCCCTCCCCCTTTTTTACCCCCTCTATTCCTGCGATATAGGCAATAACCTTGAATGGTTGCCAGCCAACCATTAGAGCTGTTGAATCAAGTCTCTTAAATTCCTACAAAATCGAAATCCTCCTCGAACAACAGTAGCTCTAGTTCTCCCATCTTGTCCGCCAGACTCCTGGCTAGGGATGAGCCGAACACCCCCCGGTTCAGTTCGCACCAGAACCTGCGAACGGACCGAAAGTTCGCGCAAACTATCGAGCCCCGCTAAAGTCTATGGGACTCGAACGTTCAGAATCAAAAGTGCTAATTTTAAAGGCTAATATGCAAGTTATTGTCCTAAAAAGGGTTAGATGACCCGGGTCCTGCCCCAGAGGACATGTATCAATGCAAAAAAAAGTTTTAAAAACTACAGTTTTTTCGGGAGCAGTGATTTTAATGATGCTTAAAGTGAAAAAAAAGTGAAATATTCCTTTAAATATCGTACCTGGGGGGTGTCTATAGTATGCCTGAGAAGTGGCACGTGTTTCCCGTGTTTAGAACTGTCCTTGCACAAAATGACATTTCTAAAGGAAAAAAAGTAATTTAAAACTGCTTGCGGCTTTAATGTAATGTGTGGTCCCGGCAATATGGATGAAAATCATTGAGAAAATTGGCATCGGTACCCCCCCCCCTCAACCCATTTGGGTCTTGTATGGATATTAAGGGGAACCCCGCACCCAAATAAAAAAAAGGAAAGGCGTGGGGCCCCCAGGCCCTATATACTCTGTACAGCAGTATACAGGCGGTGCAAACAAGACAGGGACTGTAGGTTTGTTCTTAAGTAGAATCTGTTTGTAATTTAGAACTGGTACATTTTTAAAGTGCACCTGGTTCAGAACATTTCACCTCACTTTCTGTCCCAATGACAATTGTTTTTTGAAAATTTGGGTCTTTTAGTGAAACAAGGATTGGTGATAAAGCATAAGTGGAGAGGAGACATGTTTTTCCCATATTAACTCTTACAGGAGAGAATTTCCCTTCCTAGGGGTAGATTTCCCCTCACTTCCTGTTGTCTCCCTCCGTTTGCAAGTAGGCGTCGTTTGTAAGTTGGATGTTTGAAAGTAGGGGCCTGCCCTATATACTCTGCAAAAATTTGGGCCTTAGGTGTTGGTGTTGCCACAACACTGTAAGGCCTCACAGTCAGTCTTGGTGGGCGCAGGAACGGGCCCTGCTGTGAAATATTAGATCAAGAATTGGAATTACATGCCCCTGTTGAACAGGGGCAGAAAAATTGGGCCTTAGGCACAGGTGCTGGAGCCACAACACTGCAACCCCTCACAGATCCTATAGTTGGAGTGCAGGAATGAGCCCTGCTGAAAAGTATTGCATCAAAATTTTTAATTACACGCCCCTGTTAAAAAGGGGCAGAAAAATTGGGCCTTAGGCACTGGTGCTGGTGCCACAACACTGCAACCCCTCACAGAAACTCTAGTTGGAGTGCAAGAATGATCCCTGCTGCAAATTATTGCATCAAAAATTGTAATTACACGCCCCTGTTAAACAGGGGCTGAAAAATTGGGCCTTGGCCACTGGTGGCGGTGCCCAGAACCAAAAATGTTCTTACAAGCTATCAGCATGAACATTGAGGAGGAAGAGGATAGTCACTCAGCATAACAGGATAGTCACTCAGCATCAACATAGGCAGTCTTGAAGGGATCTCCAACAGCACTGAATGTGCGTTCCGAAAGAACGCTGGATGCAGGACAGGCCAGTAGCTCAATTGCATACTGTGCAAGCTCTGGCCAGTGATCCATCCTCAAGACCCAGTAACCCAGAGGATTTTTGGTGGGAAAGGTGTCCAAGTCTGATCTTGCCCCTAGGTATTCCTGCACCATGTGAATCAGACGATGGTTACTGGAACCGATCATACCTTGGGGCTGCGGACTAAAAAATTGTCTGAACGCATTGGTCAGACGGCCACCTTCTCCACCACTCCTTCTGTGACTGACCGAAGCCTCAGCAACACATTGTTCAGGACCAGGAATTTGTAACCTCCCAGGCTCTGGAAACGCGTGGAAAAAAACTTTCTGCAAGGCCTCCCGGAGATGTTTCATCCACTGCTCCATCTGCGATGGCAAGATAAGGTCCGCAACCTTACCATTGTAACGTGGATCAAGGAGGGTTGTCAGCCAGTAATGATCCCTCTCCTTGATACCACGAATACGAGGATCTTTTCGCAGGCTTTGCAGGATCAGAAAGGCCATGCAGTGTAGGTTTGCTGAGGGATTCGGTTCGGAGTCCTCTGGGTCACTAAGAACGACATGATCCGCAGCCACCTCCTCCCAGCCACGTACAAGTCCATGGGTTTTTGGGACTGTAAATGATCCCTTGAAGACTGCTGCTGATGCTGAGTGCTAGGCTCCACCTCCATGCTGACACAATTCTCCTCGTCCTCTTCCTATGTGATCGGCGGGCCAGCAGGAACACTGTCTGGATAAAGGGGGCCTTGAGAGGTAAGGAAGTCCTCCTCTTCCTCCCTCTGTTCTGCCTCAAGTGCCCTGTCCATTATTCCACGCAGCGTGTGCTCCAAAAGGTGGACAAGAGGGACAGTGTCACTGATGCATGCACTGTCACTGCTCACCATCCTTGTGGCCTCTTCAACAGGTGACAGGACAGTGCATGCATCCCTGATCATGACCCACTGGCGTGGAAAAAAAATCCCAAGCTCCCCTGACCCTGTCCTGGTGCCATATTGGCACAGATACTCATTGATGGCCCTCTGCTGCATGTGCAGCCGCTGCAGCATGGCCAACGTTGAGTTCCACCTGGTGGGCATGTCACAGATTAGGCAGGTTAAATTACTTTTGCAGGTCAGCCAGCCGAGCACTGGCATTATATGACCGGCGGAAATGCACACAGACTTTCCTGGCCTGCCTCAGGACATCCTGTAAGCCCGGGTACTTGCCCAAGAACCGCTGCACCACCAAGTTAAGGACGTGAGCCAAACAGGGCACATGGGTCAGCTGTCCCTGTCGGAGGGCGGAGAGGAGGTTTGTGCCATTGTCGCAAACCACCATTCCTGGCTTAAGCTGGCATGGCGTCAACCACCTCTGAGCCTGCCCCTGCAGAGCTGACAGAATTTCTGCCCCAGTGTGGCTCCTGTCCCCCAAGCACACCAGCTCAAGCACCGCATGGCATCTTTTTGCCTGCGTACTTCCGTAGCCCCTTGAATGCCTACGGAGCACCGCTGGTTCGGAGGACAAAGCACAGGAAGAGGCCATGGAGGAAGAAGAAGAGGAGGGGGTGGAGGAGAGAGGTGTGTCAGAATCACCAGTAGTAACATTTTGGAGGCGTGGTGGCGGAACAACCTCCAACACTACTGCACCTTGTTCTGCATCCTTCTCAGCTGCCAGCAGAGTCACCCAATGCGCCGTGAAAGATAGGAAACGTCCCTGTCCATGCCTGCAAGACCATGAGTCAGCGGTAATATGCACCTTACCTCTGACCGCCCTGTCCAGCGTGGCCAAGACATTGCCTTCCACATGCCGGTAGAGAGCCGGAATCACCTTCCGTGAAAAAAAGTGGCGTTTGGGAACCTGCCACTGAGGAACCGCACATTCCACAAACTCACGGAAGGGGGCAGAGTCTACCAACTGAAAAGGCAGCAGTTGAAGTGCTAGCAATTTAGCCAAGCTAGCATTCAACTGTTGGGCCTGTGGATGGCTGGGAACTTCTTTCGGCGGTGCAGCAGCTGGGGCAGGGAAATTTGCCTGGTACAATCTGACGTTGGTGTACCGATAGCAGATTTCCCACAAGTACTTGGCTGTGACACACCTAATTCTACACCTTCATTCCTCTCAGTGCAGGTTTCAGAGAGGACTGAAGGTATAGTGGGTTTGGAGATCCCAGCTGATGAGGAGCAAGGAGAGGTCCGCTTTGTTATTTGGTGTGGGTCTTTTAGGTACACTTGCCAACGAACTGCATGGCAGGTCGACATATGTCTGGTCACAGCATGTGGTGCCCAAGAGGGTGATGTTTTGGCCACGCGAGATACGCTTGAGACATATGTTGCAAATAGCAGCGGTGCGATCTGATGCACTTGTCTCAAAAAAGGCCCACACCAAAGAACTTTTAACGCGCAGAGACAGCAGGGCCCTGCACATGCGGAGCTCTGCGGTGTGATGCAGTCGGTGTGCTGCCCTTAAGCTGGCCTGTGGAGGGAATCCTGCCTCGTTGGAGATGTGCCTCCTCCTCCTCTCTCCTATCAGGCACCCACATAGAGTCCGTGACCTCATCATCCCCTCCCTCCTCATCACTGGAGCAAACCTGGCAGTAGGCTGCAGCTGGGGGAATGTGACTGCCAGATTGCTATCCTTCTTGGGCACCCCCTCTCTCTGGGCTCACGTTACTGCCTTCCTCTAGCTGGGTACCATCATCGGAGCCTTGAAAACGCTGCGCATCCTCCTGCAGTATGTACCCAACACTGTGGTCAAACCGTTCGGGGGACTCCTCAGGAGGACATGGTGGGGCTAGGGAAGGAGTGACTGATGCCATTGAGCCGAGGGAAGAGGCCGCTTTGGCAGCTGCTTTGCCAGACAAAGTACCCTGAGCCTGGGTGAGAGAGGATGAGGAGGATGAGGACGGCTTGGTCATCCACTCTACCAAGTCTTCGGCATGTTGCGGCTCAACGCGACCAGCTGGCGAAAAAAAAGGACAAGCGTGTCCCACAGCCACGTGCTGATGAGGATGCACCGTGTCCACGACCAGCACTGTTGCCTCTAAACACAGAGCCTGCTTGCCCTCTTTTATTGGCTTGTGACTGTCTGCCTCTCCTTGTTGGCATTCCAGACATACTAATGGCCTGCAGTGAGATGTAGCTGCACAAAGCTGGGATGTATATATAAACTGATTATACTGCAGCTAGCAGAATCAACTGCCTGCCTGTAGTATTATTAGGAAGAAAACAACAAGAATTGTCTGCAGTGAGCTTTAGCTGCACACTGTGCCCAGTATACAGTACACTAATGTACTGCAGCTAGCTGAATGAACTGCCTGCCTGTGGTATTAACAGTAAGAGAACACCAGCAATTGTCTTCAGTTAGCTTTAGGTGCACACTGTGCAGAGGACACAGAAAACTGACTGAAAATACTGCAGTTGGCTGCCTGTGGTATTAATAGTAAGAGAACACCAGCAATTGTCTTCAGTTAGCTTTAGGTACACACTGTGCAGAGGACACAGTACACTGACTGAAAATACTGCAGTTGCCTGCCTGTGGTATTAATAGTAAGAGAACAACAGCAATTGTCTTCAGTTAGCTTTAGGTGCACACTGTGCAGAGGACACAGTACACTGACTGAAAATACTGCAGTTGCCTGCCTGTGGTATTAATAGTAAGAGAACACCAGCAATTGTCTTCAGTTAGCTTTAGGTGCACACTGTGCAGAGGACACAGTACACTGACTGAAAATACTGCAGTTGCCTGCCTGTGGTATTAATAGTAAGAGAACACCAGCAATTGTCTTCAGTTAGCTTTAGGTGCACACTGTGCAGAGGACACAGTACACTGACTGAAAATACTGCAGTTACCTGCCTGTGGTATTAATAGTAAGAGAACACCATCAATTGTCTTCAGTTAGCTTTAGGTGCACACTGTGCAGAGGACACAGTACACTGACTGAAAATACTGCAGTTACCTGCCTGTGGTATTAATAGTAAGAGAACACCATCAATTGTCTTCAGTTAGCTTTAGGTGTACACTGTGCAGAGGAAACAGTACAGTGACTGAAAATACTGCAGTTGCCTTCCTGTGGTATTAATAGTAAGAGAACACCAGCAATTGTCTTCAGTTAGCTTTAGGTGCACACTGTGCAGAGGACACAGTACACTGACTGAAAATACTGCAGTTGCCTGCGTGTAGTATTAATAGTAAGAGAACAACAGCAATTGTCTTCAGTTAGCTTTAGGTGCACACTGTGCAGAGGACACAGTACACTGACTGAAAATACTGCAGTTGCCTTCCTGTGGTATTAATAGTAAGAGAACACCAGCAATTGTCTTCAGTTAGCTTTAGGAGCACACTGTGCAGAGGACACAGTACACTGACTGAAAATACTGCAGTTGCCTGCCTGTGTTATTAATAGTAAGAGAACACTGGCAATTGTCTTCAGTTAGTTTTAGGTGCACACTGTGCAGAGGACACAGTACACTGACTGAAATGCTGCAGTTACCTGCCTGTGGTATTTATAGTAAGAGAACACCAGCAATTGTCTTCAGTTAGCTTTAGGTGCACACTGTGCAGAGGACACAGTACACTGACTGAAAATACTGCAGTTGCCTTCCTGTGGTATTAATAGTAAGAGAACACCAGCAATTGTCTTCAGTTAGCTTTAGGTGCACACTGTGCAGAGGACACAGTACACTGACTGAAAATACTGCAGTTGCCTGCGTGTAGTATTAATAGTAAGAGAACAACAGCAATTGTCTTCAGTTAGCTTTAGGTGCACACTGTGCAGAGGACACAGTACACTGACTGAAAATACTGCAGTTGCCTTCCTGTGGTATTAATAGTAAGAGAACACCAGCAATTGTCTTCAGTTAGCTTTAGGAGCACACTGTGCAGAGGACACAGTACACTGACTGAAAATACTGCAGTTGCCTGCCTTTGTTATTAATAGTAAGAGAACACTGGCAATTGTCTTCAGTTAGTTTTAGGTGCACACTGTGCAGAGGACACAGTACACTGACTGAAATGCTGCAGTTACCTGCCTGTGGTATTTATAGTAAGAGAACACCAGCAATTGTCTTCAGTTAGCTTTAGGTGCACACTGTGCAGAGGACACAGTACACTGACGGAAAATAATGTAGTTGCCTGCCTGTGGTATTAATAGTAAGAGAACACCAGCAATTGTCTTCAGTTAGCTTTAGGTGTACACTGTGCAGAGGTAACAGTACAGTGACTAAAAATACTGCAGTTGCCTTCCTGTGGTATTAATAGTAAGAGAACACCAGCAATTGTCTTCAGTTAGCTTTAGGTGCACACTGTGCAGAGGACACAGTACACTGACTGAAAATACTGCAGTTGCCTGCCTGTGGTATTAATAGTAAGAGAACACCAGCAATTGTCTTCAGTTAGCTTTAGGTGCACACTGTGCAGAGGACACAGTACACTGACTGAAAATACTGCAGTTGCCTGCCTGTGGTATTAATAGTAAGAGAACACCAGCAATTGTCTTCAGTTAGCTTTAGGTGCACACTGTGCAGAGGACACAGTACACTGACTGAAAATACTGCAGTTGCCTTCCTGTGGTATTAATAGTAAGAGAACACCAGCAATTGTCTTCAGTTAGCTTTAGGTGCACACTGTGCAGAGGACACAGTACACTGACTGAAAATACTGCAGTTGCCTGCCTGTGGTATTAATAGTAAGAGAACACCAGCAATTGTCTTAAGTTAGCTTTAGGTGCACACTGTGCAGAGGACACAGTACACTGACTGAAAATACTGCAGTTGCCTGCCTGTGGTATTAATAGTAAGAGAACACCAGCAATTGTCTTCAGTTAGCTTTAGGTGCACACTGTGCAGAGGACACAGTACACTGACTGAAAATACTGCAGTTGCCTTCCTGTGGTATTAATAGTAAGAGAACACCAGCCATTGTCTTCAGTTAGCTTTAGGTGCACACTGTGCAGAGGACACAGTACACTGACTGAAAATACTGCAGTTGCCTGCCTGTGGTATTAATAGTAAGAGAACACCAGCAATTGTCTTCAGTTAGCTTTAGGTGCACACTGTGCAGAGGACACAGTACACTGACTGAAAATACTGCAGTTGCCTTCCTGTGGTATTTATAGTAAGAGAACACCAGCAATTGTCTTCAGTTAGCTTTAGGTGCACACTGTGCAGAGGACACAGTACACTGACTGAAAATACTGCAGTTGCCTTCCTGTGGTATTAATAGTAAGAGAACACCAGCAATTGTCTTCAGTTAGCTTTAGGTGCATACTGTGCAGAGGACACAGTACACTGACTGAAAATACTGCAGTTGCCTGCGTGTAGTATTAATAGTAAGAGAACAACAGCAATTGTCTTCAGTTAGCTTTAGGTGCACACTGTGCAGAGGACACAGTACACTGACTGAAAATACTGCAGTTGCCTTCCTGTGGTATTAATAGTAAGAGAACACCAGCAATTGTCTTCAGTTAGCTTTAGGAGCACACTGTGCAGAGGACACAGTACACTGACTGAAAATACTGCAGTTGCCTGCCTTTGTTATTAATAGTAAGAGAACACTGGCAATTGTCTTCAGTTAGTTTTAGGTGCACACTGTGCAGAGGACACAGTACACTGACTGAAATGCTGCAGTTACCTGCCTGTGGTATTTATAGTAAGAGAACACCAGCAATTGTCTTCAGTTAGCTTTAGGTGCACACTGTGCAGAGGACACAGTACACTGACGGAAAATAATGTAGTTGCCTGCCTGTGGTATTAATAGTAAGAGAACACCAGCAATTGTCTTCAGTTAGCTTTAGGTGTACACTGTGCAGAGGAAACAGTACAGTGACTAAAAATACTGCAGTTGCCTTCCTGTGGTATTAATAGTAAGGGAACACCAGCAATTGTCTTCAGTTAGCTTTAGGTGCACACTGTGCAGAGGACACAGTACACTGACTGAAAATACTGCAGTTGCCTGCCTGTGGTATTAATAGTAAGAGAACACCAGCAATTGTCTTCAGTTAGCTTTAGGTGCACACTGTGCAGAGGACACAGTACACTGACTGAAAATACTGCAGTTGCCTGCCTGTGGTATTAATAGTAAGAGAACACCAGCAATTGTCTTCAGTTAGCTTTAGGTGCACACTGTGCAGAGGACACAGTACACTGACTGAAAATACTGCAGTTGCCTTCCTGTGGTATTAATAGTAAGAGAACACCAGCAATTGTCTTCAGTTAGCTTTAGGTGCACACTGTGCAGAGGACACAGTACACTGACTGAAAATACTGCAGTTGCCTGCCTGTGGTATTAATAGTAAGAGAACACCAGCAATTGTCTTAAGTTAGCTTTAGGTGCACACTGTGCAGAGGACACAGTACACTGACTGAAAATACTGCAGTTGCCTGCCTGTGGTATTAATAGTAAGAGAACACCAGCAATTGTCTTCAGTTAGCTTTAGGTGCGCACTGTGCAGAGGACACAGTACACTGACTGAAAATACTGCAGTTGCCTTCCTGTGGTATTAATAGTAAGAGAACACCAGCAATTGTCTTCAGTTAGCTTTAGGTGCACACTGTGCAGAGGACACAGTACACTGACTGGAAATACTGCAGTTGCCTGCCTGTGGTATGAATAGTAAGAGAACACTGGCAATTGTCTTCAGTTAGCTTTAGGTGCACACTGTGCAGAGGACACAGTACACTGACTGAAATACTGCAGTTGCCTGCCTGTGGTATTTATAGTAAGAGAACACCAGCAATTGTCTTCAGTTTGCTTTAGGTGCACACTGTGCAGAGGACACAGTACACTGACTGAAAATACTGCAGTTGCCTTCCTGTGGTATTAATAGTAAGAGAACACCAGCAATTGTCTTCAGTTAGCTTTAGGAGCACACTGTGCAGAGGACACAGTACACTGACTGAAAATACTGCAGTTGCCTGCCTGTGTTATTAATAGTAAGAGAACACTGGCAATTGTCTTCAGTTAGCTTTAGGTGCACACTGGGCAGAGGACACAGTACACTGACTGAAATGCTGCAGTTACCTGCCTGTGGTATTTATAGTAAGAGAACACCAGCAATTGTCTTCAGTTAGCTTTAGGTGCACACTGTGCAGAGGACACAGTACACTGACTGAAAATAATGCAGTTGCCTGCCTGTGGTATTAATAGTAAGAGAACACCAGCAATTGTCTTCAGTTAGCTTTAGGTGCACACTGTGCAGAGGACACAGTACACTGACTGAAAATACTGCAGTTGCCTGCCTGTGGTATTAATAGTAAGAGAACACCAGCAATTGTCTTCAGTTAGCTTTAGGTGCACACTGTGCAGAGGACACAGTACAATGACTGAAAATACTGCAGTTGCCTGCCTGTGATATTAATAGTAAGAGAACACCAGCAATTGTCTTCCGTTAGCTTTAGGTGCACACTGTGCAGAGGAAACAGTACAGTGACTGAAAATACTGCAGTTGGCTGCCTGTGGTATTAATAGTAAGAGAACACCAGCAATTGTCTTCAGTTAGCTTTAGGTGCACACTGTGCAGAGGAAACAGTTCAGTGACTGAAAATATTGCAGTTGCCTGCCTGTGGTATTAATAGTAAGAGAACACCAGCAATTGTCTTCAGTTAGCTTTAGGTGCACACTGTGCAGAGGACACAGTACACTGACTGAAAATACTGCAGTTGCCTGCCTGTGATATTAATAGTAAGAGAACACCAGCAATTGTCTTCCGTTAGCTTTAGGTGCACACTGTGCAGAGGACACAGTACACTGACTGAAAATACTGCAGTTGTCTGCCTGTGGTATTAATAGTAAGAGAACACCAGTAATTGTCTTCAGTTAGCTTTAGGTGCAGAGGACAGAGGACACAGTACACTGACTGAAAATACTGCAGTTGCCTGCCTGTGGTATTAATAGTAAGAGAACACCAGCAATCGTCTTCAGTTAGCTTTAGGTGCACACTGTGCAGAGGACACAGTACACTGACTGAAAATACTGCAGTTGCCTGCGTGTGGTATTAATAGTAAGAGAACACCAGCAATTGTCTTCAGTCAGCTTTAGGTGCACACTGTGCAGAGGACACATTACACTGACTGGAAATACTTCAGTTGCCTACCTGTGGTATTAATAGTAAGAGAACACCAGCAATTGTCTTCAGTTAGCTTTAGGTGCACACTGTGCAGAGGACACAGTACACTGACTGAAATGCTGCAGTTACCTGCCTGTGGTATTTATAGTAAGAGAACACCAGCAATTGTCTTCAGTTAGCTTTAGGTGCACACTGTGCAGAGGACACAGTACACTGACTGAAATGCTGCAGTTGCCTGCCTGTGTTATTAATAGTAAGAGAACACTGGCAATTGTCTTCAGTTAGCTTTAGGTGCACACTGTGCAGAGGACACAGTACAATGACTGAAAATACTGCAGTTGGCTGCCTGTGGTATTAATAGTAAGAGAACACCAGTAATTGTCTTCAGTTAGCTTTAGGTGCACACTGTGCAGAGGACACAGTACACTGACTGAAAATACTGCAGTTGCCTGCGTGTGGTATTAATAGTAAGAGAACACCAGCAATTGTCTTCAGTCAGCTTTAGGTGCACACTGTGCAGAGGACACATTACACTGACTGGAAATACTTCAGTTGCCTGCCTGTGGTATTAATAGTAAGAGAACACCAGCAATTGTCTTCAGTTAGCTTTAGGTGCACACTGTGCAGAGGACACAGTACACAGACTGAAAATACTGCAGTTGCCTGCCTGTGATATTAATAGTAAGAGAACACCAGCAATTGTCTTCAGTTAGCTTTAGGTGCACACTGTGCAGAGGACACAGTACACTGACTGAAAATACTGCAGTTGCCTGCGTGTGGTATTAATAGTAAGAGAGCACCAGCAATTGTCTTCAGTTAGCTTTAGGTGCACACTGTGCAGAGGACACAGTACACTGACTGAAAATACTGCAGTTGCCTTCCTGTGGTATTAATAGTAAGAGAACACCAGCAATTGTCTTCAGTTAGCTTTAGGTGCACACTGTGCAGAGGACACAGTACACTGACTGAAAATACTGCAGTTGCCTGCCTGTGGTATTAATAGTAAGAGAACACCAGCAATTGTCTTCAGTTAGCTTTAGGTGCACACTGTGCAGAGGACACAGTACACTGACGGAAAATAATGTAGTTGCCTGCCTGTGGTATTAATAGTAAGAGAACACCAGCAATTGTCTTCAGTTAGCTTTAGGTGTACACTGTGCAGAGGAAACAGTACAGTGACTAAAAATACTGCAGTTGCCTTCCTGTGGTATTAATAGTAAGGGAACACCAGCAATTGTCTTCAGTTAGCTTTAGGTGCACACTGTGCAGAGGACACAGTACACTGACTGAAAATACTGCAGTTGCCTGCCTGTGGTATTAATAGTAAGAGAACACCAGCAATTGTCTTCAGTTAGCTTTAGGTGCACACTGTGCAGAGGACACAGTACACTGACTGAAAATACTGCAGTTGCCTGCCTGTGGTATTAATAGTAAGAGAACACCAGCAATTGTCTTCAGTTAGCTTTAGGTGCACACTGTGCAGAGGACACAGTACACTGACTGAAAATACTGCAGTTGCCTTCCTGTGGTATTAATAGTAAGAGAACACCAGCAATTGTCTTCAGTTAGCTTTAGGTGCACACTGTGCAGAGGACACAGTACACTGACTGAAAATACTGCAGTTGCCTGCCTGTGGTATTAATAGTAAGAGAACACCAGCAATTGTCTTAAGTTAGCTTTAGGTGCACACTGTGCAGAGGACACAGTACACTGACTGAAAATACTGCAGTTGCCTGCCTGTGGTATTAATAGTAAGAGAACACCAGCAATTGTCTTCAGTTAGCTTTAGGTGCGCACTGTGCAGAGGACACAGTACACTGACTGAAAATACTGCAGTTGCCTTCCTGTGGTATTAATAGTAAGAGAACACCAGCAATTGTCTTCAGTTAGCTTTAGGTGCACACTGTGCAGAGGACACAGTACACTGACTGGAAATACTGCAGTTGCCTGCCTGTGGTATGAATAGTAAGAGAACACTGGCAATTGTCTTCAGTTAGCTTTAGGTGCACACTGTGCAGAGGACACAGTACACTGACTGAAATACTGCAGTTGCCTGCCTGTGGTATTTATAGTAAGAGAACACCAGCAATTGTCTTCAGTTTGCTTTAGGTGCACACTGTGCAGAGGACACAGTACACTGACTGAAAATACTGCAGTTGCCTTCCTGTGGTATTAATAGTAAGAGAACACCAGCAATTGTCTTCAGTTAGCTTTAGGAGCACACTGTGCAGAGGACACAGTACACTGACTGAAAATACTGCAGTTGCCTGCCTGTGTTATTAATAGTAAGAGAACACTGGCAATTGTCTTCAGTTAGCTTTAGGTGCACACTGGGCAGAGGACACAGTACACTGACTGAAATGCTGCAGTTACCTGCCTGTGGTATTTATAGTAAGAGAACACCAGCAATTGTCTTCAGTTAGCTTTAGGTGCACACTGTGCAGAGGACACAGTACACTGACTGAAAATAATGCAGTTGCCTGCCTGTGGTATTAATAGTAAGAGAACACCAGCAATTGTCTTCAGTTAGCTTTAGGTGCACACTGTGCAGAGGACACAGTACACTGACTGAAAATACTGCAGTTGCCTGCCTGTGGTATTAATAGTAAGAGAACACCAGCAATTGTCTTCAGTTAGCTTTAGGTGCACACTGTGCAGAGGACACAGTACAATGACTGAAAATACTGCAGTTGCCTGCCTGTGATATTAATAGTAAGAGAACACCAGCAATTGTCTTCCGTTAGCTTTAGGTGCACACTGTGCAGAGGAAACAGTACAGTGACTGAAAATACTGCAGTTGGCTGCCTGTGGTATTAATAGTAAGAGAACACCAGCAATTGTCTTCAGTTAGCTTTAGGTGCACACTGTGCAGAGGAAACAGTTCAGTGACTGAAAATATTGCAGTTGCCTGCCTGTGGTATTAATAGTAAGAGAACACCAGCAATTGTCTTCAGTTAGCTTTAGGTGCACACTGTGCAGAGGACACAGTACACTGACTGAAAATACTGCAGTTGCCTGCCTGTGATATTAATAGTAAGAGAACACCAGCAATTGTCTTCCGTTAGCTTTAGGTGCACACTGTGCAGAGGACACAGTACACTGACTGAAAATACTGCAGTTGTCTGCCTGTGGTATTAATAGTAAGAGAACACCAGTAATTGTCTTCAGTTAGCTTTAGGTGCAGAGGACAGAGGACACAGTACACTGACTGAAAATACTGCAGTTGCCTGCCTGTGGTATTAATAGTAAGAGAACACCAGCAATCGTCTTCAGTTAGCTTTAGGTGCACACTGTGCAGAGGACACAGTACACTGACTGAAAATACTGCAGTTGCCTGCGTGTGGTATTAATAGTAAGAGAACACCAGCAATTGTCTTCAGTCAGCTTTAGGTGCACACTGTGCAGAGGACACATTACACTGACTGGAAATACTTCAGTTGCCTACCTGTGGTATTAATAGTAAGAGAACACCAGCAATTGTCTTCAGTTAGCTTTAGGTGCACACTGTGCAGAGGACACAGTACACTGACTGAAATGCTGCAGTTACCTGCCTGTGGTATTTATAGTAAGAGAACACCAGCAATTGTCTTCAGTTAGCTTTAGGTGCACACTGTGCAGAGGACACAGTACACTGACTGAAATGCTGCAGTTGCCTGCCTGTGTTATTAATAGTAAGAGAACACTGGCAATTGTCTTCAGTTAGCTTTAGGTGCACACTGTGCAGAGGACACAGTACAATGACTGAAAATACTGCAGTTGGCTGCCTGTGGTATTAATAGTAAGAGAACACCAGTAATTGTCTTCAGTTAGCTTTAGGTGCACACTGTGCAGAGGACACAGTACACTGACTGAAAATACTGCAGTTGCCTGCGTGTGGTATTAATAGTAAGAGAACACCAGCAATTGTCTTCAGTCAGCTTTAGGTGCACACTGTGCAGAGGACACATTACACTGACTGGAAATACTTCAGTTGCCTGCCTGTGGTATTAATAGTAAGAGAACACCAGCAATTGTCTAAAGACTAAAGGCTGCAAAGCACCAGCGTATCTTCGTGATACTAAGCAGATTTTACAGATCTTGGACACTCTCTCTTGTACATCCAATACCATTTTGGTCACCGCTGATGTGGGGTCCCTATATACGATCATTGATCACGATGCAGCTTTAGCCTCTGTTGAATTGGCATTGGCGGATTCAGACCTCAGTACTCAACACGTTCAATTTTTATTGGATGGTCTGAGGTTCTGTCTTCTAAAAAATTATTTTTGGTTTAATAGGGATTTCTTTTTGCAACGACGTGGTGTCGCTATGGGTGCTCGGTTTGCTCCCAGTGTGGCCAACCTCTTTATGGCCCACTGGGAGGCTGAGGTGGTCTTTCGTGATCGCCCACCACAATTGCGGTGCTATAAAAGGTATATTGATGACCTCATAATGATTTGGGAGGGTGATATGCTTAGTCTTCAACTTTTTATGAATAAACTCAATAATAATGATAGAAATATTAAGCTTACCTGGACGCTTGATCACAATAAAATTACTTTCCTTGATTTGGAAATTTTCAAAAAGGACAACTGTCTCCACACTAGGAATCATTTTAAGGCTACTGATAGAAATGGCTATATACCCCTGACGAGTTGTCATCATAGGTTATGGCTGTGTAATATCCCTAGAGGGCAATTTGTTAGACTCCGCCGTAATTGCACCTCTGAAGGGGATTTTCTCTTACAATCTCAGATCTTAGCCTCTCGGTTTAAGCAAAAAGGGTATACTCACTCTATGATTACTACCGAAATAGAGAGAGTAAGAGGTATGGATCGAAGTACTATTGTTGCAGATAGGCCTAATAGTCCTTCTACTGATGTGAATGTTAATAATTTCAAGATAGTAATGGACTTTAGCATTCAATATAAAAAATTTGAAAAAATAGTTGCCAAACACTGGCCTATTTTAAAATATGACCGCATTTTGGGCTCGGTACTCCCTGACCGTCCCCAATTTGTTTATCGTAAGGCGCCCTCTCTCCGCGATAGCCTTGCCCCTGGGGTGTTAGATCCACCTATTGTAGCTGGTACTAAGCTTTTTAGCTTCCTGTCAGGTTTTTATGCCTGTGGTCGCTGCGCGACTTGCAGGCATGCTAAAAATAATCTGAAAAAACGGAAAGATTTTACTGCATCTGTTACGCACACTCAATATCAGATCAAGCAATTAATTACGTGTACAACGGAGGGGGTTGTATACATGCTTGAGTGTGATTGCGGTTTACAGTATGTAGGACGTACCTCACGAGCACTACATGTCAGAGTGGGCGAACACATTAGTAATATAAAAAGAGGAGTCAAGACACATAGTGTATCCAGGCATTTTAGAAATTTCCATCAACGTGATCCCAAATGTTTGAAGTTTTGGGGGGTGGAAAAAGTACAGAGACATTGGAGAGGTGGACATTACATTCGACAACTTAGTCGCAGGGAATCTTTCTGGATTTTTGAAACCAAAGTAATGTCACCTGCAGGTTTAAATGTAGACTTCGATCTTAATTGTTTTATTTCTAACAGATAATGCTTTTATGATATATATATTTTTTTCTGTTTTTGTATGTTATATTTCTATAGATTTTTGATTATTTTATGATGTATATGGCTGTTGCAGATTTTCGTGATGACCGTGTATGACGTCTTTATTTATTAATAATTTATTAATAATTTTCATTTTTATTACTAGGTGTTATCACCTTTTTTTTTTTTTTTTTTTTTTTTTTTTTGGATTTTTTTTTTTTTTTTTTGGATTTTTATTATGGGTGTGTTTCCCTTTAAGAACATGTGTTGTGCAATTTGGGTTGGCTATGTTAGGACAGTGATATATTTTCTATGTCCTTTCCCCTTTATATTTGCACCTAGATTTAAAGTTTTATATATCTTAATTTTTTGGAGCTCTTTGTTCCTTTTTTTTGATATTTTAAACTTTTATCTTTTTGGTTATCCTGTCTGCGGTAGACGGCTCCCCTGGCCAGCCAAATATTGTGGCATGTGAGATTAGCCTGGATTGGCTGACTCTTACTGGGAGGTTGATTCGCTGCAGGATGGTTACCATGACACTATTTTAGTTGCTGTGTTGCGAGACGTCTGTGTGTCATCCAACCCCACGCTGAGGAAGTCCCGCCTACTGGACGTAACGCGTACGGGGGGAGGAGCCACGCTAGACGTCATTCGCGGTCATCACCACAGTCTGTGTTACCACGCCGCTCTATCCATATGCTTTGAACGCTGACACTCGCGTCCGAGTGCCTTATTTGTGAGTAACATTTTATGAGTTGTATATTTTAATACATTAAACAGTCTATACAGAGAGCACTAGATCGTTCTTTATTCTTGTCTTCCTATATGATGGAGTTTCCAGCCTGATATCCTGCTATATGTGACCACTGTTTGATCGGAGTTTTCCCATGTGATTCTCATTTACTCTTTTGAGTACAAGCTGTGTGACCTCTAGTTAGGTCGAAGTTGTGAGGTGAGAGGCCAATCCTATTGTGGTGGAGGGATCTCTGGACACTTTTATAACCACTTTGCATGATATTATTATTGCTGGTTCACAAGCACCTATGGACTTTATGTTATTGATTTATGGATTTTGATATGTGTTTATGACATGTATTCTACATAGTTTTAATTTTGTTGCGCTGCACTATTTTTATTTCAGTTTACAGCAAGTGCACATGAACTTTCCTTCTGCTGGCAAAAACAGTTAATTTTCAGTTTGAAAAGTTCTCAGGGGTGTGAACATCTCCACCAACAAACTAATACACCCCCTGACTCTGTCCCCCCTCCCCTAAGAGACGTGGCTGTGCTGATAGATAGGGAGGGGGAGGAGGGAGGAGGTAGAAGGGAGGGGGGAGCAGCTACGCTCTGTGAAGTCTCATAAACAAGCAGAGGGAGGAGAGCCGACATCAATCAAGCAAAATGACAGGAAAGGGGGTGGATCCAGACTCTATATTGCCACCATTGTCTGGATGATGCTGTATGAAAGACTGTAGAACCTCCCACAGGAATTTATCTCGATTTTAACAGAATGGGGGCACTTCTGAGAGGGCTGGGAGGGTTTATAGATATCAGCAGCTCACATAGAATAGATGTAAGCAAAAAAAAGGAAACCCATACTTCTCTTTTAACCACTTCTCCACCGTGCCTATTCTGGCACTTCTCTCCTTCATGTAAAAATCATAATTTTTTTGCTAGAAAATTAATCATCACCCCCATATATTATATATTTATTTTAGCAGACACCCTAGGGAATAAAATGGCGGTCGTTGCAACTTTTTATCTTGCACGGTATTTACGAAAACATTTTTCAAACACCTTTTTTGGGGAAAAAAACGGTTTCACGAATTAAAAAATAACAAAACAGTAAAGTTAGCCCAATTTTTTTGTATAATGTGAAAGATGCTGTTACACCGAGTAAAGAGATACCTAACATGTCACGCTTTAAAATTGCACACACTCATGGAATGGCGCCAAACTTCGGTACTTAAAAATCTCCATAGGCAACGCTTTGATTTTTTTTACAGGTTACTATTTTCGAGTTACAGAGGAGGTCTAGTGCTAGAATTGTTTCTCGCACTCTACTGCACGCCGCGATACCTCACATGTGGGGTTTGAATGGCGTTTACATATGTGGGCGGGGCTTACATGCGTGTTCGCTTCTGAGCGCGAGCTACCGGGGACAGGGGCATTTTACTATATTATTTTTTTATTTTACTGATTTTTTTTTTATTTTGAACACTTTTTTTTACTTTTTTTTTTGATCACTTTTATTCCTATTACAAGGAATGTAAACATCCCTTGTAATAGGAATCGTTGTGACAGGTCCTCTTTATGGAGAGATGCGGGGTCAATAAGACTTCACATCTCTCCTCCAGGCTGGAAAGCATGAGATCGGTGAAAAAAACATTCACCAATCTCATGCTGACAGCCGCAATTGCGGCTTTGTTTACTTCCGGGTACGTCACAACGTCGCGCCCGGGACTCCGACGGTCATAGAGATGACTGGTGACCATCTGGTCACCGGAAATCTCTATCGTCGTGAGCCGGCGCCGGCCGATTCGTTCTCCAGGCCCCCGATGGCAAGTCTATTTCTAATTCTGTCCTCTGTTAGCCATGAGGGTGCTTCCTGTGACGTGTCATGAGGATAAACATTGCAGTTTTGGTTACTTCCCTTGTGAAGACTGAGGAGAAGAATAAACTCAAAACCTTCGCCATCTCTCCATTCTTAGTAACCAGATTCCCTTCCTCATTGTTTATGGGACCAATATGATCTGACCTCCCTTTCTTACTATTTATGTACCTAAAGAATTTCTTGGGATTTTTCTTACTCTCCTCCGCTATGTACCTTTCATATTCTATCTTAGCTGCCTTGATTGCACCCTTACATTTCTTGTTGCATTCTTTGTAAATTTGGAATGCTGCTGATGATCCCTTAGCCTTGTATTTTTTGAAGGCCTTCTCCTTTGCTTTTATATGCATTTTTACGTTGGAGTTAAGCCACCCAGGACTTTTATTAGCTCTTTTAAATTTATTTCCCATTGGGATGCACTGGCTAATGCCCTTATTTAATATGCTTTTAAAGCTTTTAATGCATACCTATTTCTCCTCAGTGTTCTTTGTTCCTAAGATTTGTATCTTCTAGCAAGGCTCGTTGTTTAGGGAAGTTGGCTCATTTGAAATTCAGTGTCTTTGTATTCCCCTTATGTTTCCTATTAGTGTGATTTATACTGAAACTAATTGACCTGTGATCGCTGTTTCCCAAATTGCCCCATATTTCTACATCCGTGATCAAGTATGTATTGTTGGTAATCAGTAGGTCTAGTAACGCTTTGTTTCTAGTTGTTGCCTTTGCCATCCTTGCCGCCAATCCAAATTGTGATAGGAGATCCGCCTCTGCCTCCTCCCTCTGCTTAGGGGGCCTATATCATACTCCCAGTACTTCCCCTTAGTTTCATCCCTTTGCAGATCTACCCATAAGGATTCCACCTCCTCCCTTGCTCCCTTAGTGATGTCATCTCTCACATTCACTTGTACATCATTTTTGATATACAGGCATACCCCTCCCCCTTTTTTACCCCCTCTATTCCTGCGATATAGGCAATAACCTTGAATGGTTGCCAGCCAACCATTAGAGCTGTTGAATCAAGTCTCTTAAATTCCTACAAAATCGAAATCCTCCTCGAACAACAGTAGCTCTAGTTCTCCCATCTTGTCCGCCAGACTCCTGGCTAGGGATGAGCCGAACACCCCCCGGTTCAGTTCGCACCAGAACCTGCGAACGGACCGAAAGTTCGCGCAAACTATCGAGCCCCGCTAAAGTCTATGGGACTCGAACGTTCAGAATCAAAAGTGCTAATTTTAAAGGCTAATATGCAAGTTATTGTCCTAAAAAGGGTTAGATGACCCGGGTCCTGCCCCAGAGGACATGTATCAATGCAAAAAAAAGTTTTAAAAACTACAGTTTTTTCGGGAGCAGTGATTTTAATGATGCTTAAAGTGAAAAAAAAGTGAAATATTCCTTTAAATATCGTACCTGGGGGGTGTCTATAGTATGCCTGAGAAGTGGCACGTGTTTCCCGTGTTTAGAACTGTCCTTGCACAAAATGACATTTCTAAAGGAAAAAAAGTAATTTAAAACTGCTTGCGGCTTTAATGTAATGTGTGGTCCCGGCAATATGGATGAAAATCATTGAGAAAATTGGCATCGGTACCCCCCCCCCTCAACCCATTTGGGTCTTGTATGGATATTAAGGGGAACCCCGCACCCAAATAAAAAAAAGGAAAGGCGTGGGGCCCCCAGGCCCTATATACTCTGTACAGCAGTATACAGGCGGTGCAAACAAGACAGGGACTGTAGGTTTGTTCTTAAGTAGAATCTGTTTGTAATTTAGAACTGGTACATTTTTAAAGTGCACCTGGTTCAGAACATTTCACCTCACTTTCTGTCCCAATGACAATTGTTTTTTGAAAATTTGGGTCTTTTAGTGAAACAAGGATTGGTGATAAAGCATAAGTGGAGAGGAGACATGTTTTTCCCATATTAACTCTTACAGGAGAGAATTTCCCTTCCTAGGGGTAGATTTCCCCTCACTTCCTGTTGTCTCCCTCCGTTTGCAAGTAGGCGTCGTTTGTAAGTTGGATGTTTGAAAGTAGGGGCCTGCCCTATATACTCTGCAAAAATTTGGGCCTTAGGTGTTGGTGTTGCCACAACACTGTAAGGCCTCACAGTCAGTCTTGGTGGGCGCAGGAACGGGCCCTGCTGTGAAATATTAGATCAAGAATTGGAATTACATGCCCCTGTTGAACAGGGGCAGAAAAATTGGGCCTTAGGCACAGGTGCTGGAGCCACAACACTGCAACCCCTCACAGATCCTATAGTTGGAGTGCAGGAATGAGCCCTGCTGAAAAGTATTGCATCAAAATTTTTAATTACACGCCCCTGTTAAAAAGGGGCAGAAAAATTGGGCCTTAGGCACTGGTGCTGGTGCCACAACACTGCAACCCCTCACAGAAACTCTAGTTGGAGTGCAAGAATGATCCCTGCTGCAAATTATTGCATCAAAAATTGTAATTACACGCCCCTGTTAAACAGGGGCTGAAAAATTGGGCCTTGGCCACTGGTGGCGGTGCCCAGAACCAAAAATGTTCTTACAAGCTATCAGCATGAACATTGAGGAGGAAGAGGATAGTCACTCAGCATAACAGGATAGTCACTCAGCATCAACATAGGCAGTCTTGAAGGGATCTCCAACAGCACTGAATGTGCGTTCCGAAAGAACGCTGGATGCAGGACAGGCCAGTAGCTCAATTGCATACTGTGCAAGCTCTGGCCAGTGATCCATCCTCAAGACCCAGTAACCCAGAGGATTTTTGGTGGGAAAGGTGTCCAAGTCTGATCTTGCCCCTAGGTATTCCTGCACCATGTGAATCAGACGATGGTTACTGGAACCGATCATACCTTGGGGCTGCGGACTAAAAAATTGTCTGAACGCATTGGTCAGACGGCCACCTTCTCCACCACTCCTTCTGTGACTGACCGAAGCCTCAGCAACACATTGTTCAGGACCAGGAATTTGTAACCTCCCAGGCTCTGGAAACGCGTGGAAAAAAACTTTCTGCAAGGCCTCCCGGAGATGTTTCATCCACTGCTCCATCTGCGATGGCAAGATAAGGTCCGCAACCTTACCATTGTAACGTGGATCAAGGAGGGTTGTCAGCCAGTAATGATCCCTCTCCTTGATACCACGAATACGAGGATCTTTTCGCAGGCTTTGCAGGATCAGAAAGGCCATGCAGTGTAGGTTTGCTGAGGGATTCGGTTCGGAGTCCTCTGGGTCACTAAGAACGACATGATCCGCAGCCACCTCCTCCCAGCCACGTACAAGTCCATGGGTTTTTGGGACTGTAAATGATCCCTTGAAGACTGCTGCTGATGCTGAGTGCTAGGCTCCACCTCCATGCTGACACAATTCTCCTCGTCCTCTTCCTATGTGATCGGCGGGCCAGCAGGAACACTGTCTGGATAAAGGGGGCCTTGAGAGGTAAGGAAGTCCTCCTCTTCCTCCCTCTGTTCTGCCTCAAGTGCCCTGTCCATTATTCCACGCAGCGTGTGCTCCAAAAGGTGGACAAGAGGGACAGTGTCACTGATGCATGCACTGTCACTGCTCACCATCCTTGTGGCCTCTTCAACAGGTGACAGGACAGTGCATGCATCCCTGATCATGACCCACTGGCGTGGAAAAAAAATCCCAAGCTCCCCTGACCCTGTCCTGGTGCCATATTGGCACAGATACTCATTGATGGCCCTCTGCTGCATGTGCAGCCGCTGCAGCATGGCCAACGTTGAGTTCCACCTGGTGGGCATGTCACAGATTAGGCAGGTTAAATTACTTTTGCAGGTCAGCCAGCCGAGCACTGGCATTATATGACCGGCGGAAATGCACACAGACTTTCCTGGCCTGCCTCAGGACATCCTGTAAGCCCGGGTACTTGCCCAAGAACCGCTGCACCACCAAGTTAAGGACGTGAGCCAAACAGGGCACATGGGTCAGCTGTCCCTGTCGGAGGGCGGAGAGGAGGTTTGTGCCATTGTCGCAAACCACCATTCCTGGCTTAAGCTGGCATGGCGTCAACCACCTCTGAGCCTGCCCCTGCAGAGCTGACAGAATTTCTGCCCCAGTGTGGCTCCTGTCCCCCAAGCACACCAGCTCAAGCACCGCATGGCATCTTTTTGCCTGCGTACTTCCGTAGCCCCTTGAATGCCTACGGAGCACCGCTGGTTCGGAGGACAAAGCACAGGAAGAGGCCATGGAGGAAGAAGAAGAGGAGGGGGTGGAGGAGAGAGGTGTGTCAGAATCACCAGTAGTAACATTTTGGAGGCGTGGTGGCGGAACAACCTCCAACACTACTGCACCTTGTTCTGCATCCTTCTCAGCTGCCAGCAGAGTCACCCAATGCGCCGTGAAAGATAGGAAACGTCCCTGTCCATGCCTGCAAGACCATGAGTCAGCGGTAATATGCACCTTACCTCTGACCGCCCTGTCCAGCGTGGCCAAGACATTGCCTTCCACATGCCGGTAGAGAGCCGGAATCACCTTCCGTGAAAAAAAGTGGCGTTTGGGAACCTGCCACTGAGGAACCGCACATTCCACAAACTCACGGAAGGGGGCAGAGTCTACCAACTGAAAAGGCAGCAGTTGAAGTGCTAGCAATTTAGCCAAGCTAGCATTCAACTGTTGGGCCTGTGGATGGCTGGGAACTTCTTTCGGCGGTGCAGCAGCTGGGGCAGGGAAATTTGCCTGGTACAATCTGACGTTGGTGTACCGATAGCAGATTTCCCACAAGTACTTGGCTGTGACACACCTAATTCTACACCTTCATTCCTCTCAGTGCAGGTTTCAGAGAGGACTGAAGGTATAGTGGGTTTGGAGATCCCAGCTGATGAGGAGCAAGGAGAGGTCCGCTTTGTTATTTGGTGTGGGTCTTTTAGGTACACTTGCCAACGAACTGCATGGCAGGTCGACATATGTCTGGTCACAGCATGTGGTGCCCAAGAGGGTGATGTTTTGGCCACGCGAGATACGCTTGAGACATATGTTGCAAATAGCAGCGGTGCGATCTGATGCACTTGTCTCAAAAAAGGCCCACACCAAAGAACTTTTAACGCGCAGAGACAGCAGGGCCCTGCACATGCGGAGCTCTGCGGTGTGATGCAGTCGGTGTGCTGCCCTTAAGCTGGCCTGTGGAGGGAATCCTGCCTCGTTGGAGATGTGCCTCCTCCTCCTCTCTCCTATCAGGCACCCACATAGAGTCCGTGACCTCATCATCCCCTCCCTCCTCATCACTGGAGCAAACCTGGCAGTAGGCTGCAGCTGGGGGAATGTGACTGCCAGATTGCTATCCTTCTTGGGCACCCCCTCTCTCTGGGCTCACGTTACTGCCTTCCTCTAGCTGGGTACCATCATCGGAGCCTTGAAAACGCTGCGCATCCTCCTGCAGTATGTACCCAACACTGTGGTCAAACCGTTCGGGGGACTCCTCAGGAGGACATGGTGGGGCTAGGGAAGGAGTGACTGATGCCATTGAGCCGAGGGAAGAGGCCGCTTTGGCAGCTGCTTTGCCAGACAAAGTACACTGAGCCTGGGTGAGAGAGGATGAGGAGGATGAGGACGGCTTGGTCATCCACTCTACCAAGTCTTCGGCATGTTGCGGCTCAACGCGACCAGCTGGCGAAAAAAAAGGACAAGCGTGTCCCACAGCCACGTGCTGATGAGGATGCACCGTGTCCACGACCAGCACTGTTGCCTCTAAACACAGAGCCTGCTTGCCCTCTTTTATTGGCTTGTGACTGTCTGCCTCTCCTTGTTGGCATTCCAGACATACTAATGGCCTGCAGTGAGATGTAGCTGCACAAAGCTGGGATGTATATATAAACTGATTATACTGCAGCTAGCAGAATCAACTGCCTGCCTGTAGTATTATTAGGAAGAAAACAACAAGAATTGTCTGCAGTGAGCTTTAGCTGCACACTGTGCCCAGTATACAGTACACTAATGTACTGCAGCTAGCTGAATGAACTGCCTGCCTGTGGTATTAACAGTAAGAGAACACCAGCAATTGTCTTCAGTTAGCTTTAGGTGCACACTGTGCAGAGGACACAGAAAACTGACTGAAAATACTGCAGTTGGCTGCCTGTGGTATTAATAGTAAGAGAACACCAGCAATTGTCTTCAGTTAGCTTTAGGTACACACTGTGCAGAGGACACAGTACACTGACTGAAAATACTGCAGTTGCCTGCCTGTGGTATTAATAGTAAGAGAACAACAGCAATTGTCTTCAGTTAGCTTTAGGTGCACACTGTGCAGAGGACACAGTACACTGACTGAAAATACTGCAGTTGCCTGCCTGTGGTATTAATAGTAAGAGAACACCAGCAATTGTCTTCAGTTAGCTTTAGGTGCACACTGTGCAGAGGACACAGTACACTGACTGAAAATACTGCAGTTGCCTGCCTGTGGTATTAATAGTAAGAGAACACCAGCAATTGTCTTCAGTTAGCTTTAGGTGCACACTGTGCAGAGGACACAGTACACTGACTGAAAATACTGCAGTTACCTGCCTGTGGTATTAATAGTAAGAGAACACCATCAATTGTCTTCAGTTAGCTTTAGGTGCACACTGTGCAGAGGACACAGTACACTGACTGAAAATACTGCAGTTACCTGCCTGTGGTATTAATAGTAAGAGAACACCATCAATTGTCTTCAGTTAGCTTTAGGTGTACACTGTGCAGAGGAAACAGTACAGTGACTGAAAATACTGCAGTTGCCTTCCTGTGGTATTAATAGTAAGAGAACACCAGCAATTGTCTTCAGTTAGCTTTAGGTGCACACTGTGCAGAGGACACAGTACACTGACTGAAAATACTGCAGTTGCCTGCGTGTAGTATTAATAGTAAGAGAACAACAGCAATTGTCTTCAGTTAGCTTTAGGTGCACACTGTGCAGAGGACACAGTACACTGACTGAAAATACTGCAGTTGCCTTCCTGTGGTATTAATAGTAAGAGAACACCAGCAATTGTCTTCAGTTAGCTTTAGGAGCACACTGTGCAGAGGACACAGTACACTGACTGAAAATACTGCAGTTGCCTGCCTGTGTTATTAATAGTAAGAGAACACTGGCAATTGTCTTCAGTTAGTTTTAGGTGCACACTGTGCAGAGGACACAGTACACTGACTGAAATGCTGCAGTTACCTGCCTGTGGTATTTATAGTAAGAGAACACCAGCAATTGTCTTCAGTTAGCTTTAGGTGCACACTGTGCAGAGGACACAGTACACTGACTGAAAATACTGCAGTTGCCTTCCTGTGGTATTAATAGTAAGAGAACACCAGCAATTGTCTTCAGTTAGCTTTAGGTGCACACTGTGCAGAGGACACAGTACACTGACTGAAAATACTGCAGTTGCCTGCGTGTAGTATTAATAGTAAGAGAACAACAGCAATTGTCTTCAGTTAGCTTTAGGTGCACACTGTGCAGAGGACACAGTACACTGACTGAAAATACTGCAGTTGCCTTCCTGTGGTATTAATAGTAAGAGAACACCAGCAATTGTCTTCAGTTAGCTTTAGGAGCACACTGTGCAGAGGACACAGTACACTGACTGAAAATACTGCAGTTGCCTGCCTTTGTTATTAATAGTAAGAGAACACTGGCAATTGTCTTCAGTTAGTTTTAGGTGCACACTGTGCAGAGGACACAGTACACTGACTGAAATGCTGCAGTTACCTGCCTGTGGTATTTATAGTAAGAGAACACCAGCAATTGTCTTCAGTTAGCTTTAGGTGCACACTGTGCAGAGGACACAGTACACTGACGGAAAATAATGTAGTTGCCTGCCTGTGGTATTAATAGTAAGAGAACACCAGCAATTGTCTTCAGTTAGCTTTAGGTGTACACTGTGCAGAGGTAACAGTACAGTGACTAAAAATACTGCAGTTGCCTTCCTGTGGTATTAATAGTAAGAGAACACCAGCAATTGTCTTCAGTTAGCTTTAGGTGCACACTGTGCAGAGGACACAGTACACTGACTGAAAATACTGCAGTTGCCTGCCTGTGGTATTAATAGTAAGAGAACACCAGCAATTGTCTTCAGTTAGCTTTAGGTGCACACTGTGCAGAGGACACAGTACACTGACTGAAAATACTGCAGTTGCCTGCCTGTGGTATTAATAGTAAGAGAACACCAGCAATTGTCTTCAGTTAGCTTTAGGTGCACACTGTGCAGAGGACACAGTACACTGACTGAAAATACTGCAGTTGCCTTCCTGTGGTATTAATAGTAAGAGAACACCAGCAATTGTCTTCAGTTAGCTTTAGGTGCACACTGTGCAGAGGACACAGTACACTGACTGAAAATACTGCAGTTGCCTGCCTGTGGTATTAATAGTAAGAGAACACCAGCAATTGTCTTAAGTTAGCTTTAGGTGCACACTGTGCAGAGGACACAGTACACTGACTGAAAATACTGCAGTTGCCTGCCTGTGGTATTAATAGTAAGAGAACACCAGCAATTGTCTTCAGTTAGCTTTAGGTGCACACTGTGCAGAGGACACAGTACACTGACTGAAAATACTGCAGTTGCCTTCCTGTGGTATTAATAGTAAGAGAACACCAGCCATTGTCTTCAGTTAGCTTTAGGTGCACACTGTGCAGAGGACACAGTACACTGACTGAAAATACTGCAGTTGCCTGCCTGTGGTATTAATAGTAAGAGAACACCAGCAATTGTCTTCAGTTAGCTTTAGGTGCACACTGTGCAGAGGACACAGTACACTGACTGAAAATACTGCAGTTGCCTTCCTGTGGTATTTATAGTAAGAGAACACCAGCAATTGTCTTCAGTTAGCTTTAGGTGCACACTGTGCAGAGGACACAGTACACTGACTGAAAATACTGCAGTTGCCTGCGTGTAGTATTAATAGTAAGAGAACAACAGCAATTGTCTTCAGTTAGCTTTAGGTGCACACTGTGCAGAGGACACAGTACACTGACTGAAAATACTGCAGTTGCCTTCCTGTGGTATTAATAGTAAGAGAACACCAGCAATTGTCTTCAGTTAGCTTTAGGAGCACACTGTGCAGAGGACACAGTACACTGACTGAAAATACTGCAGTTGCCTGCCTTTGTTATTAATAGTAAGAGAACACTGGCAATTGTCTTCAGTTAGTTTTAGGTGCACACTGTGCAGAGGACACAGTACACTGACTGAAATGCTGCAGTTACCTGCCTGTGGTATTTATAGTAAGAGAACACCAGCAATTGTCTTCAGTTAGCTTTAGGTGCACACTGTGCAGAGGACACAGTACACTGACGGAAAATAATGTAGTTGCCTGCCTGTGGTATTAATAGTAAGAGAACACCAGCAATTGTCTTCAGTTAGCTTTAGGTGTACACTGTGCAGAGGAAACAGTACAGTGACTAAAAATACTGCAGTTGCCTTCCTGTGGTATTAATAGTAAGGGAACACCAGCAATTGTCTTCAGTTAGCTTTAGGTGCACACTGTGCAGAGGACACAGTACACTGACTGAAAATACTGCAGTTGCCTGCCTGTGGTATTAATAGTAAGAGAACACCAGCAATTGTCTTCAGTTAGCTTTAGGTGCACACTGTGCAGAGGACACAGTACACTGACTGAAAATACTGCAGTTGCCTGCCTGTGGTATTAATAGTAAGAGAACACCAGCAATTGTCTTCAGTTAGCTTTAGGTGCACACTGTGCAGAGGACACAGTACACTGACTGAAAATACTGCAGTTGCCTTCCTGTGGTATTAATAGTAAGAGAACACCAGCAATTGTCTTCAGTTAGCTTTAGGTGCACACTGTGCAGAGGACACAGTACACTGACTGAAAATACTGCAGTTGCCTGCCTGTGGTATTAATAGTAAGAGAACACCAGCAATTGTCTTAAGTTAGCTTTAGGTGCACACTGTGCAGAGGACACAGTACACTGACTGAAAATACTGCAGTTGCCTGCCTGTGGTATTAATAGTAAGAGAACACCAGCAATTGTCTTCAGTTAGCTTTAGGTGCGCACTGTGCAGAGGACACAGTACACTGACTGAAAATACTGCAGTTGCCTTCCTGTGGTATTAATAGTAAGAGAACACCAGCAATTGTCTTCAGTTAGCTTTAGGTGCACACTGTGCAGAGGACACAGTACACTGACTGGAAATACTGCAGTTGCCTGCCTGTGGTATGAATAGTAAGAGAACACTGGCAATTGTCTTCAGTTAGCTTTAGGTGCACACTGTGCAGAGGACACAGTACACTGACTGAAATACTGCAGTTGCCTGCCTGTGGTATTTATAGTAAGAGAACACCAGCAATTGTCTTCAGTTTGCTTTAGGTGCACACTGTGCAGAGGACACAGTACACTGACTGAAAATACTGCAGTTGCCTTCCTGTGGTATTAATAGTAAGAGAACACCAGCAATTGTCTTCAGTTAGCTTTAGGAGCACACTGTGCAGAGGACACAGTACACTGACTGAAAATACTGCAGTTGCCTGCCTGTGTTATTAATAGTAAGAGAACACTGGCAATTGTCTTCAGTTAGCTTTAGGTGCACACTGGGCAGAGGACACAGTACACTGACTGAAATGCTGCAGTTACCTGCCTGTGGTATTTATAGTAAGAGAACACCAGCAATTGTCTTCAGTTAGCTTTAGGTGCACACTGTGCAGAGGACACAGTACACTGACTGAAAATAATGCAGTTGCCTGCCTGTGGTATTAATAGTAAGAGAACACCAGCAATTGTCTTCAGTTAGCTTTAGGTGCACACTGTGCAGAGGACACAGTACACTGACTGAAAATACTGCAGTTGCCTGCCTGTGGTATTAATAGTAAGAGAACACCAGCAATTGTCTTCAGTTAGCTTTAGGTGCACACTGTGCAGAGGACACAGTACAATGACTGAAAATACTGCAGTTGCCTGCCTGTGATATTAATAGTAAGAGAACACCAGCAATTGTCTTCCGTTAGCTTTAGGTGCACACTGTGCAGAGGAAACAGTACAGTGACTGAAAATACTGCAGTTGGCTGCCTGTGGTATTAATAGTAAGAGAACACCAGCAATTGTCTTCAGTTAGCTTTAGGTGCACACTGTGCAGAGGAAACAGTTCAGTGACTGAAAATATTGCAGTTGCCTGCCTGTGGTATTAATAGTAAGAGAACACCAGCAATTGTCTTCAGTTAGCTTTAGGTGCACACTGTGCAGAGGACACAGTACACTGACTGAAAATACTGCAGTTGCCTGCCTGTGATATTAATAGTAAGAGAACACCAGCAATTGTCTTCCGTTAGCTTTAGGTGCACACTGTGCAGAGGACACAGTACACTGACTGAAAATACTGCAGTTGTCTGCCTGTGGTATTAATAGTAAGAGAACACCAGTAATTGTCTTCAGTTAGCTTTAGGTGCAGAGGACAGAGGACACAGTACACTGACTGAAAATACTGCAGTTGCCTGCCTGTGGTATTAATAGTAAGAGAACACCAGCAATCGTCTTCAGTTAGCTTTAGGTGCACACTGTGCAGAGGACACAGTACACTGACTGAAAATACTGCAGTTGCCTGCGTGTGGTATTAATAGTAAGAGAACACCAGCAATTGTCTTCAGTCAGCTTTAGGTGCACACTGTGCAGAGGACACATTACACTGACTGGAAATACTTCAGTTGCCTACCTGTGGTATTAATAGTAAGAGAACACCAGCAATTGTCTTCAGTTAGCTTTAGGTGCACACTGTGCAGAGGACACAGTACACTGACTGAAATGCTGCAGTTACCTGCCTGTGGTATTTATAGTAAGAGAACACCAGCAATTGTCTTCAGTTAGCTTTAGGTGCACACTGTGCAGAGGACACAGTACACTGACTGAAATGCTGCAGTTGCCTGCCTGTGTTATTAATAGTAAGAGAACACTGGCAATTGTCTTCAGTTAGCTTTAGGTGCACACTGTGCAGAGGACACAGTACAATGACTGAAAATACTGCAGTTGGCTGCCTGTGGTATTAATAGTAAGAGAACACCAGTAATTGTCTTCAGTTAGCTTTAGGTGCACACTGTGCAGAGGACACAGTACACTGACTGAAAATACTGCAGTTGCCTGCGTGTGGTATTAATAGTAAGAGAACACCAGCAATTGTCTTCAGTCAGCTTTAGGTGCACACTGTGCAGAGGACACATTACACTGACTGGAAATACTTCAGTTGCCTGCCTGTGGTATTAATAGTAAGAGAACACCAGCAATTGTCTTCAGTTAGCTTTAGGTGCACACTGTGCAGAGGACACAGTACACAGACTGAAAATACTGCAGTTGCCTGCCTGTGATATTAATAGTAAGAGAACACCAGCAATTGTCTTCAGTTAGCTTTAGGTGCACACTGTGCAGAGGACACAGTACACTGACTGAAAATACTGCAGTTGCCTGCGTGTGGTATTAATAGTAAGAGAGCACCAGCAATTGTCTTCAGTTAGCTTTAGGTGCACACTGTGCAGAGGACACAGTACACTGACTGAAAATACTGCAGTTGCCTTCCTGTGGTATTAATAGTAAGAGAACACCAGCAATTGTCTTCAGTTAGCTTTAGGTGCACACTGTGCAGAGGACACAGTACACTGACTGAAAATACTGCAGTTGCCTGCCTGTGGTATTAATAGTAAGAGAACACCAGCAATTGTCTTCAGTTAGCTTTAGGTGCACACTGTGCAGAGGACACAGTACACTGACGGAAAATAATGTAGTTGCCTGCCTGTGGTATTAATAGTAAGAGAACACCAGCAATTGTCTTCAGTTAGCTTTAGGTGTACACTGTGCAGAGGAAACAGTACAGTGACTAAAAATACTGCAGTTGCCTTCCTGTGGTATTAATAGTAAGGGAACACCAGCAATTGTCTTCAGTTAGCTTTAGGTGCACACTGTGCAGAGGACACAGTACACTGACTGAAAATACTGCAGTTGCCTGCCTGTGGTATTAATAGTAAGAGAACACCAGCAATTGTCTTCAGTTAGCTTTAGGTGCACACTGTGCAGAGGACACAGTACACTGACTGAAAATACTGCAGTTGCCTGCCTGTGGTATTAATAGTAAGAGAACACCAGCAATTGTCTTCAGTTAGCTTTAGGTGCACACTGTGCAGAGGACACAGTACACTGACTGAAAATACTGCAGTTGCCTTCCTGTGGTATTAATAGTAAGAGAACACCAGCAATTGTCTTCAGTTAGCTTTAGGTGCACACTGTGCAGAGGACACAGTACACTGACTGAAAATACTGCAGTTGCCTGCCTGTGGTATTAATAGTAAGAGAACACCAGCAATTGTCTTAAGTTAGCTTTAGGTGCACACTGTGCAGAGGACACAGTACACTGACTGAAAATACTGCAGTTGCCTGCCTGTGGTATTAATAGTAAGAGAACACCAGCAATTGTCTTCAGTTAGCTTTAGGTGCGCACTGTGCAGAGGACACAGTACACTGACTGAAAATACTGCAGTTGCCTTCCTGTGGTATTAATAGTAAGAGAACACCAGCAATTGTCTTCAGTTAGCTTTAGGTGCACACTGTGCAGAGGACACAGTACACTGACTGGAAATACTGCAGTTGCCTGCCTGTGGTATGAATAGTAAGAGAACACTGGCAATTGTCTTCAGTTAGCTTTAGGTGCACACTGTGCAGAGGACACAGTACACTGACTGAAATACTGCAGTTGCCTGCCTGTGGTATTTATAGTAAGAGAACACCAGCAATTGTCTTCAGTTTGCTTTAGGTGCACACTGTGCAGAGGACACAGTACACTGACTGAAAATACTGCAGTTGCCTTCCTGTGGTATTAATAGTAAGAGAACACCAGCAATTGTCTTCAGTTAGCTTTAGGAGCACACTGTGCAGAGGACACAGTACACTGACTGAAAATACTGCAGTTGCCTGCCTGTGTTATTAATAGTAAGAGAACACTGGCAATTGTCTTCAGTTAGCTTTAGGTGCACACTGGGCAGAGGACACAGTACACTGACTGAAATGCTGCAGTTACCTGCCTGTGGTATTTATAGTAAGAGAACACCAGCAATTGTCTTCAGTTAGCTTTAGGTGCACACTGTGCAGAGGACACAGTACACTGACTGAAAATAATGCAGTTGCCTGCCTGTGGTATTAATAGTAAGAGAACACCAGCAATTGTCTTCAGTTAGCTTTAGGTGCACACTGTGCAGAGGACACAGTACACTGACTGAAAATACTGCAGTTGCCTGCCTGTGGTATTAATAGTAAGAGAACACCAGCAATTGTCTTCAGTTAGCTTTAGGTGCACACTGTGCAGAGGACACAGTACAATGACTGAAAATACTGCAGTTGCCTGCCTGTGATATTAATAGTAAGAGAACACCAGCAATTGTCTTCCGTTAGCTTTAGGTGCACACTGTGCAGAGGAAACAGTACAGTGACTGAAAATACTGCAGTTGGCTGCCTGTGGTATTAATAGTAAGAGAACACCAGCAATTGTCTTCAGTTAGCTTTAGGTGCACACTGTGCAGAGGAAACAGTTCAGTGACTGAAAATATTGCAGTTGCCTGCCTGTGGTATTAATAGTAAGAGAACACCAGCAATTGTCTTCAGTTAGCTTTAGGTGCACACTGTGCAGAGGACACAGTACACTGACTGAAAATACTGCAGTTGCCTGCCTGTGATATTAATAGTAAGAGAACACCAGCAATTGTCTTCCGTTAGCTTTAGGTGCACACTGTGCAGAGGACACAGTACACTGACTGAAAATACTGCAGTTGTCTGCCTGTGGTATTAATAGTAAGAGAACACCAGTAATTGTCTTCAGTTAGCTTTAGGTGCAGAGGACAGAGGACACAGTACACTGACTGAAAATACTGCAGTTGCCTGCCTGTGGTATTAATAGTAAGAGAACACCAGCAATCGTCTTCAGTTAGCTTTAGGTGCACACTGTGCAGAGGACACAGTACACTGACTGAAAATACTGCAGTTGCCTGCGTGTGGTATTAATAGTAAGAGAACACCAGCAATTGTCTTCAGTCAGCTTTAGGTGCACACTGTGCAGAGGACACATTACACTGACTGGAAATACTTCAGTTGCCTACCTGTGGTATTAATAGTAAGAGAACACCAGCAATTGTCTTCAGTTAGCTTTAGGTGCACACTGTGCAGAGGACACAGTACACTGACTGAAATGCTGCAGTTACCTGCCTGTGGTATTTATAGTAAGAGAACACCAGCAATTGTCTTCAGTTAGCTTTAGGTGCACACTGTGCAGAGGACACAGTACACTGACTGAAATGCTGCAGTTGCCTGCCTGTGTTATTAATAGTAAGAGAACACTGGCAATTGTCTTCAGTTAGCTTTAGGTGCACACTGTGCAGAGGACACAGTACAATGACTGAAAATACTGCAGTTGGCTGCCTGTGGTATTAATAGTAAGAGAACACCAGTAATTGTCTTCAGTTAGCTTTAGGTGCACACTGTGCAGAGGACACAGTACACTGACTGAAAATACTGCAGTTGCCTGCGTGTGGTATTAATAGTAAGAGAACACCAGCAATTGTCTTCAGTCAGCTTTAGGTGCACACTGTGCAGAGGACACATTACACTGACTGGAAATACTTCAGTTGCCTGCCTGTGGTATTAATAGTAAGAGAACACCAGCAATTGTCTTCAGTTAGCTTTAGGTGCACACTGTGCAGAGGACACAGTACACAGACTGAAAATACTGCAGTTGCCTGCCTGTGATATTAATAGTAAGAGAACACCAGCAATTGTCTTCAGTTAGCTTTAGGTGCACACTGTGCAGAGGACACAGTACACTGACTGAAAATACTGCAGTTGCCTGCGTGTGGTATTAATAGTAAGAGAGCACCAGCAATTGTCTTCAGTTAGCTTTAGGTGCACACTGTGCAGAGGACACAGTACACTGACTGAAAATACTGCAGTTGCCTTCCTGTGGTATTAATAGTAAGAGAACACCAGCAATTGTCTTCAGTTAGCTTTAGGTGCACACTGTGCAGAGGACACAGTACACTGACTGAAAATACTGCAGTTGCCTGCCTGTGGTATTAATAGTAAGAGAACACCAGCAATTGTCTTCAGTTAGCTTTAGGTGCACACTGTGCAGAGGACACAGTACACTGACTGAAAATACTGCAGTTGCCTGCCTGTGGTATTAATAGTAAGAGAACAACAGCAATTGTCTTCAGTTAGCTTTAGGTGCACACTGTGCAGAGGACACAGCACACTGACTGAAAATACTGCAGCTACCACAATCACCTGCTTGCCTGTCAGTATATTAGGAAGAAAATAACAGGAACGGATCTAGCTAAACTGAATACAGTATATATATATATATATATATATATATATATATATATATATATATACACACAACACCTAGGTTGCATATACAGTATATCCTCCATACACTGTAACTGTAGCTAACTGACTGGCCTGCCTGCTCTAACTCAAATTAAATTACACTCTCTCTCTCTCTCCGCCGCCACAACACACTACACAAGCCTGAAACGCAGGTGGCCTTATATAGTGTGGGGCGTGTACTAAACCCCCTGAGACATAATTGGCCAAAGCCACCCTGGCTTTGGCCAATTATGGCTCTCCGTTCTTACTGCGCTGTGATTGGCCAAAGCATGCAGGTCATAGTGCCTGCTTGGGCAATCATCAGCCAGCAATGCACTGCGATGCCGCAGTGAATTATGGGCCGTGACGCGCCACTCGAATTTGGCGCGAACGGCCCATATTGTTTGCAATTTGACGAACAACCGAACAGACGATGTTCGAGTCGAACATGAGTTCGGCTCGAACTCGAAGCTCATCCCTATTCCTGGCATTGGTGAACATGCCACATAGTTTATACCAGTCGCATACTGTCTCCTTATTGGGTGTTCTGAGGTTGCAAATAGAACTTGTCACTATACTTATCTCGGGCTTAGGTGCTTTAGTCAACCTAACACTAATGCCCCCAATACTACCCTCTGGAATATGTTCTGTGCTGACTATCTCTACCTCTGTACCCATTCCCACCCCCCCCCCATTGCCTAGTTTAAAAGCCCCTCTATCTTTTCGGCCATCTTAACTCCCAGCAGATCTGCACCCTCCTCATTTAGGTGCAGTCCGTCCCTTCTATAGAGCTGGTGACCGACTGAGAAGTCGGCCCAGTTCTCCAGGAACCAAAACCCCTCCTTACTACACCAGCTTCTCAGCCACTTGTTTACTTCCCTAATCTCCTTCTGCCTCTGTGGCTCGAGGTACCGGTAGCATGTTTGAGAATACTACCTTGGAGGTCCTTTTCCTCAATTTAGCTCTTAAGTCCCTAAAATCGTTTTTTAGGACACTCCATGTTACGGTCTGGAGTCAGGCTCAGAGGCCAGTAGCTATAGCAACAGAGCAGATATTCACACAGGTCACCCTGGCTGATGACACGGTTCACCGAGGTGCTGGGTCTAAGCATTAATCGGTTTTCACCAGAGCTCCTGATGGTGGAGATGGACTTTGCTGCGTGTTAGTACCAGGTCGCGGTCCTCAGGATAGCCCCATGAGGAAGTGATCAAGCCAGGGCCAGTAGCAGATATAGCAGGTAGGGATAAAACAGAAGCATAGTCAAGAAACAAGCCAAAAGTCGGTAACAAACAGTTGCAGGTTGGGATTCAGCAGAAGCATAGTCGAGGAACAAGCCAAATGTTGGTAACGAATGGTAGCGAAGATACGGTCGGCAGCAGGAGAGACAGGAGCAAGATATTGGCTGGTGAGGGCACAATATTCTGGTGACCAGGAAGTGCAGAGAGATGGCTTAAATCAGAAAGTTCATGGGAGGAGCAAAGAGTTCAAGGTTCAAGGCAAACAAGATTCAAGACAAGATCATTTAAGGAATTGTCTAAGGAACTGTCCAGCATTCCAGGTTGCTCAGCAAGCAGTCACCGCCAGACACAGCAGAGGTCCCAGGTTCAAGAATACTTGTTTATGTACCAGGTTCAAGCCCAGGTCCTAACACTCCATCTTCCTCTGACTTTGTCATTGGTGCCAACATGCACCATGACAGCAGGGTCTTCCCCAGCCCCTCCCAGTAATCTGTCCACCAGATCCATTATGTGCTTGAGATAGCTTCTGCTACCTAGTTCCCTACCTATCATGCTCTACCCGCTGTCATTCATATTCATCCTTGCTGATCCCTGCCTTGTGCCTTGTGTCTTGACTACTTGGCTTGTTTACTGGATTATCTTTGCCCACTACCTGCCCTTATCTTTAAACTGTCTGCTGGATTACGCTTGTCTGCTACCTACCCTGACCTCTGAGTTCTCTAATGGATTACACCTGCTACTTATTCTGACCTTGGACTGTCCCAGGATTCTGCCTAATCAAAACTCCAGGTACACTTCCTTGTCTCACTTCTTCAGTCTGGGTGCTATCTAGCCAGGAACTATACCACTATGTTCTAAGATCGGCGGGCAACCAAGTGTAGCGATACCCCCAGCTAAGAGAGCCGCTGAAATAATTTGTTTGGGCCCTGTAATGCACTGCTGTCAACCCCCAGCAATTGGCTCTAACCTCTCCTGGCACAGTCAGTAGGGTATGATAGGATTGTGTAACCTATAACTCTCGGAGGCACAATCCTGCAATAAACACAGCAATATGGAATAGCTATCAATAACCGTCTCTTCTGCACAGTAAATGACACAAACACAGGTGTACTTAACCCTGGCACTTTTACTGTGAATATTGGTTAAGCATAGAAACAGTATCCATGAACACATGCAGAGCCCTGCAATGAAAGGGGTACTTTTGCAAACAGACAGATATAACAAAATAAACTAACAGTCCCCGCTGCTGCTATTCTACCTCGTGGGAAAAAAGGGCGCCCAGAAATGTCTACGCTACTAAGTCAGGCCTGACTGTACTATGTAGAAGTTCTGCAGAGAAAGATCTTCGCTAGCAAACAGTGGTGCACTTTTTGAAGAAAACAAGTTATAATCCACAAAGAGAAAAAGGGTCTTGAACTTGGTGAACATAGGATAAGTCTTAGAGACTCCTAGATACTCAAAGCACTGTCCCTCCGGTGTGTGACTACAAGCACTAAAGTTAGTTCCGAACAACAGTTATCTGGCCTAGAAGATCCTGTGTTTGTCTCTGAGCAGGTGCTCTCTCACCCAACCGGACCAGTCCGTGTCCATATCTTCCGTTGCTGTGTCTCGGTACACAGATTCCATGACACCCGGGTCTTCGGTCCTCCTGGCAGCAGTACAGCAGCAGTCGGATGACGTCCCCCAAGCTCTTCAGTGGGAACGGAAGGCTCTTTGGAGAAAAGCCCCGGCTTCAGGCCTAGTAACACAGCAGACTCGAAAAGCGTTCCACTTGCTGGGCGGGCGGTGTCCAAAGAGGCCGAAATCAGTCCCGCCCCCCAGTTAAGTAGCCCACCCCAGCAGTCTTTGCGCGGGGCAATGCACCTTGGGTGCCTAGTAGCATTCTGGGTACGGTAGTCTCTGAGGCCTTAAAGCAATACCCCGCTACACACTCCCCCCACTTAAAATCTTTGGTCCCCAAAGATAATATCAACATAAAGTGCAAACAATACAATTTGCAGTAGCAAAAGAACTGGGCAGGGGAACCTCCCACCAAACTCGGTGGGGAAGATTATCCTGCCCACAGGTCATACTAGTGGAAGTGACCTGCCTAACTGTGCCAGAGAGTGAGCTGGGGTTGCCCTCCACCAAATGTACAGTGGAGGGGCCAGGTTTCTCTATTGTCCTTCTTGCAGTTATCACAGTGTCCTCAGAGCATTCTCCCATCAGAGTGTAAGTCAACTTCCTGGGAGGGCGGATAATTCTCTTCACTCTTTGTTCCCTGGGAGTCACAAAATCTGGCACTATGGGTGCCTTCATTGGGGTAGGTGTCAGAGGACTAGTAGCTTCAAGGGCATCCAACTCTGGTTCAGAAAGGTACAGTGAGTTCCCTGGGTCTTCAGCGGGGACTGACTCCAAGGCATCTTCCCAATCTTCAGCCTGGATACTGGACGGAATGAACTCAGCAGGTTCAGCGTTCAAGGTGTCACTTATGAGGAATTCAGAGGGTGTAGGATCCGCCATCAGGGATTCAGGTGCTTGAGACGGCCATAGCCAGTTAAGCTCCAGCTCCTCATCTTCACTTTGATCTGTAATTTCCTCCTCCCTTGACAGAGTTTATAGAAAAGAAAATAAGAATATGGACAGCCGCACTCCAAAAAACCTTGACGGCCGCCTTTATTGTAAAGGATGGGATAAAATACACCAAAAAATCACAGCATACCTGGGATAACAGCTGACATGTTTCGCACTACAAACTAGTGCTTACTCATAGCTTACTATGAGTAAGCACTAGTTTGTAGTGCAAAACATGTCAGCTGTTATTCCGGTTATGCTGTGATTTTTTGGTGTATTTTATCCCATCCTTTACAATAAAGGCGACCGTCAAGGTTTTTTGGAGTGCGGCTGTCCATATTCTTATTTTCTTTTCTATATGCTACATGCATTGCTGGCACCCACGGTGTTCCTGAGACCATAGATTGTTGGAGCATACTCACCTGGAGCGGTAAAAACCCCCCTTTTCCCTTGACAGAGTTGCTTGAGACCTGGTATTAGGTCTGGGAGTACGGGGAGTTGAAGGTAGCTCGGGGGAATCCGGAGCAGGAGGCATCCTGACTGCCTCAGAAAGGGGTAACAGATGGTTTCTGTGCCAGGTCTTCAGAGGCCCCACTCCTCCTTCAGGCTTCAACTGATACACTGGTAAGCCAGGCAGTTTCCTACAAATCACATAGGGCTCTGACTTCCATCTGTCTGCCAGCTTGTGCTTTCCTGGAACCCCTAAGTTTTGCAGCAACACTCTGTCCCCAGGTTGCAGATCCTGGATCCGGACCCTAAGGTCGAAGTTCCGCTTATTCCGGGCTCCTCTCTGGTCAGAAGTCGATTGGGCCTTCTCATAGGCTAGCTTCAAGCTTTTCTGCAATCTGTCCACGTATCCCTTGTGTGAGGCAGCTGATGTGTGGTCCATTGAGGTGCCAAAGGCCAAGTCTACGGGTAGTCTTGCTTCCCTGCCAAACATCAGTCTATACAGGGAATATCCTGTGGCATCACTGGTCGTGCTGTTGTAGGCATGCACTATAGCAGCTATGTGCTTGCCCCAATGCTGCTTCTCCTCACTACTCAGAGTCCCCAACATGTTTAACAAAGTCCTGTTGAACCTTTCTGGTTGGGCATCACCTTGAGGGTGATAAGGGTTGGTGCGAGTCTTCTTTATGCTCAAAGAGTCCAGTAACTTCCGGATCAGTCGACTTTCGAAGTCCCTCCCTTGATCCGAGTGAAGGCGTTGAGGTAACCCATAATGCACGAAGTACTTCTCCATAAGTATCTTGGCTACAGTGGAGGCCTTCTGGTCTTTGATTGGAAAGGCCTGGGCATAACGGGTGAAATGGTTGGTTATCACCAGAACATTTCCATGTCCACTCAAGTCAGGTTCCAGACAAAGAAAGTCAATGCATACCAAGTCCAAGGGCCCTTGGCTTTGCAGGTGGCCCATCGGGGCAGCTTGATGGGGCAGTGTCTTTCTCTGTATACAGCGAGCACATGAGTGACAGTACTCCTCTACTTCAGCTCGCATGCAGGGCCAGTAGAATCTACTCCTTATGAGCTGAAAGGTTCTTTCTGCCTCTAGGTGGCCATGATTGTCGTGTAAGGCAACTAAAACAGTCTTTCGATGTTTTTCCGGCAAGAATAGTTGCCACTTATCTTCCAGGTCATCAGAGGGGCCCCTTCGGTAGACCACCCCTTGATGCACCTGTAACTTGTCCCATTCCTTGCGTATTAGACGGGCCTCCTTGGAGGAATCATGCAAGAGCCTGTCCGGTTCCGGATCTTCCAGGGCTTCCAAGGCCAACCTTCCCCAAGGGTCTTCTAACTGGTCACGTCTTATATCCTTTTTGGACAGTTTCGGCAAGTCGTCTTCGCCAATCTGGGTCACATCACAATAGTACTTGGGCACTCCTACCACCGAAACTCCAATTTCTTCTGCCCTGGATCCTCCACTAGCTTGATGCTGTGCTCCCTGACACAAGGTCCGCACCCCATCCGGGGTCACCTGGGTCCAGTCTTCTGTCCTGCAAGTGGGAGCATGAGACCGTCTGGACAAGGCATCAGCATCTCGGTTTCCAGCCCCAGGCCTATACTTTAAGCTAAAGTTGAACCCAGAGAGGGCTGCCAACCAACGGTGGCCGGTGGCATCCAGCTTGACTGTGGTGAATAGGTAAGTGAGTGGGTTATTGTCTGTTTTCACTACAAAGTCAGCTCCATACAAGTAGTCTTTGTGTTTGTCTACAACAGCCCACTTTAAGGCCAAGAATTCCAATTTGTGGGTGGGGTAATTATTTTCCGCTGGGGTTAAACTCCTACTCACATAGGCAACTGGTCTTAGCTGTCCTTCATACTCCCGATACAGCACGCCTCCCAGACCATCATGACTGGCATCCACGTGCAATTCATATGGCTTCTTGGTGACTGCATAGGCCAAGACGGGGGCAGTGGTCAGACTCTTCTTCAACATGGTGAAGGCCTCTTCACACTTCTCAGTCCACTGGCCTTCCACTGATCCTCTTTGCTTCCTGGGGCCAGTGTCATTCTCCTCTCCTTCTGTCTTCAACAACTCATTCAGAGGTTTGGCAATTCTTGCAAATCCCTCCACAAACCTGTGATAATAGGAGCAGAATCCCAGGAAGGATCTAAGCTCCGTCACTGTAGTTGGCCGGGGCCAGGAGGTAACTGCCTCCAGTTTGTCAAGGTCTGTAGATACTCCTTCTTCAGACACTATGTGTCCCAGGTAATGGACTGAGGATTGGTAGAACTGACACTTCTCCCTGGAGAGTTTAAGTCCCTCATCAAGTCTCTTCAGGACTTTCTCCAGCTTTTCCTCGTGTTTCTCCAGAGTCTTCCCAAAGACAATGATGTCATCTAGGTACACTAGGACTTCGATGAGGTTCATGTCCCCCACTGGCTTCTCCATCAGTTGCTGGAAAGTGGCAGGAGCCCCCGATAACCCCTGAGGCATCCGGTTAAATTCATAGAATCCCACGGGGGTGATGAATGCCGTCTTCTCTCTATCTTCTGGATGCATTGGGATCTGGTAATACCCACTCTTCAGGTCCATTACGCTGAACCACCTGGCTCCAGACAGACTCTGCAGAGCATCCTCTATCCTGGGGGTGGTGTATTGGTCAGGTATGGTCCTCCTATTGAGAGTCCTGTAGTCTATACAGAGTCTCAGTGACCCGTTCTTCTTCCTGACTACCACAATAGGAGAGGCATATGGGCTTCTGGACTCTCGGATGACTCTGGTTCTCTTAAGCTCTGCCAGTTGCTCACGTAAGTCCTCCAGGTCGGCCAGTGGGACCCGCCGGACCCTTTCCCGGAAAGGTTTGTCTTCTTGCAGACGGATCTTGTGGGTGGCACTCCTCGCACACCCTACATCAAATTCATCTCTGGAGAAGATCTTCCTCCACCTGGTCAGCTGGGCCCTGGCTCTCTCCTTCCACACCGGTGGTAGGGTCGTGTTCTCCAGCAGAGCTTCTCCAGCATGGGTGCCCCTCTTTCAGTCTTCTCTAGGTCAGACAGAGCCACTGGGGTAGCAGGGATTACTTGGCCCAACAGCATCCAGGCCGGAATCTTCACAGGTGAGTCCGTAATGTTCCTGATGCTCACTGGTATCCGGCCATTGGCCTTCTTCAGAGCCCTCAGCGGGACTACCTCAGGGGTGACTTCCAATCCTGGGTGGGTATCTAGGGGGTCTGGTTCCAGAACCACGAAAGGGCCAGGCTGCTCCCATGTGAGCTTCACAGTGGCCTTCAAACAGGTCATTTCACCAGGCTGTAACACTCTCTCCTTCTTCTCCAATCTCCAGACTTTCCCTACCCCCTCTTCTGTGGCCTTCTGTTCCAAGACCAATCGCTGGTTGGCTAACTGCAATATTGGATGGATCCTGGCCGTCGAAGCACCCTGCTCCTGTGCTAGGGGAGCCAGTAGTCTCCTGACCAGGTCAGTATTGGTCCCTATTATCAGAGAACTCTTGTTGGCCCCTGGTGGGTGAGGACAAACTACTGCCAGGGTGTCAAAGGCCTCTGTCTTTCCTGCTATCGAGGGGTCGAAGGCCAGTCTGATTGAGACATAGCCATCGTAGGGGAAGCTTTGGGTGCCAATCCCCCATATTTCCAGATCTTCCAATTTCTGTAAGGGCAAGTGACTCAGATGCTTTTGATAAAAGTCTCGGTACAGGAGAGTGACTTGGGCCCCTGTATCCAGGATGGCCCTCGTGTAAACTCCCTCCACTTGAATGGGAACCACAGGGAAGGGTCCCACCAATTTGGCTGGAAACCTCCTTCTTTCTTTGGACTTCTGGGTTTTCCCTTAGGTGTTTTCTTCTTCTTCCACCTTTTTCTGGATCTTAATCCCTGTTGGGCCTCCTATGCATTGACTCCTTGCAGGTCTTGAAATTTTAACTCCTGGCGGGTGGTATTTAGTATTTTGGGAGGGGCATTGTTTTCCTCCTCCCTCGACTCTTCTTGCTTGAGGATTTTAGTGGAGCTTGCTGAAAATGATGGGCTCCCGGCTGACTCCTTCACCGGGGCCCTCTGAAGTTTTCCGCCGGCTGGTGATAGGTGCCTCGGGTCTTCCTCGGACTGGGGCACACTCGCCCAAAGTGACCAACTCCCCCACAGTTGAAACAGACAGCCTCTCCCCTGTCCCGTGGAGAGACTGGCGTTGAAGCACTCTGGTGCGGTTCCTTCCTGACTTCCTCTTTTTGTTGGACTCCCGAGTTCTTAGTCATTAGAGAGGTCAAAAGATCCAGCACTTGAGTCATCTGAGACTTTAAGATCTCCACCTCCGAGTCTCGTTCAGAGGCCATGGCGGATCTGACTCCCACTGAGGGGGGAGGGGTGACTTTCTCAACCGCCTGTTGGTCCTTCAACAGAGCTTCTTCATCCCTTATGATTCGCACAAGATCTGGATAACCCAGGGACATGACTCCTTCAGAGGTCTTCAGGTGGAGCTAAACTGGATCCGAACACAATGCTCCCCTCATGTTCTGCTTCATCCTGGTCGCATCTATGACTTGTGGCAGCATCCCCTTTTTAAGGACAATTGGGCAGAGCATCTTGTTTAACCTCCGGACGTATTCAGACAGTCTTTCTCCCGGCTGTTGAAGGGTATGCTCAAATTGGTATACTAATTCAGCCACCTTTTCCAACTGGCCAAATTCTTCCTGTAACATAGCCAGATAATCATAAGCAGTACAAGCAGAATTGCTGAACCTAAGATTCTTTACAGCTTCAGCAGCAGCGACTTTTAAACTTTCACTTATGCGCTGCTTCTTCTGGCCCTCTGGTACTTCCCATCCCTCTACAGCCTGCATTGCTTTCTCAATCCAGGTGTCAAAATCCTCTTCCCCGAGGGGGACAGGTTGTTTCCCGGAGAAAATCCTGAGTTTCCGGTACCCGGCTTCCACGTGTACCGTATTACTTTTCTGACACTTTGTGACAAAATCTCCCAGAGCATTCAACAGTTCAGGCCCTATAGCGACCAGGGGTGTCCCTGAGGCTATCATCTCCTTTGGCTTCTCTGCTTTAGGGGATAATGGTGGAGATGATGGCGGAGGTGATGGCAGGGGAGATTGCAGAGGTTCCCTGTTCACGGCCTTTGTATGCGCCAATTGGTAAGTCTGGTTATCTATGGCCTGTATGTTCTGACCTCTAAAGTCCTCTGGCATTCCGTTTCTCCATTCCACTAGTGCGTATGTAAACGAGGTCTCTGGATCTGGCCTTAAGTCCATCACCCATGCCTTTTTGCTCGGAGACAGCGACAACATGAGCCGCTTTACCTCCTCTTCCGGACAGTTCTCTCCCGGGAGCTCAATAACTACCGCCATGGTTGGGTTGGGTTGGTGCCGACTGCTGCGCACCACTGTGTCACTACTAGCGAGTCAATGCCGGTGCCTCTGACAGGCTCTGATTGCAGCATGCAGTATACAGGAATCCCGGACTCGAGCCCCCACGTGTAGCGATACCCCCAGCTAAGAGAGCCGCTGAAATAATTTGTTTGGGCCCTGTAATGCACTGCTGTCAACCCCCAGCAATTGGCTCTAACCTCTCCTGGCACAGTCAGTAGGGGATGATAGGATTGTGTAACCTATAACTCTCGGAGGCACAATCCTGCAATAAACACAGCAATATGGTATAGCTATCAATAACCATCTCTTCTGCACAGTAAATGACACAAACACAGGTGTACTTAACCCTGGCACTTTTACTGAGAAAATTGGTTAAGCATAGAAACAGTATACATGAACACAGGCATAGCCCTGCAATGAAAGGGGTACTTTTGCAAACAGACAGATATAACATAAGAAACTAACAGTCTCCGCTGCTGCTGTTCTACCTCGTGGGGAAAAATGGCGCCCAGAAATGTCTACGCTACTAAGTCAGGCCTGACTGTACTATGTAGAAGTTCTGCAGAGAAAGATCTTCGCTAGCAAACGGTGGTGCACTTTTTGAAGAAAACAAGTTATAATCCACAAAGAGAAAAAGGGTCTTGAACTTGGTGAACACAGGATAAGTCTAATGCCGCGTACACACGACCGTTTTTAATGTCATTGAAAAAAACGGCATTTTTCTCAACGTGATTTTTCATGTTTCCTCTCAAGCCTGCCTTGCCTACACACTATCGTGGAAAAAAATGTTCGAGTAAAGCGCGGTGACGTACAACACGTACGACGGCACTATAAAGGGGAAGTTCCATTCGGATTGCGCCACCCTTCATGTTAGTAACGTTTGTTGAGCGACGATTCGCACTTTTCAGCCTCGTGCTTTTCAGTCCGTTACAGCGTGACGAATGTGCTATCTCCATTACGAACGCTGGTTTTACCAGAACGAGCGCTCCTGTCTCATACTTGATTCTGAGCATGCGCATTTTTTTTTACGTCGTTAAAGCCCACACACGGCCGTTTTTCATGACGCGAAAAACGACGATGTAAAAAACGACGTGAAAAATTAGAGCATGTTCCAATTTTTCTCGTCGTGATTCTCTGCATTTTTCTCATCGGAAAAACTGCTGGAAAGCCCACACACGATCATTTTTAATGAACATTTTTTTTTTTTCTCGTCATTAAAAATGGCCGTGTGTTCGCGGCATTAGAGACTCCTAGATACTCAAAGCACTGTCCCTCCAGTGTATGACTACAAGCACTAAAGTTAGATCTGAACAACAGTTATCTGGCCTAGAAGATCCTGTGTTTGTCTCTGAGCAGGTGCTCTCTCACCCAACCGGACCAGTCCGTGTCCATATCTTCCGTTGCTGTGTCTCGGTACACAGATTCCACGACACCCGGGTCTTCGGTCCTCCTGGCAGCAGTACAGCAGCAGTCAGATGATGTCCCGCAAGCTCCTCGTGGAAACGGAAGGCTCTTTGGAGAAAAGCCCCGGCTTCAGGCCTTGTAACACAGCAGACTCGAACAGAGTTCCACTTGCTGGGCGGGCGGTGTCCAAAGAGGCCGAAATCAGTCCCGCCTCCCAGTTAAGTAGCCCACCCCAGCAGTCTTTGCGCAGAGCAATGCACCTTGGTTGCCTCATAGCATTCTGGGTACGGTAGTCTCTGAGGACTTAAAGCAATACCCACAAGTGCTGGTAGGCCTACTGGCCTTAGGGGGAACAGGGATTGCTAAATGCAGAAGAAGCACTCACCAGCTATAGTTCCTGACCTAGGCATCAGGCTGATCATCACAGCTATAAATGACTGTCTTCCAATAAGAAAAACCTGCTTACCAGAACAGATGGATCTTTTGAATGAACAAAAGATCAAAAACGCTTGTTTCCACCATGTGGGGAAGATGATCTATGATGAATGGACTCCAGCAGCGTGGTAGACGAACATCAGATGATAAGGGCAAAAGCCTGACATATGGAAAAAAGGTATTGGAAACAATCTAAGTGTAGACTGATCATTTAATTTCCATAAAAAATATTAAGATAACATGCATGGCATGATGATCAAAAAATGGTATAAAAATGCAAAAAGCAGAAATCCTAGATCCATACAATGCGGGACCAGTGAGTAAACAACAATGTCCAGAGATGATCCCAGCAGCGTGAGTGTGGAAAGATCCTCACTGAGTGATATTACTAGGGCACAGTAACTCGGTCACCAGCAAAGTGCAGGTAAAAAATGTATCAACAAGCGGAGGTGAACCGTGTGTAACAGGATAGACGCGGGTGATGTCACTGAGTAAGCTCCTCCCCCGTACGCACGTTACGTCCTGTGTGGACTTTGTCAGCGGTGGGTGGAGCTAAAACGTCACCCAACGTCTAGATATACCAACATGGTAACCATGGAGACCTTCATATGGACGGAACAAGCGGAAGTCGGATGCCCGGAAGCCCAACCTGTCCCATACACATAATGCGGCACATTTCCTATGGGGTCACCAGTATAGTAGTGGCAATACTCATATAGCTTATATATCAAAGTATAAAAATACATGAAAAATATATAAAAATGCATGAACACCATGCATCATAGTATTAACAACAAAGGGACAGACACCCGCGGCTATCCTATATAAAGTGCAATATATAAAAACAAAATGACAAAAATAATAAAAATAGAAATAGAAATAGAAATAAAAATAAAAATAAAAATAATAAAAAATAAATTAAAAATTGCATTAAGTGTCTGGAGGGGGACATCCTCCAGAGACGAAACGCATGCATACAGTCTAAGCTAAAAAAAGTATACACATGAAAATATAACCATATTTAAAAAAACATAATTATACATATTAAATTGAAAGGGGATAAGTGGAGAATGAGACTCAACTACCTCATTTATTGGAAATGAAGCAGTTGAGGTCAAAATCCACATTAAGCCCCCCCGGCACCAGTACCTGGGTCTCATGGATCCAGAAAGACTCACGTTGGCTGAGTTGCCGGATAAAGTTACCACCTCTCCAATGAGGTCTGACTCTTTCTAAGCCCCAAAATTTAAGACACTTAGGATCTCTATTGTGGAATAGTCGAAAGTGCTTGGAAACATTGTGGGTTCTCACACCATTAATAATGTTGTTAACATGTTCGCCAATGCGAACATGGAGGGGTCTTGAAGTTCTTCCTATATAATGAAGTCCACAGTCACATTCAAGGACATAGACCACACCCACAGTATTGCATGTATTGAGGCTTTTAATTGGGTACGTTTTGCCAGTAGTGGGGGCACTAAAATCTTTTCTCCGTTTAATATTACGTCTGCACTTCCTGCATGGTGGACACCTGCCACATGCATAGAATCCAGTCATAAGGGGAAAAATTTGGTTTTCCTTCACTACTGGAGGGTCAACCACACTCGGGGCAATAACATCTCTAAGTGTGGGTGCCCTCCTGTAAATGAACCTGGGTCGTGATGGAATAATGGCTGCCATTACACGATCTTTTTTCTAAATATCCCAGTGCTTCATAATGATCCTCTCAAACTGTTTGTGCTGAACATTATAGTCCAAGATGATTCTAAGTTCAGTATTGGTTGGATTAGATAGCTCCCTAGGTCGTGAACCCACCACCAATGGTGTTCTATCCATGTTTCTGACTCTCTGTATTTCACTAGTTATCTCGTCCTTTTTGTAACCTTTTTCCAAAAACCTTTCAGCAAGACGATCGGACTGTGCAAGATAATCTGACTCAGAGGTACAATTTCGTCTCAGACGAATAAATTGACCCCTGGGTATGTTGCACAGCCATGATCTGTGATGACAACTGTCAAGGGGTATGTACCCATTTCGATCTGTCTGCTTGAAGTGATTCTTGGTTTTAAAAGAATGACCTTCTCTGAAAATTTCCAGGTCAAGGAATGTTATGCTAGAGGCATCAGCATTCCAGGTAAGTCTGATGTTTTTGGTGTTACCATTTAACGTGGACATAAATAATTGAAAACTGGCCATATTTCCCTCCCAAATAATGATAAGATCATCTATATAGCGATAATAGCATTTAAGTTGTACTGGTTTGTCATGGAAGATGGAGTCCCTCTCCCACAGTGCCATAAATAAATTTGCCACACTAGGTGCAAATCGAGCACCCATGGCAACACCAAGAATTTGCCGAAAAAATCTGTGATCATACCAGAATTAATTTCTGGCTAAACAGAATGCAAGTGCATCTAAAAGAAAACTGATCAGTAAGGGAGGAAGATCAGAGGCTTCCAAAGCCCATTTGACTGCCTCAATAGCATCCTGGTGACCAATAATGGTGTACAATGAGCCCACGTCCGCCGTGACCAAAAGAGTATTGGCACTGGCGGGTGTGGACTCAATAATCTGTATGGCATGCCTGGTATCCTTAAGGTAGGCAGTGGTGGAGCAAACTAAAGGTTTAAGAAAGTGATCAATGTATTGGCCCAGGCGTGCGGTGACCGAATCGATCCCATTTATAATGGGTCTCCCAGGTGGAACCTGGGCTATTTTGTGTACCTTCGGTAAAAAATATATAATCGGTCTCCTGCACGCACTGGGATCCAAATACAGAGCTTCCTTTTTGGTAAGGACCCCATTCACTTTTCCTCGTTCAATAAGAACTTGAAGTTCTTTCTTGTAAGTAAATACAGGATCCCTAGTCATAAATTGGTAAGTAGATTGATCTGACAATAATCTACAAATTTCTTCATTATAAAAGGTTTTGCTCATGACCACCAATCCACCCCCTTTATCAGCAGGTCTTACTACAACATTTTTATTCTTCTCCAATGAGGCTATACCCATTTTGAGATAGTGAGGATCCCTCACTTTTTTAATTTTCATACGGTCCAAGTCTATAGCAACCATATTTTTAAACACCTCTATATGTTTGTGATCGTGTTTAGGAGGATTAAAAGTTGATTTATTGGCAAGCTGAGAGTGAAATTCTAGAGGAACTGTAGAGACAGGAGGAATGGCAGGGACTCCTGGTTTAGAGAGAAAGTGGCGCTTGATGTTTAAAGTCCTTACAAATTTTTATAGGCTTATATAAGTTTGGAATTTATTAAAGTTCCGAACTGGAGCAAATTTGAGTCCTTTATCAAGTACCTTAAGTTCCTCCACCGAGAGTTCTGAGCCACTAATATTAAAGACCCCCGCTCCTATCACCGCCTTTGCCTTTTGAGTTCTTCTTCCGGCTCTTCTTCCTCTCTTGATCTTCTTTTTCCACTTTGTTTGGACCCCGTGGAGGTGTGCCCCCAGGGGTCCTCCCATTGTGGTTGGCGCTGGCCTAAAAAACCTTTGCTTGGAGGATTGATTTCATGGGATAGTGGAGTGAACCGATTATGGGTGGGTATCTGGGCATGATCAGAATATGGTTCAATAGCCCTTAAGTAGTCTGGATTCCTACCATAAGAGTTATAATTCTGATAATGAAAATTGTCCTCATTGGGGGGACCGTTTGAATTGTGTCCCCTATTGATACCATGATCCCGCCAATTGTTTTGGTCATAAGGAGGTGGATAATTATAAGAGGTACCCTTACCCCGTCCTCCTCTATTAGGATGGCCCCTGCCATTGGGACGTCCCCCACCCCGAATAGGTGGACCCCTGGCAGGTGGGGCTCTAGATATGACAGGAGTGGATATGACAGGAACAAGAGGAGTGTGAGATCGGGGCATACCGCTAGGTCCCAATTCAGGATTGGGAGCCTTGGATTGCCATTTAAAGATCTCACCTCTAGCGAAGTCACTAGAGTCCCTAATAAACTTGGTTTTCTTTTTCTCCTGTATGTCCTTGTCCCATTTTGTCATTTTGTTTTTAAGTTCACTAGATCATTTAGAAAAATCTGAGGATTCTTGGAAAGGCTCAATTTTTAATTTCAGTTCTCCTATTTGCTTATCTATAGTTTTCATTTTCCTATGTTTTCTGATGAGAAGTAGGTCAAGCAAATCCTGACCTTTTTGGCAGAAAAAATTCTGCCATTCCCGCATAGACTCCTCATCCAGGAGTCCGTCATTAGGTGGGATATCCCACCTTAACCGTCTAGGAATAAGTTTACTTTTGGTGTATTGCTCAAAAGAAGCAATGTCCCACCAGGTCTTGATCTTCTTTTCAAAGGCAAAACCAATTTTTTTTAAACATACTGATAAATCATCCGGGTGAGTAGATGTGGGTGTATCAGAGAATACCTCACTCAGTCTAACATCCCGGTGTTCCAAAAATTGAAAAACATCCATAAGTGCAGCTAAGAGAAATGTGATAAATAACAGAAGTAATATATGAAAAAACAATCAGCGCACATGTGTAACAATAATGTAAGCTACTGCAAGCTGAACACCAAGAGGGTTAATCACAAAAACCAGAAATGAATATTGGTAAAATAACAGTGCAGCGCAGCAAATGTCCATATAATGATGATGCCAAAAAGATCAGGATTTGCTTGACCTACTTCTCATCAGAAAACATAGGAAAATGAAAACTATAGATAAGCAAATAGGAGAACTGAAATTAAAAATTGAGCCTTTCCAAGAATCCTCAGATTTTTCTAAATTATCTAGTGAACTTAAAAACAAAATGACAAAATGGGACAAGGACATACAGGAGAAAAAGAAAACCAAGTTTATTAGGGACTCTAGTGACTTCGCTAGAGGTGAGATCTTTAAATGGCAATCCAAGGCTCCCAATCCTGAATTGGGACCTAGCGGTATGCCCCGATCTCACACTCCTCTTGTTCCTGTCATATCCACTCCTGTCATATCTAGAGCCCCACCTGCCAGGGGTCCACCTATTCGGGGTGGGGGACGTCCCAATGGCAGGGGCCATCCTAATAGAGGAGGACAGGGTAAGGGTACCTCTTATCATTATCCACCTCCTTATGACCAAAACAATTGGCGGGATCATGGTAACAATAGGGGACACAATTCAAATGGTCCCCACAATGAGGACAATTTTCATTATCAGAATTATAACTCTTATGGTAGGAATCCAGACTACTTAAGGGCTAATGAACCATATTCTGATCATGCCCAGATACCCACCCATAATCGGTTCGCTCCACTATCCCATGAAATCAATCCTCCAAGCGAAGGTTTTTTAGGCCAGCGCCAACCACAATGGGAGGACCCCTGGGGGCACACCCCCACGGGGTCCAAACAAAGTGGAAAAAGAAGATCAAGAGAGGAAGAAGAGCCGGAAGAAGAACTAAAAAGGCAAAGGCGGTGATAGGAGCCGGGGTCTTTAATATTAGTGGCTCAGAACTCTCGGTGGAGGAACTTAAGGTACTTGATAAAGGACTCAAATTTGCTCCAGTTCGGAACTTTAATAAATTCCAAACTTATATAAGCCTACAAATATTTGTAAGGACTTTAAACATCAAGCGCCACTTTCTCTCTAAACCAGGAGTCCCTGCCATTCCTCCTGTCTCTACAGTTCCTCTAGAATTTCACTCTCAGCTTGCCAATAAATCAACTTTTAATCCTCCTAAACACGATCACAAACACATAGAGGTGTTTAAAAATATGGTTGCTATAGACTTGGACCGTATGAAAATGAAAAAAGTGAGGGATCCTCACTATCTCAAAATGTGTATAGCCTCATTGGAGAAGAATAAAAATGTTGTAGTAAGACCTGCTGATAAAGGGGGTGGATTGGCGGTCATGAGCAAAACCTTTTATAATGAAAAAATGAGTAGATTATTGTCAGATCAATCTACTTACCAGTTTATGACTAGGGATCCTGTATTTACTTACAAGAAAGAACTTCAAGTTCTTATTGAACGAGGAAAACTGAATGGGGTCCTTACCAAAAAGGAAGCTCTGTATTTGGATCCCAGTTCGTGCAGGAGACCGATTATATATTTTTTACCGAAGGTACACAAAAATGCCCAGGTTCCACCTGGGAGACCCATTATAAATGGGATCGATTCGGTCACCGCACGCCTGGGCCAATACATTGATCACTTTCTTAAACCTTTAGTTTGCTCCACCACCGCCTACCTTAAGGATACCAGGCATGCCATACAGATTATTGAGTCCACGCCCGCCAGTGCCAATACTGTTTTGGTCACGGCGGACGTGGGCTCATTGTACACCATTATTGGTCACCAGGATGCTATTGAGGCAGTCAAATGGGCTTTGGAAGCCTCTGATCTTCCTCCCTTACTGATCAGTTTTCTTTTAGATGCACTTGCATTCTGTTTAGCCAGAAATTAATTCTGGTATGATCACAGATTTTTTTGGCAAATTCTTGGTGTTGCCATGGGTGCTCGATTTGCACCTAGTGTGCAAATTTATTTATGGCACTGTGGGAGAGGGACTCCATCTTCCATGACAAACCAGTACAACTTAAATGCTATTATCGCTATATAGATGATCTTATCATTATTTGGGAGGGAAATATGACCAGTTTGCAATTATTTATGTCCAAGTTAAATGGTAACACCAAAAACATCAGACTTACCTGGAATGCTGATGCCTCTAGCATAATATTCCTTGACCTGGAAATTTTCAGAGAAGGTCATTCTTTTAAAACCAAGAATCACTTCAAGCAGACAGATCGAAATGGGTACATACCCCTCGACAGTTGTCATCACAGATCGTGGCTGTGCAACATACCCAGGGGTCAATTTATTCATCTGAGACGAAATTGTACCTCTGAGTCAGATTATCTTGCACAGTCCAATCTTCTTGCTGAAAGGTTTTTGGAAAAAGGTTACAAAAAGGACGAGATAACTAGTGAAATACAGAGAGTCAGAAACATGGATAGAACACCATTGGTGGTGGGTTCACGACCTAGGGAGCCATCTAATCCAGCCAATACTGAACTTAGAATCATCTTGGACTATAATGTTCAGCACAAACAGTTTGAGAGGATCATTATGAAGCACTGGGATATTTTGAAAAAAGATCGTGTAATGGCAGCCATTATTCCATCACGACCCAGGTTCATTTACAGGAGGGCACCCACACTTAGAGATGTTATTGCCCCGAGTGTGGTTGACCCTCCAGTAGTGAAGGAAAACCAAATCTTTCCCCTTATGACTGGATTCTATGCATGTGGCAGGTGTCCACCATGCAGGAAGTGCAGACGTAATATTAAACGGAGAAAAGATTTTAGTGCCCCCACTACTGGCAAAACGTACCCAATTAAAAGCCTCATTACATGCAATACTGTGGGTGTGGTCTATGTCCTTGAATGTGACTGTGGACTTCATTATATAGGAAGAACTTCAAGACCCCTCCATGTTCGCATTGGCGAACATGTTAACAACATTATTAATGGTGTGAGAACCCACAATGTTTCCAAGCACTTTCGACTATTCCACAATAGAGATCCTAAGTGTCTTAAATTTTGGGGCTTAGAAAGAGTCAGACCTCATTGGAGAGGTGGTAACTTTATCCGGCAACTCAGCCAACGTGAGTCTTTCTGGATCCATGTGACCCAGGTACTGGTGCCGGGGGGGCTTAATGTGGATTTTGACCTCAACTGCTTCATTTCCAATAAATGAGGTAGTTGAGTCTCATTCTCCACTTATCCCCTTTCAATTTAATATGTATAATTATGTTTTTTTAAATATGGTTATATTTTCATGTGTATACTTTTTTAGCTTAGACTGTATGCATGCGTTTCGTCTCTGTAGGATGTCCCCCTCCAGACACTTAATGCAATTTTTAATTTATTTTTTATTATTTTTATTTTTATTTCTATTTCTATTTCTATTTTTATTATTTTTGTCATTTTGTTTTCATATATTGCACTTTATATAGGATAGCCGCGGGTGTCTGTCCCTTTGTTGTTAATACTATGATGCATGGTGTTCACGCATTTTTATATATTTTTCATGTATTTTTATACTTTGATATATAAGCTATATGAGTATTGCCACTACTATACTGGTGACCCCATAGGAAATGTGCCGCATTATGTGTATGGGACAGGTTGGGCTTCCGGGCATCCGACTTCCGCCTGTTCCGTCCATATGAAGGTCTCCATGGTTACCATTTTGGTATATCTAGACGTTGGGTGACGCTTTAGCTCCACCCACCGCTGACGAAGTCCACACAGGACGTAACGTGCGTACGGGGAGGAGCTTACTCAGTGACGTCACCCATGTCTATCCTGTTACTTGCGGTTCACCTCCGCTTGTTGATACATTGTTTTCCTGCACTTTGCTGGTGACCGAGTTACTGTGCCCTAGTAATATCACTCAGTGAGGATCTTTCCACACTCACGCTGCTGGGATCATCTCTGGACATTGTTGTTTACTCACTGGTCCCGCATTGTATGGATCTAGGATTTCTGCTTTTTGCATTTTTATACCATTTTTTGATCATCATGCCATGAATGTTATCTTAATATTTTTTATGGAAATTAAATGATCAGTCTACACTTAGATTGTTTCCAATACCTTTTTTCCATATGTCACGCTTTTGCCCTTATCATCTGATGTTCGTCTACCACGCTGCTGGAGTCCATTCTTCATAGATCATCTTCCCCACATGGTGGAAACAAGCGTTTTTGATCTTTTGTTCATTCAAAAGATCCATCTGTTCTGGTAAGCAGGTTTTTCTTATTGGAAGACAGTCATTTATTGCTTGAAGATTCTCCAACATCTTGGATTTTTATATGGTTCATCATTATATGGACATTTGCTGCGCTGCACTGTTATTTTACTAATATTCATTTCTGGTTTTTGTGATTAACCCTCTTGGTGTTCAGCTTGCAGAAGCTTACATTATTGTTACATATGTGCGCTGATTGTTTTTCATATATGATCATCACAGCTGGCTCTAACTCAAGTCACACAGCACAAGCATCATTTCAGAAGGGTGCAGAAGGATCAGCCTACACGTTGATTGGCGTGCGCACACAGGCTGCTCCAGTGCCAGCATTTTGGATTGACACTTGCGCAGTGTGACAAGTTGAAGTCTGTGCACTGCAATGCACTTTAGTGCCCAGCTCCAGGGGATGAATCCAGGCATGCCCATTTGCCAGGGACAGACACCTGGCAATGGGGACAAATGGTAATATTACTCTGCCATTGTCTAGGGCCTCATTTGAGGTTAATCTTTGAGCAATTGTTTACACTTTATTTTATTAACCACTTGCCGACCGGGCCATAGGCAAAAAACAGCTACAGCGTGGTCGGATAACTCTGGGGGGGCGTACTATTACATCTTCAAAAATCGCGCTCCCGCACACCACCTGAGGCACGCACCCGGGAATGTCCATGACCGTCGGGTCTCCCAGACCCGGTGTGTCATGGATTAGGGTAAAAGGCCAATGACAGGGGCTCTTTACCACGTGATCAATCCGTCCGATGACAGAGTAATCACTTGTAAACAAACCGGAGCATGTCCGGTTTGGCTCCTTCCCTCTTCTCATGCCAATCGGTACAGCATTTGAGGAGAGGAGGGAGCCGGTGCAGCAGCGCTTAGGGCTGGGTCTGAAGTGCCCACAGTGCTGATCTGTGCCCATACCTGGCTCATCCATCCATCCCTGGCTCATCCATCCACATTCATGCTTAATCCCTGGCTCATTAATACTCATCCATGCTCCATCCCTGGCTCATCCATCCTCATTCATGCTCTATCCCTGGCTCATTCATGCTCCATCCATCCTCAATCCCTGGATTATCCATCCTCATTCATGCTCCATCCTGGGCTCATCCATCTTCATCCATGCTCCATCCCTGGCTCATTCATGCTCCATTCTTGGATCATCCATCCTCATTCATAGTTACATAGTTGGTGAGGTTGAAAAAAGACACAAGTCCAACCTGTGTGTGCTTTTATGTCAATATTACATTGTATACCCTGTATGTTGTGGTCGTTTAGGGGCCTATCTAATGTTTTTTTGAACATATCTATGTTGAAACCACTGCTTGTGGAAGAGAATTCCACATCCTTATCGCTCTTACCATAAAGAACCCTCTACGCAGTTTAAGGTTAAAACGCTTTTCTTCTAATTTTAGTGAATGGCCGCATGTCTTGTTATGTTCCCTTGCGTGGAAAAGTTTTATCCCTATTGCGGGGTCACCAGTACGGTATTTGTACTTTGAAATCATATCCCCTCTCTCCAAAGAGAATAAATAAATAATATATAGAGCAAGCACTTGAAAAAAGTTTTTTTGGGCAGCACCTTCATCCCCATAGGAAAAAATGTATAGAAACCCTGATTGAACAGGGGAGATGCATGGGACTTTAGTGGTGCTTGTTAGTGTTACTTTGCAACATCAAAACAAAATAGAAAAAGTTTAAAAAAATATATACATTTTTATTAATGCAGTACATCATATTAAAATGTAATAAAGGAGAGGAAATACAACGCAGTGCACTCTTTCCTTGTAAGTCACAAACTTGCAGTCCTACATGTTTTGCCTAGCTTAGGCTTCTTCAGGGATGCGTAAGGACTTTAATTTATCTAAAATGGGTATGAATAGTTTATACAAGGTTTGGAAACAATAACAAAAAAAATATGTATATTCAAGTATTGGTATGTCATAAGTTTCTAAGACAGTATAAATTGATACCTCCAGACTCGTAGGAGCTCTCCAAAGAAAGTACAGTTATTCACAACTGGGGCACACTGTACTAGTTTAAAGTGATAACACCAAAGACACCAACACAAGGTCACGTAGACGCGTTTCACACAAACATATTGTGCTTAATCCATGCTCCATCTGTGCCACATCCATCCCACATCAGTGACCATCCGTGCCACATTCATGCTCATCCATGCCACATCAGTGATCATCCGTGCCACAACCATGCCACATCAGTTAAAACTACAATATATATCAAACAATATATTAGGCAGCGCTCCCAAGAATATAATACTGTAAAGTGCAATATGTGATATAATATAATATAAAAAGTCCAAAGTCTTAATGAAGAGAATCCAAAGAATAGTCCGTGATCAGAGCAAAAGGAAAAATCTCAGCAGAATGAAAAGCCAATCTTATCCATCTTCCACTAACACCACCACTCGTGTAGTAGACAGGGGGATAGATCACCACCCCTTTTGAAAAGACTCTTACCAGACGGCGCTGGATGACAAGCCTTGAATGATCACAAAATATAGTTCTCGTCTCTCAAGCACTAAGGACAAGCTCCCCTCACACAGGTACTCACATGCAGGAGAAAAGGAATGATAGCCAATAGCGTAATTCCGTTTGACCATTTATTATAAAACACCAATAATCAGTTGAAATCGCACTTACAATGTTAAAAAAAGTATAAGGCAATACATCACATATAGCGGTTCATCACGTCCAGGGATCGTAGGCTATCAGAGCGGTGTCTCCCGTCTGCCTCTGTTTGTAAGTCCCGGCACATTAGCACACGCTAGTGACGATCGACATGATGACGTCACTTGATCGACAGTCGTACTATCCGATCCAGACGCGTTTCGCCATTCATTCGACATCATCTGTGGGTGTGGATTAACGACCGTGCTTGCCGTGCTGATTTGCCAAGTACAAGGCAGGTTCACTGGACATCCGCCCTGGTAACTCCTCCTTGGTTAACATATAGAAAGATAACTATAAAAACACTCGTTCTTAGCCCCCTATCGGTGCTTACGAACATTACATTCTGCACATAATGGTAAAAAGGACTAATAATGTTTAAAATGTTTAAAAGGTGTCACCTTAATAATACATTCATATTAAGCAATATCATTCTAGGCATTGAGTATGACCGAACATGGTATTATACTAAAAACTATAAATGCTAAAATACTCTATATTAACCATTACAAAGGTAAGGATAATGTCCTAACGTACTAATTATCAGCCATAGGCTGAAACAAAAGCCTGAAAGATTACAAAAAATCTATAAATGTGTAAGTAATAAAATAATATAATAATAACTGTAACATCAATATAAGCACTCCGTCATTATTAGGGGAATAAAAGCGTTATTATTCAGTAATCACTGATAAAACAATTCACGTCTAACTCGACGTTCATACCCTTAGGAGTAAGTGTATCCATAAAAAATATCCACTATGTCTCTCTCTTTGATATTTCACGCACCAAGTTAGATCCCCTCCAGTTAGGGTGAATACAATCTACTCCCCAAAACTTAAGGCACGAAGGGTTTTGGTTGTGGTACTTTTTAAAGTGCAGGGATACGCTATGATATTTAAATCCGATTTCTATATTATGTATTAGTGATGAGCCGAACACCCCCGGGTTCGGTTCGCACCAGAACCCGCGAACGGACCGAACGTTCGTACGAACATTAGAACCCTATTAAATACAATGGATGCGAACGTTCGAATTCTAAAGTGCTAATTATAACGACTATTATGCATGTTATTGTCCTAAAAAGGGTTTGGGAACCCGGGTTCTTGACCAGGGGACATGTATCAATGCAAAAAGAAGTTTTAAAAACGGTCGTTTTTCGGGAGCAGTCATTTTAATGATGCATAAAGTGAAAAAAAAAAAGTCAAATATTCCTTTAAATATCGTACCTGGGGGGTGTCTAAAGTATGCCTGTGAAGTGCCACGTGTTTCCCGTGTTTAGAACTGTCCCTGCACAAAATGACACTTCTAAAGGAAAAAAAAGCCATTTAAAACTGCTTGCGGCTTTAATGTAATGTCTGGTCCCGGTAATATGGATGAAAATCTTTAAGAAAAATGGCATAGCTACCCCATGACCCCCCCCCCCTACCCCAGCCCATTACCAGCCCCTTTGGGTCTTGTATGGATATTAAGGGGAACACCGCACACAAAATAAAAAAGGCCCTATATACTCTGAACAGCCGTATACAGGCGGTACATACAAGACAGGGACTGTAGGTTTGTTCTTATGTAGAATGTGTTTGTAATTTTGAACAGGTACATTGTTTAAGTGTAGCTCCAGCCCAAAAATCTATTTTTAAACTTTTTGGAAAACATAGGTAAGGGTTATCACCCCTGTAACATTTGTTTTGCTGTCTGTGCCCCTGTTCAGAACATTTCACCTCACTTTCCGTCCCAATGACAACTGTTTTTGAAATGTGGTGTTTTTCTTGAAACAAGGATTGGTGATAAAGCATCAGTACAGAGGAGACACCTTTCTCCCATATTAATTCTTACAGGAGAGAATTTTCCTTCCTAGGGGTAGATTTCCTCTCACTTCCTGTTGTCTTCTTGCGTTTGCAAGTAGGAGTCGTTTGTAAGTTGGATGTTTGAAAGTAGGGACCTGCCGTATATACTCTGCAGAAATAGGCCCCTTAGTTGTTGGTACAACACTGTAAGCACTCACAGTTACTCTTGGTTGGTGCTGGAACGCCCTGCTGTCAACTATTATATCAGGAATTGTAATTACATATAATTGTTGAACAGTGGTAGTAAAAATTGGGCCTTTGATGGTGGTGCTGGTGCCACAACACTGTAAGCCCTGACAGTTACTCTTGGTGGGTGCAGCAATGGGCCCTGCTGTGAATTATTAGATCAAGAATTGTAATTGCATGCCTCTGTTGAACAGGGGCTGAAAAATTGGGCCTTTCGTGGTGGTGGTGGTGGTGGTGGTGTTGCCACAACACTGTAAGCCCTCAGAGTTACTCTTGGTGGGTGCAGGAATGGGCCCTGCTGTGAATTATTAGATCAAGAATTGTAATTACATGCCCCTGTTGAACAGGGGCTGAAAAATTGGGCCTTAGGCACTGGTGGCACAACACTGCAACCCCTCACAGATACTGTACTTGGAGCACAGCAATGAGCCCTGTTGCAAAGTATTGCTTCAAAAATTGTAATTACACGCCCTTGTTAAACAGGGGCTGAAAAATAGGGCCTTAGCCACTGGTGGCGGCACCCATAAACAAAAATGATCTTCCAAGCTATCATCATCAATCGTATCATTGAGGACTCGGAGGAGGAGGATAGCCAGTCAACATAACAGCACAGGCACTCAGCATCAGCATCAGTCTTGAAGGGATGTGACATGTTAAAATCAATTAGTCTGTTATATCAGCATCAGGTGTGTGGTAGCTGGTGGTGATCCAAGACTGGTTCATCTTGATGAAAGTCAGTCGATCAACCGAGTCGGTGGACAGGCGCACCCTGTGATCCGTGACAAATCCTCCAGCAGCACTGAATGTGCGTTCCGAAAGAACGCTGGATGCAGGACAGGCCAGTAGCTCAATTGCATACTGTGCAAGCTCTGGCCAGTGATCCATCCTCAAGACCCAGTAAGCCAGAGGATTTTCGGTGGGGAAGGTGTCCAAGTCTGACCTTGCCCCTAGATATTCTTGCACCATGTTTATCAGACGCTGGCGATGGTTGCTGGAACCGATCATACTTTGGGGCTGCGGACTAAAGAATTGTCTGAACGCATCGGTCAGACGGCCACCTTCCCCACCGCTCCTTCTTTGACTGGCCGAAGCTTCAGCAACTCGTTGTCCAGGACCAGGAGTTTGTAACCTCACAGTCTCTGGGAACGCGTTGCACAGACCTTTCTGCAAGGCCTCCCGGAGTTGTCTCATCCTCTGCTCCCTCTGCGACGGTAACATAAGGTCCGCAACCTTACCCTTGTACCGTGGATCAAGGAGAGTGGCCAGCCAGTAATGGTCCCTCTCCTTGATCCGAAGAATACGAGGATCCTTCCGCAGACTTTGCAGGATCAGGGAGGCCATGCAGCGTAGGTTAGCTGAGGCATTCGGTCCGGAGTCCTCTGGGTCACTAAGGACGACATGATCCGCAGCCACCTCCTCCCAGCCACGTACAAGTCCACTGGTTTCTTGGGACTGTAAATCATCCCTAAAAGACTGCTGCTGATGATGCTGAGTGCCAGCCTCCACCTCCATGCTGACACAATCCTCCTCCTCCTCCTCCTCCTCCTCCTCTTCCTGTGCGATGGGTGGGACAGAAGGAACACTGTCTGGGTAAAGGGGGCCTTGAGAGGCAAGGAAGTCCTCCTCTTCCTGCCTCTGTTCTGCCTCAAGTGCCCTGTCCATTATTCCACGCAGCGTGTGCTCCAACAGGTGGACAAGAGGTACAGTGTCACTGATGCATGCACTGTCACAGCTCACCATCCTCGTGGCCTCCTCAAATGGTGCCAGGACAGTGCATGCATCCCTGATCATGCCCCACTGGCGTGGAGAAAAAAAACCAAGCTCCCCTGACCCTGTCCTGGTGCCGTAGTCGCACAGGTACTCATTGATGGCCCTCTGCTGCGTGTGCAGCCGCTGCAGCATGGCCAACGTTGAGTTCCACCTGGTGGGCATGTCACATATAAGGCGGTTCTTGGGCAGGTTCAACTCCTTTTGCAGCTCAGCCAGGCGAGCACTGGCATTATAAGATCTGCGGAAATGCACACAGACTTTCCTGGCCTGCCTCAGGACATCCTGTAAGCCCGGGTACCTGCCCAAGAACCGCTGCACCACCAGGTTAAGGACGTGAGCCACACAGGGCACATGGGTCAGTTGTCCCTGTCGGAGGGCGGAGAGGAGGTTGGTGCCATTGTCGCAAACCACCATTCCTGGCTTAAGCTGGCGTGGCGTCAACCACCTCTCGGCCTGGCCCTGCAGAGCAGACAGGACCTCTGCCCCAGTGTGGCTTCTGTCCCCCAAACACACCAGCGCAAGCACGGCATGGCATCTTTTTGCCTGCGTACTTGCGTAGCCCCTTGAACGGCTACGGAGCACCGCTGGTTCAGAGGACAAAGCACAGGAAGAGGCCATGGAGGAAGAAGAAGAGGAGGGGGTGGAGGAGAGAGGTGTGTCACAACCACTAGTAGCATTTTGTAGGCGTGGCGGTGGAACAACCTCCAACACTACTGCACCTTGTCCTGCATCCTTCCCAGCTGCCAAAAGAGTGACCCAATGGGCCGTGAAAGAAAGGTAACGTCCCTGTCCATGCCTGCTGGACCATGAGTCAGCGGTAATATGCACCTTACCGCTGACCGCCCTGTCCAGCGAGGCCAAGACATTGCCTTCCACATGCCGGTAGAGAGCCGGAATAGCCTTCCGTGAGAAAAAGTGGCGTTTGGGAACCTGCCACTGAGGAACCGCACATTGCACAAACTCACGGAAGGGGGCCGAGTCTACCAACTGAAAAGGCAGCAGTTGAAGCGCTAGCAATTTAGCCAAGCTAGCATTCAACCGCTGGGCATGTGGATGGCTGGGAGTGAACTTCTTTCGACGGTCCAGCAGCTGGGGCAGGGAAATTTGCCTGCTAGAATCGGACGTCGGTGTACTGCTAGCAGAGTGGCCGCAAGTACTTGGCTGTGACACACCTAATTCTACACCTTCATTCCTCTCAGTGCATGTTTCAGAGAGGACTGAAGTTATAGTGGGGTTGGAGATCCCAGCTGATGCGGTGCAAGGAGAGGTCCGCTTTGTTCTTTGGTGTGGGTCTTTGAGGTAGGCTTGCCAACGAGCTGCATGGCAGGTCAACATATGTCTGGTCAGGCATGTGGTACCCAAGCGGCTGATGTTTTGGCCACGCGATATACGCTTGAGACATATGTTGCAAACAGCAGCTGTGCGATCTGATGCACTAGCCTCAAAAAAGGCCCACACCAAAGAACTTTTTGAATGACGGGCAGAGGCAGCGCCCTGCACAGGCGGAGCTCTGCGGTGTGATTCCGTCGGTGTACTGCCCTTACGCTGGCCACCAAAGGGCATCCTGCCTCGTTGGAGATGTGCCTCCTCCTCATCCTCCTCCTCCTCCTCTCTCCTATTAGGCACCCACGTGGAGTCAGTGACCTCATCATCCCCTCCCTCCTCATCACTGGAGCCAATCTGGCAGTATGCTGCAGCTGCTGGAACATGACTGCCAGATTGGTGTCCTTCTTGAGCATCCCCTCTGTCTGCTCTCACGCTACTGCCTTCCTGTAGCTGGGTTCCATCATCAGACCCTTCGAAACGCTGGGCATCCTCCTGGAGCATGTACCCAACACTGTGCTCAAACAGTTCGGGGGACTCCTCAGGAGGAGGACATGGGGGGTCTAGGGAAGGAGTGACTGATGATGAGTCTGACATTGATACCAGGGAAGAGGACGCTTTGGCAGCTGCTCTGCCAGTACCCTGAGCCTGGGTGAGAGAGGATGAGGAGGAGGAGGAGGGCTTGGTCATCCACTCTACCAAGTCTTCGGCATGATGTGGCTCAACATGTCCAGCTGCCGAAAAGAAGGACAAGCGTGTCCCATGGCCATGTGCTGATGACAATGCACCGCGTCCATGACCAGCACTGTTGCCCCCAGACACAGAGCCTGCTTGCCCTCTTTTATTGCCTCCTGACTGTCTGCCTCTCCTTGTTTGCCTTCCAGACATTCTAATGGATGGCCTGCAGGGAGATGGGAAAAAAGCAATAAGGGCTACCTTCAGGTGTCCTTCTCTGTCCCTTTACTTAAGGATTTCTAAATGTGGTTGAGGATGATTGCTTTCGCACAGAATAGCACAATGACAATTTCCCTGACTGTCCAAAAAACAAGGATTTCAAAGATGGTTGATGAGGAATGCTTTAGCACAGTATAGCACAAGGAGAATTTCCCTCACTGTCCTTCCCTGTCCCTAGAAACAAGGATTAGCACAGTAAAACACAGTGACACTCTCGCTACCTATAGTTTTCTGTCCCTAGAAAAAATGTTTTTTTAAAGATGGTTGATGATCAATGCTTTAGCACAGTATAGCACAAGGAGAATTTCCCTCACTGTCCTTCCCTGTCCCTAGAAACAAGGATTAGCACAGTAAAACACAGTGACACTCTCGCTACCTATAGTTTTCTGTCCCTAGAAAAAATGTTTTTTTAAAGATGGTTGATGATCAATGCTTTAGCACAGTATAGCACAAGGAGAATTTCCCTCACTGTCCTTCCCTGTCCCTAGAAACAAGGATTAGCACAGTAAAACACAGTGACACTCTCGCTACCTATAGTTTTCTGTCCCTAGAAAAAATGTTTTTTTAAAGATGGTTGATGATCAATGCTTTAGCACAGTATAGCACAAGGAGAATTTCCCTCACTGTCCTTCCCTGTCCCTAGAAACAAGGATTAGCACAGTAAAACACAGTGACACTCTCGCTACCTATAGTTTTCTGTCCCTAGAAAAAATGTTTTTTTAAAGATGGTTGATGATCAATGCTTTAGCACAGTATAGCACAAGGAGAATTTCCCTCACTGTCCTTCCCTGTCCCTAGAAACAAGGATTAGCACAGTAAAACACAGTGACACTCTCGCTACCTATAGTTTTCTGCCCCTAGAACAAATGTTTTTTTAAAGATGGTTGATGATCAATGCTTTAGCACAGTATAGCACAAGGAGAATTTCCCTCACTGTCCTTCCCTGTCCCTAGAAACAAGGATTAGCACAGTAAACCACAGTGACACTCTCGCTACCTATAGTTTTCTGTCCCTAGAAAAAATGTTTTTTTAAAGATGGTTGATGATCAATGCTTTAGCACAGTATGGCACAAGGAGAATTTCCCTCACTGTCCTTACCTGTCCCTAGAAACAAGGATTAGCACAGTAAAACACAGTGACACTCTCGCTACCTATAGTTTTCTGTCCCTAGAAAAAATGTTTTTTTAAAGATGGTTGATGATCAATGCTTTAGCACAGTATAGCACAAGGAGAATTTCCCTCACTGTCCTTCCCTGTCCCTAGAAACAAGGATTAGCACAGTAAAACACAGTGACACTCTCGCTACCTATAGTTTTCTGTCCCTAGAAAAAATGTTTTTTTAAAGATGGTTGATGATCAATGCTTTAGCACAGTATAGCACAAGGAGAATTTCCCTCACTGTCCTTCCCTGTCCCTAGAAACAAGGATTAGCACAGTAAAACACAGTGACACTCTCGCTACCTATAGTTTTCTGTCCCTAGAACAAATGTTTTTTTAAAGATGGTTGATGATCAATGCTTTAGCACAGTATAGCACAAGGAGAATTTCCCTCACTGTCCTTCCCTGTCCCTAGAAACAAGGATTAGCACAGTAAACCACAGTGACACTCTCGCTACCTATAGTTTTCTGTCCCTAGAAAAAATGTTTTTTTAAAGATGGTTGATGATCAATGCTTTAGCACAGTATAGCACAAGGAGAATTTCCCTCACTGTCCTTCCCTGTCCCTAGAAACAAGGATTAGCACAGTAAAACACAGTGACACTCTCGCTACCTATAGTTTTCTGTCTCTAGAACAAATGTTTTTTTAAAGATGGTTGATGATCAATGCTTTAGCACAGTATAGCACAAGGAGAATTTCCCTCACTGTCCTTCCCTGTCCCTAGAAACAAGGATTAGCACAGTAAACCACAGTGACACTCTCGCTACCTATAGTTTTCTGTCCCTAGAAAAAATGTTTTTTTAAAGATGGTTGATGATCAATGCTTTAGCACAGTATAGCACAAGGAGAATTTCCCTCACTGTCCTTCCCTGTCCCTAGAAACAAGGATTAGCACAGTAAAACACAGTGACACTCTCGCTACCTATAGTTTTCTGTCCCTAGAAAAAATGTTTTTTTAAAGATGGTTGATGATCAATGCTTTAGCACAGTATAGCACAAGGAGAATTTCCCTCACTGTCCTTCCCTGTCCCTAGAAACAAGGATTAGCACAGTAAAACACAGTGACACTCTCGCTACCTATAGTTTTCTGTCCCTAGAAAAAATGTTTTTTTAAAGATGGTTGATGATCAATGCTTTAGCACAGTATAGCACAAGGAGAATTTCCCTCACTGTCCTTCCCTGTCCCTAGAAACAAGGATTAGCACAGTAAAACACAGTGACACTCTCGCTACCTATAGTTTTCTGTCCCTAGAAAAAATGTTTTTTTAAAGATGGTTGATGATCAATGCTTTAGCACAGTATAGCACAAGGAGAATTTTCCTCACTGTCCTTCCCTGTCCCTAGAAACAAGGATTAGCACAGTAAAACACAGTGACACTCTCGCTACCTATAGTTTTCTGCCCCTAGAACAAATGTTTTTTTAAAGATGGTTGATGATCAATGCTTTAGCACAGTATAGCACAAGGAGAATTTCCCTCACTGTCCTTCCCTGTCCCTAGAAACAAGGATTAGCACAGTAAACCACAGTGACACTCTCGCTACCTATAGTTTTCTGTCCCTAGAAAAAATGTTTTTTTAAAGATGGTTGATGATCAATGCTTTAGCACAGTATAGCACAAGGAGAATTTCCCTCACTGTCCTTCCCTGTCCCTAGAAACAAGGATTAGCACAGTAAAACACAGTGACACTCTCGCTACCTATAGTTTTCTGTCCCTAGAAAAAATGTTTTTTTAAAGATGGTTGATGATCAATGCTTTAGCACAGTATAGCACAAGGAGAATTTCCCTCACTGTCCTTCCCTGTCCCTAGAAACAAGGATTAGCACAGTAAAACACAGTGACACTCTCGCTACCTATAGTTTTTCTGTCCCTAGAAAAAATGTTTTTTTAAAGATGGTTGATTATCAATGCTTTAGCACAGTATAGCACAAGGAGAATTTCCCTCACTGTCCTTCCCTGTCCCTAGAAACAAGGATTAGCACAGTAAAACACAGTGACACTCTCGCTACCTATAGTTTTCTGCCCCTAGAACAAATGTTTTTTTAAAGATGGTTGATGATCAATGCTTTAGCACAGTATAGCACAAGGAGAATTTCCCTCACTGTCCTTCCCTGTCCCTAGAAACAAGGATTAGCACAGTAAACCACAGTGACACTCTCGCTACCTATAGTTTTCTGTCCCTAGAAAAAATGTTTTTTTAAAGATGGTTGATGATCAATGCTTTAGCACAGTATAGCACAAGGAGAATTTCCCTCACTGTCCTTCCCTGTCCCTAGAAACAAGGATTAACACAGTAAAACACAGTGACACTCTCGCTACCTATAGTTTTCTGTCCCTAGAAAAAATGTTTTTTTAAAGATGGTTGATGATCAATGCTTTAGCACAGTATAGCACAAGGAGAATTTCCCTCACTGTCCTTCCCTGTCCGTAGAAACAAGGATTAGCACAGTAAAACACAGTGACACTGTCACTACCTATAGTTTTCTGTCCCTAGAAAAAATGTTTTTTTAAAGATGGTTGATGATCAATGCTTTAGCACAGTATAGCACAAGGAGAATTTCCCTCACTGTCCTTCCCTGTCCCTAGAAACAAGGATTAGCACAGTAAAACACAGTGACACTCTCGCTACCTATAGTTTTCTGTCCCTAGAAAAAATGTTTTTTAAAGATGGTTGATGATCAATGCTTTAGCACAGTATAGCACAAGGAGAATTTCCCTCACTGTCCTTCCCTGTCCCTAGAAACAAGGATTAGCACAGTAAAACACAGTGACACTCTCGCTACCTATAGTTTTCTGTCCCTAGAAAAAATGTTTTTTTAAAGATGGTTGATGATCAATGCTTTAGCACAGTATAGCACAAGGAGAATTTCCCTCACTGTCCTTCCCTGTCCCTAGAAACAAGGATTAGCACAGTAAAACACACTGACACTCTCCCTACCTATAGTTTTCTGTCCCTAGAAAAAATGTTTTTTTAAAGATGGTTGATGATCAATGCTTTAGCACAGTATAGCACAAGGAGAATTTCCCTCACTGTCCTTCCCTGTCCCTAGAAACAAGGATTAGCACAGTAAAACACACTGACACTCTCCCTACCTATAGTTTTCTGTCCCTAGAAAAAATGTTTTTTTAAAGATGGTTGATGATCAATGCTTTAGCACAGTATAGCACAAGGAGAATTTCCCTCACTGTCCTTCCCTGTCCCTAGAAACAAGGATTAGCACAGTAAAACACACTGACACTCTCCCTACCTATAGTTTTCTGTCCCTAGAAAAAATGTTTTTTTAAAGATGGTTGATGATCAATGCTTTAGCACAGTATAGCACAAGGAGAATTTCCCTCACTGTCCTTCCCTGTCCCTAGAAACAAGGATTAGCACAGTAAAACACACTGACACTCTCCCTACCTATCCTTCTCTTTCCCTAAACTAAAGGAATCCAGGTTAAGCAAGAAAAAAAAATGTCACTGTCCCTGCCTATGCTTCTCTTTCCCTGCTCCGGAACACACTACACTAGGCCGCCGTGCTGGCGGCCTTTTATAGTGTGGGGCGTGTACTAAACACCCTCAGCAATAATTGGCCACAGGCATCCTGTCTGTGGCCAATCATTGCTCTCCTCGCTGCCGGCGCTGTGATTGGCCAAGCATGCGGGGTCACAGTGCATGCTTGGCCAATCACAGCGCCTGGATAACACTGCGATGGCGTAGTGCATTGTGGGCCGTTCGCGTCACTCGAATTAGGCGCGAACGGCCCAAATCGTTCGATCTTCGTCGAACGATCGAACAGCCGATGTTCGAGTCGAACGTATGTTCGACTCGAACACCGAGCTCATCCCTATTATGTATGTGTTCTGAAATCCTGATTTTCAGTTTTCTTTTGGTTCGGCCCACATACATAAGATTACATGGACACTGCAACACATACACAACATGCGTAGTGTTGCATGTAATAAATTCAGAGATACTGCACGTTTTGTTGTTACCTGAGGATACGAATTCAGATAAACCTCTAATAGGATTGTTAACAACTAGACAAGAACTACATTTCCTGCATGAGGTAAAAACCCATGAGTTGCCAACATATACTTTTCCTCACTGAAGGATCCAAAACCTTCTGCACCACTTTATCCCCAAAATTGGGGATTTTACCAAAGATATGTAGCAGTATACATTTTGGCCAAACTTCATGAAGAAAAATTACTAATTTGCTAAATTTTATAACAGAAATTAAGAAAAATAAAATTTTCGGTCTTTTTTTTATTCATAGCGCAAAAAATTTACAACCCAGTGGTGATTAAATACCACCAAAAGAAAGCTCTATTCATATGGGTACAGTGTTGCATGACTGAGTAATTGTCATTAAAAATGTGAGAGCTGAAAATTGGTTTGGTTAGGAAGGGGGTTTAAGTGCCCAGTGGGCAAGTGGTTACAGAATAATTATCACTGGGGTGAAATCCTTATTGAATCTCTCAGGGAACTTAAAATGATCCTAAAGGAAATATATATAAAGTTTTGTTTTTTAAATAACAAACATGTAATACTTACCTGCTCTGTGCAATGGTAAGTATAAGGGTGCTGGAGAGCTGCACCCAGAAGTTTTTTTTTACTTTAATGCATAGAATGCATTAAGGTAAAATACATTGAGCCTTTGCAACAACTTTAAGTGCACATAACTAAGAGTGGTCTTGTTTAGATCCATATAGTGATTTAAAAATAAAATAATTTTTTTTGTCTGTTTGTGCTGTGCTGTAGCTCCACCCCAGGCCTGAAGCCCAATTTGTAAAGGCTGAGGATTCTATGCATGAAGGTAAATTCAGTGTGCAGCATCCCCCCCTCCCCCCCCAATACATACCTGAGCCTGATCTTCCTCCAGCTATGTGCACAAGAGCCTTGGCTCTCCAGGGACTCTCCCTCTTCAATGGCTAAAACAGCAGCGGGAGCCATTGGCTCTCACTGCTGTCAATCACAGCCAGTGAGCCAATCAGAAGACAGAGGGGGCGAGGCCAAGCTGCGGCTCTGTGTGCGAATGGACACGCTGCTCGCAATGGGGGCACTTGGCAAGAGGGAAGAGCCAGAAGCACCAGCAGGGGACCTGAGAAGAGGAGGACGGGGGTTGCTCTGTGCAAAACCACTGCACAGAACAGGTAAGTATACCATGTTTGTGTTTTTAAATGACTTTAATATCACTTTAACATCTGCATCTCTGACAGTTTAGCCCTATGCCTCTTCTGCTTTACCACTCTGCCTTGTACACGGGAGGAAAGACTGAGCCTAGACCCATCAGCCAGCCTTCAACCATTCTAGGGAGAGGCACTAGAATACTAGCTATTGGCTTGTGTTGTAAAGTACAGCATGCTGGATATAAGCGCCATCATTCACAAAAACACATGCCAACAGCTACTACTCTAGTCCTTACCCAGCTTTAGGAAACTGAATCAAATTTGAAAACATATGCACTTGATACCCTGTACACTTGCTGCTGTTCAATACAAGCATTATAAATACAGGTGATACTGGAAAAATTAGAATATCGTGCAAAAGTTAATTTATTTCACTAATGCAACTTAAAAGGTGAAACTAATGTAGCAATACCCCCGAAGGGGCCGCTGGTTTAAGATTTGGGCCTGCCGTTACCTTTCCTTTCACCACACTCGTCTTAGGGGTTCCTCTTGAAGAGCTCTTATGAATGTCCACACCAACACTTGGTTTCTTTTTCTTCAAGAGTTTTATTATAAACAGTTCCAACAGAGGGGTAGAGGGATAGGGGAGGTTCAGGTACCTTGCTTTGCGGATCACGGGCACAATCTTAGATCCAGAAGACAAATCAGTTCCACGCTGGATTCAGCAACCACCGGATAGGTCTACTCTCACCGACCTAGCAACCGGTGCGAAGCTCATTCAAAGTCTCTGCCACAGACTAGATGAGTGTCGTCCAGTTGTTCCACAATCTTCCGCCACAAGATCGTGCAACCACACTGACACTTTGCAAAAGTTCCTTCAAAAAGTAGTACACAGCTCACGGTGCCAGAATCTTTCAGCCAGCCGGCAGCACCATGAGGCAAACTGGCCAGGATGCGTCCTTCAATTGAGTCCCCAATTGTTCTGCTTCTTCCCGCAGGCAAGACCGCGTAGGACCATCCCTGGACTAGTAGGCCCCAGACACTCCTAGGCCTACTTCTCAGTTGCAAAGACTCGGGCCAGCAGGCCCCAAGGCCAAAAATGGCTCGCACATCCCTGAGGCCAGGAGGGCCCTCAGGTCAGGATTCGGCAACGAACCCCGATAGAGCGGTCTCTATCTCTTAAATACTCCCTCCCAGAATGCACAGCGGGTTAACCACGCCCCCTGAGCCACTTCTGGGAAAGGAATACCCAACTCATCCAGCCTGCTGTATTTCCACCCTTGACTTGTGGTGACAGTGACACCTACTGTCAAGTGGAAAACGTGCAACCCAGCTAGACTGAAACAGAGCCAACAATTTAGCATAATTCCTTCTGAGCTCAACTACAGCTCGGACAACTAAATTTAAACACATAGCGCCTACCCAACAGGAGCAGGGCGCTACACTAATATATGAGATAGACTCATTACATGCAAAGCAAGATAGTTCAAGCCATGACTTGTCATAATTGTGATGATTATGGCTTACAGCTCATGAAAACCCCAAATCCACAATTTCAGAAAATTCGAATATTACATGCAATCATTAAAACAAGGATTGTACATAGAACAATATCAGACCTTCGAAAAGTATTAAGCATGCATATGTACTCAGTACTTGGTTTGGGCCCCTTTTGCAGCAATTACTACCTCAATGCGGCGTGGCATGGAAGCTATCAGCCTGTGGCACTGCTGAGGTGTTATGGAAGACCAGGATGCTTCAATAGCGGCCTTCAGCTCTTCTGCATTGTTCGGTCTCATGTCTCTCATCTTTCTCCTGGCAATGCCCCATAGATTCTCTATGGGGTTCAGGTCAGGCGAGTTTGCTGGCCAATCAAGCACAGTAATACCACAGTCATTGAACCAGGTTTTCGTGCTTTTGGCAGGTGCCAAGTCCTGCTGGAAAATGAAGTCAGCATCCCCATAGAGCTCGTCAGCGGAAGGAAGCATGAAGTGCTCCAAAATCTCCTGGTAGACGGCTGCGTTGACCCTTGACTTAATGAAGCACAGTGGACCAACACCAGCAGATGACATGGCTCCCCAAATCAACACAGACTGTGGAAACTTCACACTGGACTTCAAGCAGCTTGCAGTGTGTGCCTCTCCATTCTTCCTCCATACTCTGGGTCCTTGGTTTCCAAATGACATGCAAAATTTACTCTCATCAGAAAAGAGGACTTTGGACCACTGAACAACAGACCAGGTCTGTTTTTTTTTAGCCCAAGTAAGACGCTTCTGATGCTGTTTGTTCAGGAGTGGCTTGACAAGAGGAATACGACATTTGAAGCCCATGTCCAGGATCCGTCTGTGTGTGGTGGCTCTTGATGCACTGACTCCAGCCTCAGTCCACTCCTTGTGAAAGTCCCCAACACTTTTGAATGGCCTTTTCCTGACAATCTTCTCCAGGCTGTGGTCATCCCTTTTTCTTCCACATAACTTTCTATTAATGTGCTTTGATACAGCACTTTGGGAACATCCAACTTCTTTTGCAATTACCTTTTGAGGCTTTCCCTCCTTATGGAGGGTGTTAATGATGGCTTTCTGCACAACTGTCAGGTCAGCAGTCTTTCCCATGAGTGTGATTCCTACTGAACCAGACTGAGAGACCATTTAAAGCAGTGGTTCTCAACTCCAGTCCTCAGGGCCCACCAACAGGCCAGGTTTGCAAGATAACTGAAATGTATCACAGGTGATATAATTTGCTGCTCAGGGATTGCAGTATTCTAGTCTGCATCTCACCAAGGTAATACTTAAAATCTGGCCTGTTAGTGGGTCCTGAGGACAGGAGTTGAGAACCACTGATTTAAAGGCTCAGGAACCCTTTGCAGGTGTTATGGCTTAAATAGCTGATTAGAGTGGGACACTTTGAGCCTAGAATATTGCACCTTTTCACAATATTCTAATTTTCTGAGATTGTATCTCATATATTAGTTTCACCTTTTAAGTTGCATTAGTGAAATAAATGAACTTTTACACGATATTCAAATTTTTCGAGTATCACCTGTAATGCTTCACATTTAGTTAGTGGCAATGGTGAACATCTCTTGCAAGCAGAAGTACTTGTTATAGCACAAAAAGATTTTTAGCATCCGGTCAATTAACTAGTTTCAGGACAGGTGGATATCTCCTTGCACATTGTTAGTTAATTTCTGGTAATTTCTCCACAGATACCCATTATGATAAATGACTTATAAACATAAAAGTCTGTAACAAATCTCGTAAACACAAACTAAAGCAGGGTACAGTATACACAACCAGTTTTTTTTTTTCTTCAACTAGCGGGCTGAAGGAAAAAAAAAGACAAATCCCCACATTCACACAAGCAATGTGGATGCAGGGATCTCCCCTGCTATGCTATTGTATTCTGACCATGGAGATTCCCCCAATTAGAATATACTGATCAGCACTTGCAGCCATTGTCTGCAAGCGCACGAATGCTGATTTTCCAGCAAGACTGACAGAAGCCAGTCGTTAGACCGGCTTCTATTGAACAGACAGTGGTACATACAGAGTGAAATGCAGCAGAAATTGGCTGATTTTCGGGTCCACGTATATTAGCCTTCAGTATATGATGCTAATTGCATGGATAGTAGAGAGAAGCAGAGATATTATTCAGCAAAAACTGCCTGTCAAAACAAATAGAAGATTCAGAAATGCAGGCTTCTTGCATAGTATAATGTATATGCAAATCTTCACTTTTTCATTAAAAGCTAGGATTTGCCCCACCCCCTTCTGAGCCTACCTAATAGGTTTTTAAGGTGATGGGTGACCTCGTTGACCAACAGATCAAGCAGTACTAGGATGGGAGCAAAGCTTCACTTTTATAGGATAAATCCGTATTCATAGGATACATTTATAATAATAGGCATTATTATGAAGAATTATTTAAAAATGCCCCCCCCCCCCGCGCTAAAAAAAACGAAATGTATAAACTCAATTAATGTGTGAGTGGTGCAAGCAATTTATGCGCAATTGTAACACAAATAAATCAAACAAAGGTTAAGTGCAGCACTCACCAGTGGTGGCTGGTGCGCCATTTTTGTTGGGGGGGGGGGGAGCTGCAAACAAACCCACCGCCCGCTTGCTAGCCGGCCAGCCTCGCACGTACCCCATCCAGGTTGCGGGTGGCTTTCTCGGCCAATCCGGTCGCTTCTCCTCCAGGCCAATTGGGTCTTAAGACCCGCTTTCTGTCCTGATTGGCTGGGAGGAGAAGCAGGGAGACAATAGCAACACTTATTTGAAGACAATAGCAAATGTTGATTTGCTAATGTCATAAGTGGGTGGCCTTGGGGCGCAGAGCACTGCGTCCGATCCAACCTTTTTTAAGCCAATTGGAGCCTGAGGCCTCGTACACACGACCGAGTTTCTCGTCGTAAAAAACACGTCGTTTTTTTCGACGAGATTCTTGTTAAGCTTGTCGATTTTCTCGTCAAGCTTTCTATGCGTACACACTGTCATTTCCCAATTTCCTCGTTGTTCTCCGCGCTCACGTCCAGCACGTACGACGGCACTATAAAGGGGAAGATCTTTTTTCTTGGCGCCACCCCTTGGGCTGCTTTTGCTGATGTCGTGTTACCGCGTGTGAAGTAAAAGTTTGGGAAGAGACGATTCGCGCTTTTCAGTCTTCGTACTTTTCAGATCGTTTTCTGCCGTTCAGTTTGTGCTTGTGGGTTTGTATCTTGACTTTCAGGGCGTCTAGGCAGGTCGTATCTGTTTTACAGTGCGTTCTTGCCTGTTCGTTTCTGATTTTCAGTTCGTTATTCATAGGCCTTGCTGTTCTAAAGTGCGTTCTGTTCTGTACGTTCTGATTAGACGACCGTTTCCTAGCCATGTCGCCTGGACGTTCTCGTCGTCGAGTTCGTGCTGTGCGTGCGCTTGGTGTTGGTCTGCTTGTTTTGGACCAAGACCAGTCCATGAATGGTGTGAGGAGGAGTTCATGGACCAAGAATTGGTTGCTCCAGCGGGACCAATTCTGCCACATGCCTCTGCTGCGGGAGATCGTCGAGAATAATCCTGAGGACTACAGGAATTTTCTGAGGATGTCTGACCCCGTTTTTCAGGAACTGTTGGCTTTGGTGTCCCCCTATATTACCAGGAAGGACACCGTTATGCGGGAAGCCATCAGTGCTGAGCAGAGGCTCATCGCCACGTTGCGTTACCTGGCGACAGGGAGAAGTCTTCAGGACTTGAAGTTCACCACAGGCATCTCCCCCCAGGCTCTGGGCCTCATAATCCCAGACACCTGTTCTGCCATCATCCAAGTCCTGCAGGAGGACTATATTAGGGTAAGTTTGCTCCCTTAACATCACATTTTAGGTATTACATGTATGCTAATGTATTGTATTTCTTTCATCCTTCCCTAATTACCATGATTGTAATATGCTGAGAATGTCCCCTTTGTCCCCATGCATGTTGGAAGCTTTAGATTGCCCCTTTTTTCTCCTCCCTAAATATTTCCCTTCACTTACTTTTCCAGCAGGGGCGCCTGTTGCTCCAAATGTTGGGGGGTTCAAACCCCAATTTAGGAAATAAACTTCCTCCTTTTTTGCTCTGTTGCCTAATAAACGCCCCCAGTTGTCCCCTCCAATGCAGCCATTTAGTCCCCTCTAATGCAGCCAGTTTCCCCCCCAGCCCTGCACTTACCTTCTTGTGGTCAGCACCATCCTTCTTCTGTCCTTGATGTCTTCTCCTTCCCTTCATGTTGCATCAGCCAATCATGTTACCATTAAACAGACTTGGTGAACATGATTGGCAGAGCAGCCTGTCAGTGTTTACCCAAGGAATGCCCCCCTCCCTGCGTCCCCGATTTTTCTTTTAGGAAGACAATTACATCCCTCAGGTTGTAATTTGCAAGACTATTTTACTACCTGTTTCTGCTCTGCAATTTTAACCCCCTAAATGCCGCAATGATTCATATGTCGGTCGCTTTACAAGAGGCCATCCACCTGAATAGTGTGCGGCACAGACAATACATAGGTTCATGCAACGCATGAACCTATGTATTGTTCTGAGTGATGGGCACAGGAGAGAGGGGGCAGTGCTCCAGCGCCCACTCTGGACGCACCGCCACTGCAATGCTATCCTGTGGCCAAACACATCTCCCCCCCCCCCCAAAATAATTTAGTAATGGCCCATCAGAGGGGGTGATGAATATGATAAATGAGCCTTCCATTATCCTTTTTTTACACACCTTAATAAACGTATAATTAGATTGATGTTGGTCTCTAATTTTTTGGGATAGAATTTCCTTGTAATGTATGACTTTGGTTTTCTAATATTATTTCATCTTGTTTCACTCCACAGCTTCCTTCCACGCCACAGGAATGGCAGACTGTGGCATCGGAGTTTGCCACGCGGTGGGACTTCCCCAACTGCGGTGGTGCCATAGACGGGAAGCACGTCCACATCGTGCCGCCACCCCGTTCTGGGTCCTACTACTACAACTACAAGGGGTTTCATAGCATTGTGCTGATAGCGGTGGTGTCAGCACGGTATGAATTCCTCTATGTTGATGTAGGGAAGAATGGCCGGATGTCCGATGGGGGATCCTTCATCCAGACGGAGTTTGCCCTCCGTCTCCAGAGTGACGACCTTGCATTGCCACCGGATGCAGGGAATATTGAAGGACTCCCCTTTGTTTTCTTGGCTGATGAAGCCTTCGGACTCGGACGGCATCTTATGAGGCCATTTCTACAGAGGACCCTGACCCCAGAGAAGAGTGTGTTCAATTACCGGCTGGCCAGGGGCCGAAGAGTCGTTGAAAATGCCTTCGGCATAATGGCCAGCCGGTTCCGCCTTTTTATGACTTCCATCCACTTGGCGGACTACAAAATAAACTATGTAGTGTTATGCTGCTGTGTGCTACACAACTTTCTGAGCCAAAAATCAAATTCCTATATGGCCTCAGTTTTGCCAGAGGCTGGACTTTCCCCTGCAAATCCCCTTCCGGGCCTGGAATCTGCCCGTCTTGGCTTGCCCCCCCAAAATGCCCGTGTGGTTCGGGACAAATACATGGAGTATTTCACGGGTAGGGGGGCAATTCCTATGCCAGCCTATGTCTAAGTATCCCAATAAAAATCTTGTTGAAACCTTTAATTATTTGTTCTTTCCTGTCTCCTAGTTTGTCTTTGTGCATTTGTAGTGGCAAGTGTATTTTACTTTAGTAAATAACAACCATTTCACTATGTTACCTTACAAAAGAACCAAATAAGCTTAGAGGGTATTCTAAAAAGAAGCTACACGTTGTTTGTGGTCAAATATTTTACTCTGTGCACATTCTCTTTTTTTTTTGAATCAAAGAGGTTTTTATTGAACACCAGATAGATCACAACAGTTTCCATTGTACAAAAAATAGCAAAGGTTTCCCTCTGCTGGCGAACTGTAAAACAACATATAAGATCACATACAAAACAGCACCACAATCTTGCATATATAAGCATATTAATCCTCGGCCGCTTGGTTTCAAATTTACTGCAAAAGTCGGGACATCACCAGCTCCCTGGGGCTCAGGCCAGGGGTATCAAGCCATTGGGACCAAATTCTCTCAAACCTGCTCGGGCTTCCCCTGTGCTGGTATATGTACTTTTCCATTATAAGAGTATTCCCCATGTGTGCTACCCAAGAGGTGGTGGTAGGCGGTGAGACTGACTTCCAACCCATCAAAATAAGCTTCCTAGCCTGAAACAGGGCCCTAGAGACCGCGACCCTGGTCAACTCCCCAGGGATCGCTTCCTCCAAGATCCCCAGCAGGCAGCACTTAGGATCCAAAGGGATCGTAGTTTGAAACACTCTGTTTATTGTACCCACCACCTCAGTCCAATACCTGTGAAGCTTAGGGCATCTCCACAGGAGATGAATGAGATCTCCATTGTGCCTCTGACATCTACCACACACAGGGTCCCCGAGCTTACCCATCTTATATAATTTCAGCGGGGTGTAATGTACCCTCAATAATATATATAGCTGTGACACTTTCTGCGCAACGTTTAAAGAACAAATAGTGACTGACCGCCACGCCTCCTCCCATTGGTCCCCTGACAGTGTACCTATGTCCTTCTCCCACATGGATTCCGCCCTGCTCGGGAATGCCTGTAGGTGACTTGCCAGTAACATCTGGTAACATTGTGAGATAAATCCTTTTGTTTCAGTGCTAGTGTGCAGCACACGGAACACCGGGGCGGGCGACTGAACCCATTCCACCGCATTCCCGTGTGCCGCAACCGCATGTTGAAGCTGCATGTAGTAATAATGCATATGAGCTGGGAGGTCAAATCTGGCCTGCAGTTCGGGGAAAGTGAGAAGCCTGCCGTTAACGAAAATGTGGGACAGCAGAGCCACACCATGGGCACGCCATCTGGGCCCCTGCTGCAGCTTCACCAACTCCACATAAGACCTATTGCCCCATATTGGGCTGTCCTCTGTGAACCCCTGCACTCCCTGGAGTTGTCGGCCCTTATTCCAGACTTTCTGGATAAGTGCGAGTGTCGGGGTCCGCTTGTTGGATTTTAGGAACATTTGCGCCTCCAGCCCCATCGGGATAGTCTCAGCGCCAGTGGCCGACAGCATCAGTCGTGCCGCCGAGCTCCCCGGGTCCTGGGACATAGAGCCGATCAAATGCTGTAACTGGGCCGCTATGTAGTACAGCCAAGGATTGGGAACCGCCAGCCCCCCACTGTCCTTGGCCCGCTGCAAGTGTTCCAGTCTAATCCGAGGGGGCCTAGTATGCCATAGCAACCGTCGGAAGAGAGTGTTCACTATTCGGAAGATTTTCAGGTGTATCACTACAGGCGAGTTATGAAGAAAGTAAAGTAGTTGTGGCATTAAAATCATTTTGATCAGATTGGCTTTACCTGCAAGTGACATTTTTAGGGTGTTCCAAGTATTAATTTTGTCCCTAAACCGGGACAGCAATGGGTGCACATTAAGGGAACAGTAGTCCCCCAGCCTGGGCGACACCTGTACCCCCAAATATTTAAAGCTAGATACAACTGGGATGGGACAAGAGTCCGGCAGGGCTACCCCACCATCCTCATCCAACAGCATCAGGGCGGATTTTTACCAATTAATGGTCAATCCCGAGTAGTGGCCGAATTGCTCTATTATTGACATAGCCCCGGGGATGGAGTGCGTGGGGTCCTCCAGGAACAGCAGCATGTCGTCCGCGTACAGCATGATTTTTTCTTGCAGCGTGCCGTATTGGAATCCCCGGACGCGGGCACTAGCCCGTATCAGGGCAGCCAATGGCTCTATAGCGATTGCGAAGAGCAGGGGGGACAGAGGACATCCCTGCCTCGTCCCCCTACCCAGAGCAAAGGCCGGTGACATCCTATCCGCGACCCTAATGGTCGCCTGGGGGGAACGCGTACAGCAGCCTGACCCACTCTATAAACTTGTCCCCAAAGCCAAACTTGGCCAACGTCGCCCAGAGGAACCTCCAACTGACACTATCAAATGCCTTGTTGGCATCAAGGGACAAGAGCGCCCTACGGCCCCCATTGTCTGCCTGCACCTGCATGTTCAAGAACATGCGCCTCAAGTTGGTGGCGGTGGACTTCTGCGGCATGAAGCCAGCCTGGTCTGGGTGGATAATAGACGTGATTATCCCATTGACCCTGCGCGCCAGGACCTTTGCCAGGATTTTTACATCGCTCTGCAGCAACGATATAGGCCTATAGGAGCCAGGGTCAAACGGATCCTTTCCCGGCTTCAACAGTAAAATAATATTAGCCATGGAACCAGGCAGCTGACCACCATCTAGTGCGGCGTTAAAGACCTTCAATAGTTCAGGTAACAAGTGCTCCCCAAATTGAGTGTACACTTCTATGGGCAGGCCATCCTCTCCGGGGGCTTTACATGTAGGAAAAGAGCTTGCCGCTAATTGCAGCTCGCCCAGAGTAATTGGTGCATCTAACTGTTCTCTGGCAGATGTGGAGAGAGCAGGCAGATCAATACTAGCCATGTATGTTCCAAGGTCCGCATCCGAGTAGGCATCCCTCGATCCATAAAGGCCTTCATAGAAGGACGCCAGCTCGGATATAATGGTTTCAGGGGTATTAACCACCTTACCCGTAGAGGCGCGTATAGCACCGATGGCCGGGGATTGTGTTTGAGACCTCGCTATCTTGGCCAGCAATCGCCCAGTTTGTTCCCCTTCCTCATAAAATGCAAGTTTGGTAAAGAACCTCTTCCGCTCTGCCTGTGAGGATCGCAGACGGTCCAGAGAGTCCTTGGCCGACATCCAAGCCTCCCTGGCCGAGTCAGTGGGGCTAGTCACATAAGCGAGTTCCAGCTGCCTCACCTGGTCTCCCACCCGCTCCACCAATGCAGAGGAGTTGTTCCTGACAATTTGTATTTCCTCGATAAATACCCCTCTAAGATAGGCTTTCAAAGTTTCCCATTTTAGCAGTGGGTCTAGGTAGTGCTCATGGGCCCGGAGAAAGACTTCAATCTTGGTTTCAATACGTTCTGGGGATGTAAACAGTTTGAGCCAATAAGCATTCAGTTTCCATGGGGCTCTAGGTAGGGAGCTAGACGGTTGAGTTACCAACCAAAGTACTAGCGGGGAGTGGTCTGATACCCCCCGTGGGAAATATTCCACCTTAGAGGTGCAACTAACCATGTTGGGAGTGCCCAGACACAGGTCTATATGGGAGAGGGAACCATGCGACTTGGAGAAACAGGAGAATTGTTTACACTTGGGGTTCCTAACCCGCCAGATATCAACCCACCCCACCTCCTCCATCAGGCGTCCAAGAGCCGTACCCCGGTTGCCCTTAGGGGGCATCACCGGGGGGTGTCTGTCCAATTTAGGGTCTAGGTAGCAATTAAAGTCCCCTAGCAACAGTAGTGGGACGTCAGGCTTGTTTGCCAGGTAAGACAGCAGCAACTGCAGCACCTCTCTAGAAAAAGGTGGAGGCACATATACAAACGCCAGAATCATAGTAACGGTAAACAGTTTGCAATAAAGAAATACAAATCTCCCAGATATATTAATAAGCGAATCTAACTCCTGGTATACCAGAGCCTTGTGGATCAATACACTCACTCCGCGTGAATAGGCAGAGTGAGTGGAGTGATAGGCCTGCCCCACCCACGCATATCCCAAGAAACTAGTCGTATCTTTCAATAGATGGGTCTCCTGTAAGCCAATTATGGCCGGGTGAAATTTACGCAATACAGTGGATATCATGGTCCTTTTCAGAGGATCATTTACCCCTCTGACATTCCACGACACTATGGGTGTAGAAGACATGGCGATTGTATACTAAGAGTTCTGTCTGAATGGGAGGAGTACCCAGAAGAGAGCAACAGTCCTGTATCCCCCCATCCAGCTATCAAAAAACAGCCCTGTGGTTCAAACAGCTTTGACTGTGGTGCATCAGTTAGAACAGTACAGTCCCTTGGGAAAGAAAAAAAAATCCTGCAGAAACTGTGGCAGAGATTCCTGCGCATTGGCGCTGTGGTGTCAGTACAGTAAAAATAGAAGTAGGAAGCATAAGAAAAACAAGAACAGTAAAACTTATCTGCATCTGCCGGTGGCTCCTGGACTGCCAACTGGGCGTCACTGGGGACTCCCCACCGGTGTTGAGTAATAGCAACACTGGCATTTCCAGTGCCAACAGGGCACAAAAACACAAGCCATGTCCACCATAACAGCAAACGGTACATGGGGGGGGGGGGGTGCAGAGACACACTCCACCCATAAACTCAGGTCAGCGAAAAAAAAAAATTCAGAAAAGTTAGTGGAAAACTATTCGCTGGTAACTTCAAGTAGGTATTGATCCTCTCATAGTGACATCATTTCAGCAACAGCACTTCTTTACCCGGATTGGTGCACATTCTCTTTAATTTTTTTTTTTTTTTTTTTACTTTGGGGTTGGCCTGGCCACAACCCGGCAATTTTTGGCTTATGAAAGTACAAAAATATCAGTTGCATTTCAAAAATTACAACATTGGATACCTCTGAGCAATCGGAGACATTCACTTACACAAACTATGTCTCTATGTGCCCGTCCTAATATGGGGTCCTGCCACCCCTTGCCCAGTCAAAAATTCAATATCCACACATTTTTTATTTTTTTCAGATAGGAAGTTTACAATCCTGATCCCTATTGTCAACATGTGCTATCTGCCATCAGGGGTGATCAATGGACGTGTTTTGGGGGTGCATCCCCTTCCTCAGTTCACCGACTTTTGATACGAGGAAGGGGTTGCACCCACAAAAGACGTACATGGATATCCCCTGATGGCAGATAGCACATGTTCACACACTGTGTGCATATTCAATTTTTGCCTGGTTTGTTACTCAAAAAATTAGAAAAAATTATAAAAACAAACATGTAAAAACAAATGTGTTTGGATGGCTTATTGAATTCTCCCCAAAACATCAAGAATGTCTTTAAATGTTTGTTCCATCACATGGATTCTTTGTTTAATTTGGTCCAGTTCCGTGCTACATTCCATCACTTGCTGGATGAGGCGGAGGGCACTGTCAGCAGAGAACCGTGTGCTATCCTTCACAACATTTACATCCCCTAAAAACCAAAAAAAAAAATTAATAAAACTCTGCAGGCCTACCTCGCTTACCTTAAGCTGTGGTGTCAGATACTGACCTGTTGTGGTGACCAGATCCACAACGTCATCCACCTCTCCTTCCTGCACTTCTCCTTCCTCCACCTCAACTTCCTGCACATCTTTCGGTTGTGGGTCTTTGGGAGTTTGGTGTTGTTTGGAAGTTGTGGGGTGCATGTGCTCCCTGGAGTGTCCTCCTCCCAGTCTTCTCTCCCCTATGAGAATAAAACCAAAGGTCTATTTATCACACTGTAAATCTCCTTGTTAAACTAAAAACAGGCTAAATTGTTTGGAAGTGGGGTACAAGTGTGTGTTTGTGCGGAATTTAAAGAAGAATGCATTATTTATGACCCCAAATATGTTTAGTATTCACATTTGGATGTAATTTTTTGGACATGTAGGCACCACAAAATTCTCTGATGCACCTGTGTGGGACACCCAAAAAAGGCGGGTCTGTTGGCCCACACTATAGTGCTCCAAAGTACAGATGTGGAAGCAGCTGCTGAGTGTCCTCTCCTTTACACTGATTAAAGTTTGCATTTCATTCTCTTTACAAACACATCATCTAGACTTAAAAATTATCCACAATACTTGATCAAAAATGCCAGATGTCTAATTACTTTTGTGGCTCTTAAATAAGCCAAAACCGCGGATAGTGGCCGAACGAAGTGTCGGTAACGTAACGAACAATTACTGTGCCCAACCTAGTTCAAAATATTACATTTTGGAAGGGAGTCCAATATGATAAAAAAAAAAAAAAACATGTCAGTTTATAAAAATATTAATAGCAGAAACGTCGTCATTTTACTTACTTTTAGCGAGCATCCTCTTTATGATCCTCAACTGGTCTGGCTCCCTCAGTTTGAGGTCTGACCACCTCTTTCTGAGCTGCTCATTTGAGCGTTTCACCCCGAACTTCGCCCTCAGACTCTTCACAACTTTAGTGAGGATTTTGGCCTTCCTTCTATTTGGTTTGCTATACGGCCCATGCTTGGCGTCATAATCAGCCTTGACCAAGATGTCCACCATCTCCGCCATCTCGGCCAAAGACATATTCGATGCCTTGAATCTCCTCCTTGATCGTGACGTGTCCTCGGTTTTCGGGCTTGTCTCCTCGCTAGTTGCGGAATTATCAGACACCTGCTGTAACTCCGCCATATCTGTCTGCGCGCCGAAAGAGAAGGGGTGGGGAAAAGATGTAAGTTAGAACGTCATGGGCGGGCGACGTGTGCGGAGCGACGTGTTCGAATTTTGACGCATGCGTGGTGTGTATATAGCAAACACACATGTGACTATAGTACGTTCGGTGTGCGGAGAGAGGAGTTCAAGTGACGGACGTGCGAACGAAGGTATGTGATTTTGTGACTTGTAAAAATTGTTGGCCTATACTGTCTTGAGATTGTTGGAGGATATATATGGTGACTAGGATGTTAAGGAGGTTAGACTGTTTGCCTCACATTATTTAAATATAATTTATTTTACTTGCAGATACAATATGAATGTCTTTATTAGCGACAAAGAGTTCCTGGCGGAATTTATTGACCGGGTAAGGGAGCTGCCGGCTCTGTGGGAGACGAAAAACCCCATCCATAAAAAAAAAGGGGTGAGAAAAGCAGCGCTGGAGAAGCTGCTCCCATTTGTGCATACCAAGGTGCCCACAGCCACAGCAAAACAAGTGGACACTAAAATTGGGAGCTTGAGAGGTACCTACAGGACTGAACGCTCTAAGGTGCTGGCTTCTCAGAGGTCAGGAGCAGCAGCAGATGATGTTTATGTCCCGATTTTGTGGTACTACAACAGGATGTCCTTCCTGGATGACCACATTGAGACAAGGCCATCACTCTCCACTCTTCCCCCCAGACTTCCCTGCAGCCAACCTGAGCCTTCTCTGGAGCAAGAGGAGGCAGCCATCCTGGATGATCCTGATTTGTCCATCTGGAGCCAGGTATAGTATTAACTGAAAATGTATTGGGATAAAATTAATGTTTGACAAATATGTCAGGATGAGAAACATACATTATTTTGGATTCCACAAGTGAAATCAAGATCTGTAGACATTATTCTGCACTTAATTGTGTGGTAAATAGTCAAGCTGATGTAGTGGTAAATTTAAAGCAAGGATTTATGCATTTACATTCTAATTGCTTCCATCAGGATTACAAAGTTTGATGCAAAGATTAAACCAACATATTAAACTATGTTCCTTTTTCATACACAGGATGAAATCAGCCAGGAGGAGGGTCTGGAAACTGTCAGGCAGGAGGAGGAAGGGCCCAGTGGCAGCCAGGAGGTGGCAGGGCCCAGTGGCAGCCAGGAGGTGGCAGGGCCCAGTGGCAGCCAGGAGGTGGCAGGGCCCAGTGGCAGACAGGAGGTGGCAGGGCCCAGTGGCAGACAGGAGGTGGCAGGGCAAAGGAGAAGCACCAGATCCCAGGTGCCTCCCATCCGGCTTCACAAAAGAGGCAGGAGGGACAGGACCACCAGTGAGGCAGCAATGGCCCTTATTAAAGAGGCCCATGCCACCCTCAAGGAGCCCACATCCCCTGAAGAGGCCATTGCCGGCCTAGTGGAGGCTAAGTTCAAGGTGATGAGCATGGAGCAACGCCTCCTATGCGAGCCCCTGCTCATCACCTTGCTCAACAAGGGGGTGATGGAGAAAATTACACCCAATACCGCCATATGTGAGGTGGCCCAACTGACCCAACCTCAACCTCCACCTCCACCTTCCTCTTCTGCCCCACCCCCTTCTGCTACACCTCCACCTTCTGCCCCACCCCCTTCTGCTACACCTCCACCTTCTGCCCCACCCCCTTCTGCTACACCTCCACCTTCTGCCCCACCCCCTTCTGCTACACCTCCACCTTCTGCCCCACCCCCTTCTGCTACACCTCCACCTTCTGCCCCACCCCCTTCTGCTACACCTCCACCTTCTTCTTCTGCCCCACCCCCTTCTGCTACACCTCCACCTTCTTCTTCTGCCCCACCCCCTTCTGCTACACCTCCACCTTCTTCTTCTGCCCCACCCCCTTCTGCTACACCTCCACCTCCTCCTCCTGACAGGAGTACCCCTCCAGTGGGCCAGCCTCCAGCCAAACGAAGAAGGAAGGCTGCAGGAAAGGCTGCAGGAAAGGCTTCAGGAAAGGCTGCAGGGAAGGTTGCCAGGAAGAAGAGGAAGTGATGGCCTTGCTTCATTGTGGTCGGACAGAAGGCAGCCTGTTGTAGTACCACACACTTGGGACATATATCTCACCTGCTGCTGTTCCTGACCTCTGGGAGGCCAGCATCAGATTGTGTTCAGAAATGTGGGCCTTCTCAAGCTCCCAATTTTAGTGTCCACACAGGGTTGCTGTGTGCTCTGGGGTCCCTGGGATGCACAAATGGCAGCAGCTTCTCCAGCGCTGCCTTCTCTTTATTTAATTTATAAACATGAATAAATGTGTTTTTTGTTTAAGTTCATACTTGACTATGTGTATTTTTAAATAAACAAAATCAAGCTTTGGAGTAAGCAGATACATTTGACTGACAATAAAAGGCACAGATATCACCCCCCCCCCCCCAAAGAATAACTAAATCTGATTAGCACAAAAACATGGTGTGAAATTTAAATAATATAGATTCCAAAATTAAATGGGAGATCGCTATCAAAACATTGAGAAATTAGAATTAACATCATTTTGAAAAATCTAACCATTTAAATTATTCCTAAAAACTTGCACGATATAATACACATAAATCTTATAAAGAGCAGCATGAAAAAGGTTAAAAATAAGGCATAACTCTGTGTGAATATCAGCAGCAAAAGAAGGTCACTCGTTTTGATTAATGTAACATTCTAACGAAGATTTCAAGGCAGAACATTTAAACGATGAAATATTTTTGAGCGTGACGAATATGCTCTCTCCATTACGAAGGCTTGTTTTACCAGAAGATGCGCTCCCGTCTCATAGTTGCTTGTGAGCATGCGCGCTTTTGGAAGAGTCGTAAAAGCATACACACGAACCATTTTCTCGTCACAAAACAGGCCGACGAGAAACACGACGAGGTAATCTGGAATCCTGACGAGAAAATAGAGAGCAGGTTCTCTATTTTCTCGTCGAGATTCTCGGCAATTTTCTCGTCGTAAAACCATACACACGAACGTTTTTCTAGACAAAAAAACTCTCGCGGCACTTTTCTTGACTGTTTTGGACGAGAAAAACGGTCGTGTGTACGAGGCCTCAGGCCTCGTACACACGACCGATTTTCTCGGCAAGAACCAGCAAGAAACTTGCTGGCAGAGAGGTCTCGTCGAGTAAATCGGTCGTGTGTACGCTGCTATCGGGTTTCTCGTCGAGAAAACCGACAAGAAACCTCAACGAGAAAATAGAGAACCTGCTCTCTATTTTCTCGTCGAGATTCTCCTCGGCATGTTTCTCGACGAGAAAAGTGAGTGTGTGTACACTTGCCCGGAAGCCCGCGCATGTTCGAAATGAATTCGACGCATGCGCGGTAGCTTCCTAGGCATACGTAGGGTATACCAAGATGGCGGCGACGGCATCGAATGTGACGAGCGCATGCTCGACGTAGTCGATGACGTCACCGCGTACACTCCTTTCAAAGAACCACAGGTTCTTTGAAACGAGCGTGTGTACACTCGGCCGGGACAAGTTTCTTGTCCAAGAATCTCATCGAAAAAAACGACATGTTTTTTTCAACGAGAATCTCGGCCGTGTGTACGAGGCCTCAGGCTCCAATCGTGTGCTTCAAATATAAAAAAAATCATAGAAATCAATGCGTCCGGTGATATGCGTCTGGAGATTAGGGACCGGCCGCTGCTGGTACTAACTAGTGTTGTTTAATACTTGTTTATTCATTTTAGATACAATATAAGAACATTTTCAAAAACACAAATCACAAAACATTCAATTACAAAGAAAACTCAAACAGGACACAAAAATAGGATTTTTATAACAGCTTACCTGTAAAATCCTTTTCTTGGAGTACATCACGGGACACAGAGCGGCATAGTCATTACTATGTGGGTTATATAGTTTACCTTCAGGTGCTGGCACTGGCAACTTCCAAACCGGAAGTACCCTCCCCTATATAAGCCCCTCCCATCCGGGAGCACCTCAGTTTTGTAGCAAAGCAATAAGTGTCCCCAAAAGAGGGGTGGGAGCTCTGTGTCCCGTGATGTACTCCAAGAAAAGGATTTTACAGGTAAGCTGTTATAAAAATCCTATTTTCTTTCTCGTACATCACGGGACACAGAGCGACATAGTCATTACTATGTGGGATGTCCTAAAGCAATGCCCAATGAGGGGGGGGGGGATACACCATACATAAGCTGAGCGCTATCAGACATGAGGATCTTTTGCGGCCTGCAACACACTGCGCCCAAAGGCGACATCCTCCTGACTTCTAACGTCCACCTGGTAGAACCTAGTAAACGTGTGTACTGAAGACCATGTTGCGGCCTTACAGATTTGAGCCAGGGAGGCCTGGTGATGCACTGCCCATGAAGTTCCAACTGCTCTCGTGGAGTGCGCCCTAACTTTGAACGGAGGCGGTCTCCTTCTCAAGCCATAGGCTTGCATAATGACCTGTCGAATCCACTTGGCTAACGTAGATTTTGACGCTGCCTGACCCTTTCTGGGGCCTTCCGGCAGAATAAACAAAGTATCCGTTCTGCGAATCTGAGCAGTGGCTTTTAGATAAGCTTTAACTGCTCTTACTACATCCAAAGAATGTAATAATTTTTCCTCTACTGAACTAGGTTTGGGGAAAAAAGAAGGAAGAACCACATCTTGGTTCAAATAAACCCTCAATACCACCTTAGGAAGAAAGGCTGGATGAGGACGTAACACTACTCTGTCCTTATGGATAACCAGATATGGCTCCCTACAGGACATAGCGGCTAATTCCGACACTCTTTTAGCCGAACAAATGGCTACTAGAAAAATCAATTTCCTGGTGAGAAGAACCAAGGAAATATGCTGTAATGGTTCAAATGGTTGTTTCTGTAGAACCGACAGAACCAGGTTTAAGTCCCATGGACATATGGGAATATTAACCGGAGGGCTAATACGCATCACTCCTTGTATAAAGGCTTTGACTAGTGAATGCGAAGCCAAGGGCCTCTGAAAAAATATTGACAAGGCCGAAATCTGACCCTTGATAGTACTCAAGGCAAGCTTCCTAACTACAGCCCACTGTAGGAAGTCCAGAATCCTACCTATTACGTACTTACGTGGATGCCATTTCTTGGCCTCACACCAGGCGATGTACGCCTTCCAGATTCTATAGTAGATCTGCCTGGATACCGGCTTCCTGGCATTGATCATGGTAGATACCACAGGATTAGAGAGACCTCTCTTTTTTAGAATGTGGGCTTTAATAGCCAGGCCGTCAAACCTAGGGCTGGTAAGGAAGGGTGGTATATCGGTCCTTGCGAAAGCAGGTCCGGACGATGTGGGAGGGTCCAAGGACTCCCCACAGACATTTTTACAATCTCCGCGTACCATGCTCTTCGGGGCCACGCTGGAGCCACCAGAATCACTGGTTTCTTTTCTACCCTGATTCTGCGGAGTAATCGAGGTAACAATTGTGGCGGTGGGAATGCATATATCAGCTTGAACTGATCCCAAGGGAACACTAGGGCATCCGAGCCGCAAGCTAGGGGATCCCTTGTCCAAGAGACAAACCTGTCCACCTTTGCGTTGAATCTGGATGCTAGCAGATCTACATCTGGTGTTCCCCACCGCTGACATCTTGTCCGGAAAACCTCGGGGTGAAGGGACCATTCCCCTGGGCATAATTGTTGGCGACTTAGAAAGTCCGCATTCCAATTCTCCACTCCTGGAATGAATACCGCGGATATGGCTGGGACATATCTTTCTGCCCATTTCAGGATGCAATTTACTTCCCTCTGGGCTGCACGACTCCTGGTGCCACCCTGATGATTGATATATGCCACTGCCGTGGCATTGTCCGATTTAATTCTGACAGGGGACCCTTGGAGTTTGGATGTCCATGCTACTAGGGCATACCGGGCTGCTCATATCTCTAAGAGATTGATGGGCAGGGCCTTTTCTGCATCCGACCATCTGCCCTGGAGAGACCATTGCTCCAGTACTGCTCCCCAGCCTATAAGGCTGGCATCTGTAGTGACCACCTTCCAAGAAATCGGACTGAAGGATTTCCCTTTTTCCAGATTCTGGGGAACCAACCACCAACGGAGGCTTTTGCGAACGGAAGGGGACAAGGACATTGGTAAGTCTAGGGCCTGAACTCTTTTGTTCCAGGCTGACAGTATAGCCCTTTGCAAATTCCTTGAATGGAATTGACCGTAGGGTACTGCTTCGAATGATGCCACCATTTTTCCCAGCAGCCTCATGCACAGGCGTATGGATGGCTGTCTTTTTGTACCCACTAGGTGGATCAAATCTCTCAATGACGACACCTTTTCTTGAGGCAAGAAAATTTTTCTCTAGTCTGAACCAGTCTTGTTGGTTGGAGGGTAGACAGTGGAGGAGACCTTGCGTGGAGAGTGAAGAAGTTTCTGCTTTTGACTGCTGGGTTGCATTTTTGGTTATTTTTGGCTCTTTTTCCTTGCAGCTTTTTAACACCTTTTTCTGGCACATTTTAAACAGCCTTTTTTTTCTCTTTTTTTCCTTCAGCCTACTAATTAAGGGGAGTGGTTAATTGGTCACAGGTGCTTGAGGCCTATATAAATTTCTGTAGAGCTCATTTAGAGCCTGCTCATTTTGAGTTGCTTGAACTCTGTCCAAGTGGAACTGGACTAAGTGGTGAGTTAAAATCAAGAGTTGAAAACAGGAGGTTAAAACAGGGGTCATAGTAGATGTGTAGTGTGAGTACCTGGGTGTTGTCTGAGTAGTGTGTGTGGATCGTTAGTACTTGTGTATTGTAGGTGCACGCTGGTCTGCGAGTGCACGCGGGTCCGTGGGTCTGCGAGTGCAGGTGGGTCTGCGAGTGCACGCTGGTCTGCGAGTGCACGCGGGTCCGTTGGTCTGCGGGTGCACGTAGGTCTGCGAGTGCACGCGGGTCCGTTGGTCTGCGAGTGCACGCTGGTCTGCGAGTGCACGCGGGTCCGTTGGTCTGCGGGTGCACGCTGGTCTGCGAGTGCACGCGGGTCCGTTGGTCTGCGGGTGCACGCTGGTCTGCGAGTGCACGCGGGTCCGTTGGTCTGCGAGTGCACGCTGGTCTGCGAGTGCACGCGGGTCCGTTGGTCTGCGAGTGCACGCTGGTCTGCGAGTGCACGCGGGTCCGTTGGTCTGCGGGTGCACGTAGGTCTGCGAGTGCACGCGGGTCCGTTGGTCTGCGAGTGCACGCTGGTCTGCGAGTGCACGCGGGTCCGTTGGTCTGCGAGTGCACGCTGGTCTGCGAGTGCACGCGGGTCCGTTGGTCTGCGAGTGCACGCAGGTCCGTTGGTCTGCGAGTGCACGCTGGTCTGCGAGTGCACGCGGGTCCGTTGGTCTGCGAGTGCACGCTGGTCTGCGAGTGCACGTGGGTCCGTTGGTCTGCGAGTGCACGTGGGTCCGTTGGTCTGCGAGTGCACGCGGGTCCGTTGGTCTGCGAGTGCACGCGGGTCCGTTGGTCTGCGAGTGCACGCGGGTCCGTTGGTCTGCGAGTGCACGCGGGTCCGTTGGTCTGCGAGTGCACGCTGGTCTGCGAGTGCACGCGGGTCCGTTGGTCTGCGAGTGCACGCGGGTCCGCGAGTGCACGCAGGTCCGTTGGTCTGCGCGTGCACGCTGGTCTGCGAGTGCACGCGGGTCCGTTGGTCTGTGGGTGCACGTGGGTCTGCGTGGTACCTGTGTATTGTCTTGTTGAGTACCTGTGTATTGTCTTGTTGAGTACCTGTGTATTGTCTTGTTGAGTACCTGTGTATTGTCTTGTTGAGTACCTGTGTATTGTCTTGTTGAGTACCTGTGTAATGTCTTGTTGAGTACCTGTGTATTGTCTTGTTGAGTACCTGTGTATTGTCTTGTTGAATAGTTGGGTCAGGAAGCTAGTGTTAGGTAATTTGGACAGGGTATAATCTCGAATCCTCATTAAATTAATAGGTACGATGCCCAGCGGGTGTGGCGAGGCGACTCGGTGTACATCTTGCAGCATGTATGCGTTCCTTGATCATCTGATCGAGGGCGATTACTGCTGTGCAAAATGTAAGCACATTGTTTCCCTGGAAGCCCAGGTTCTGAATCTAGGGAAGCAACTGTCAGCACTGGGAAGTCCCTCCACACTAAAGGAGTGCTGGATACGTACCCGGCAGGTGATGGCAGGGGCCAGCACAGAGGTGGGTGGAGTCAAAGAGGTGCAGGCACTAGAAAATAGTAGATGGGTGACAGTCAGGAAGGGTAGAGGGCGAAGTGCCAGGGAGGCCGATCCAGGGCTGGAGCATCCCAATAAGTATGCTCCATTGAGTGACATTGGTGAAACCAGTCCGGGACCAGCACTGCTGGAGCTGAGGGACTCTCCTAGCTGCCAGGGGAAGAACTCCTCCAGTGAGAGTGGGGGGGAAGCGAAGGGAAAGGAAAGACAGATTCTGGTGGTAGGGGACTCAATTCTTAGAAGGACAGAGAGGGCAATCTGTAACAAAGACCTGAAGCGCCGAACTGTATGTTGTCTACCGGGCGCTCGGGTTCGGCACATCACGGATCTGGTGGACAGATTACTGGGAGGGGCTGGGGAAGACCCAGCTGTCATGGTGCACGTTGGCACCAATGACAAAGTCAGAGGTAGATGGAGTGTCCTAAAGAACGATTTTAGGGACTTGGGAGCTAAATTGAGGAAAAGGACCTCCAAGGTAGTATTCTCGGGAATACTACCGGTACATCGAGCCACACCAGAAAGGCAGAGGGAGATTAGGGAAGTGAACAAGTGGCTGAAGAGCTGGTGTAGTAAGGAGGGGTTTGGGTTCCTGGAGGACTGGGCCGACTTCTCAGTCGATAACCAGTACTATAGAAGGGACGGACTGCACCTAAATGAGGAGGGTGCAGATCAGCTGGGAATAAGGATGGCCAAAAAGTTAGAGGGGTTTTTAAACTAGGTGACAGGGGGGAGGGTCCAGAGATAGTGAGAGTCAGCGGGGAACATATTCTAAAGGGTAGTATTAGGGGCATTAGTGGTAGGGTAACCAAAGAACATAAACCCAAGGTAAGTATAGTAGCAAGTCCTAGTTGCAATCTGGGAACACCCAAGAGGATAGTATGTGACCGGTCAAATAATATTAATGCATTAAAGTGTCTGTTCACCAATGCCAGAAGTCTGCCAAGCAAAATAGGTGAGTTGGAAGCTCTGGTGCATGAGGAGAGCTATGATGTAATCGGTATTGCTGAAACTTGGCTTCATGCCTCACACGACTGGGCTATTAATATTCCTGGCTATGCACTCTTTCGGAAAGACAGGGTAAAAAGGAAGGGTGGAGGGGTCTGTCTCTATGTGAGAAGTGATCTCAAAGCGAGTGTGAAAGAGGACCTGGTGGATGGAGAGTGTGATGAGTCTGAAGCATTATGGGTAGGACTGCATACAGATGTGCGTAGTTCAAAGCTAATCATTGGAGTTTGTTATAGACCACCCAATGTTAATGAGGAGTTAGAGACTCAGCTCCTTGCACAGATGGAAAGGGCTGCAAGGGCTGGGACGGTGATAATAATGGGGGATTTTAACTACCCAGAAATTGACTGGAGTAATGGAACTGCTGGGACAGTTAAAGGGCAAAAATTTATAAACCTATTGCAGGACAATTTTATGGTCCAGTTTATTGAGGCCCCAACTAGGAATGATGCTCTGTTGGACCTGGTAATCTCAAACCATGCAGAGCGTATTACTAATGTTCAGATAAAGGAACACCTGGGTAGCAGTGACCATAACATGATTTCATTTGATGTTAGTTGTAAGCAAAAATCACATACAGGAAAGATAAAAACACTTAATTTCAAGAGAGCAAATTTTCCAAGGATGAGTGCTGCTCTCCAGGACTTAGACTGGGAAGGAATATTGGCATCAATGGGCACAGAACAGAAATGGGAATTCTTCAAAAAGACTGTTTGGGAACTCACTGCAAAGTATATTCCCATGGGCAATAAGTTTAAAAGGCTAAAAATAAAACCTATGTGGCTCACTGACAAAGTTAAAAAAGCTATAAACTATAAGAAAAGAGCTTTTAAAAAATATAAAAATGAGGGAACACTAGTGTCATTTAAATGTTACAAAGAATATAACAGGATATGTAAAAAGGAAATCAAGGATGCAAAAATTCAAAACGAACGACAGATTGCAAAAGATAGTAGGACAAACCCCAAAAAATTCTTCAAATATATTAATAGTAAAAAGGTCAAGTCTGAGCATGTAGGCCCTTTACAAAATAATCTAGAGTGGGTGACTGGGGACAAAGAGAAGGCTAATTTATTAAATACTTTCTTCAGTTCTGTGTATACAAAGGAGCATGGGGGAGCTCATGTCCAAAATGGGGGTGGTAGTGACACAGCCCCAAATCCACAATGGCTCAAAAGTGATATGGTCCAGAAATATTTAGATGGAATAAAGGTGGATAAAGCACCTGGACCAGATGGCATACACCCACGGATCCTAAAAGAATTGAGCTCTGTAATTTCAAAGCCATTGTATTTAATTTTTAGGGACTCATTAATGACAGGAATAGTACCACTGGATTGGCGCAGGGCCAATGTGGTGCCTATATTTAAAAAGGGAATTAAGTGTTTACCAAGTAACTATAGACCTGTTAGTTTAACTTCTATAGTTGGGAAAATACTGGAGAGATTAATAAAAGACCACATAGATGAGTTCTTGCTGGAAAAAAACTATTTAAGCAACAGACAGCATGGATTCATGAAAGACAGAAGTTGTCAAACAAACCTGATTTCTTTTTATGAAGAGGTAAGTAGTAAGTAAGACCTTGGACAGAGGGGTGGCAGTGGACGTGGTATACTTGGATTTTGCAAAAGCGTTCGATACAGTTCCCCACACACGGCTCATGTGTAAGGTAAAGTCTACAGGATTGGAAATATCAGTTTGTAAATGGATAGAAAACTGGCTAAAAGACAGAATTCAGAGAGTAGTGGTTAATGATTCTTACTCTGAATGGTCCAAGGTTATCAGTGGTGTACCCCAAGGTTCAGTGCTGGGACCCTTACTTTTTAATATGTTTATAAATGATATTGGGTCTGAGATCAAAAGTAACATTTCTGTCTTTGCAGATGACACCAAGCTATGCAGTGGAATAACGTCCTTACAGGATGTCGCCAATTTACAAGCCGACCTCAATGCTCTGTCTAATTGGGCGACTATGTGGCAGATGAGGTTTAATGTTGATAAATGTAAAGTTATGCACTTGGGGGCTAATAATATGAATGCATCATACATACTAGGGGGAGTACAACTGGGGGGATCCGTAGTGGAGAAGGATCTGGGGGTTTTGGTAGATCATAAGCTCAATAATGGCATGCAATGCCAAGCTGCGGTTTCCAAAGCGAGCAAAGTCCTTTCTTGTATTAAGAGAGGTATGGTCTCCAGAGAGAGAGATATCATTTTGCCCCTGTTCAAATCATTAGTAAGACCTCATCTGGAATATGCAGTTCAGTTTTGGGCCCCAGTTCTCAAAAAGGATATTGGGGAACTGGAGAAAGTGCAGAGAAGGGCAACCAAACTGATAAGAGGCATGGAGGAGCTCAGCTATGAGGAGAGATTAGAGGAACTGAATTTATTCTCTCTTGAGAAGAGGAGATTAAGGGGGGATATGATCAACATGTACAAATATATAAGGGGTCCATATAGTGAACTTGGTGTTCAGTTATTCACTTTACGGTCAACACAAAGGACAAGGGGGCACTCTTTGCGTCTAGAGGAAAAGAGATTTCACCTCCAAATACGGAAAGGTTTTTTCACAGTAAGAGCTGTGAAAATGTGGAATAGACTCCCTGCAGAGGTGGTTCTGGCCAGCTCAGTAGATTGCTTTAAGAAGGGCCTGGATTCTTTCTTAAATGTACATAATATAACTGGGTACTGACATTTATAGGTAAAGTTGATCCAGGGAATATCCGATTGCCTCTCGGGGGATCAGGAAGGAATTTTTTCCCCTGCTGTAGCAAATTGGATAATGCTCTTCTGGTTTTTTTTGCCTTCCTCTGGATCAACTGTGGGTATAGAATTGGGTATATGGGATTGTACGATATATGTTTATTTTTATTTTTTTATTTTTATTTTTTACGGTTGAACTGGATGGACTTGTGTCTTTTTTCAACCTGACTAACTATGTAACTATGTAACTATGTAACTATGAATCCAGCCTTAGCCCCAAGTATTCCAGACTTTTGACTGGTTTTAGGGCTGACTTGTCTCGGTTGATAATCCAACCGTGATATTCCAGATACTCGATTGTCTCGTGAACAACCACTTCTAGTTTTTCCACTGAGTGGTCTATCAGCAACAAGTCGTCTAGATATTATCGTTACACCTCGTGTTCTTAGATTGGCCAATAATGGGGCCAGAATTTTTGTAAACACTCGTGGTGCTGTGGCCAGACCGAAGGGTAAGGCTCTGAACTGAAAATTGCGCCCTTCTACTGCAAAGCGTAGAAATTTTTGGTGGACTGGAAAGATGGGAATGTGCAAATAAGCATCTTTGATGTTGATCGAGGCTAACCATTCCTCCCCTTGTAGGGCAGTGGCCACCGATCGGATCGACTCCATCCGGAAAGTCCTGATATGTAGGAATTTGTTTAGCCCTTTTAGATTTAATATGGGCCTCACGTCCCCGTTTGGCTTCGGGACTGTAAAGAGGTTTGAGTAAAACCCGAACCCCCATTCTTCCAGGGGAACCTCTATAATTACTGCTTGGAGCAATAATTGTTCTAGTGCCAACAGGAGGGATCCTCTCTTCTGGGGATCCCTTGGCACGTTTGACCTTATAAAATGGGAAGAAGGGGAGTCTTTTAACTCCAATTTGTATCCCAGACTTACTGCGGAGAGCACCCATCTGTCTCTGATCGTGTCCCGCCAGGTCTCTGCGAACAACTGAAGTCTTCCCCCCACCCGATTGAGTGGGGGCAACCCTTCATGCATTTGACTTTGGGGGAGGTTTTGTACCTCTCCTGACCCAGGGTTTCTTGTTACCCTGCAATTGTCCCTGATTTTTACCCCCGGGATTTGACCGAGGAGGCCGTCGGAACTGTTTCACAGCCGATGTCCTAGGGACTGGAGAAGCAGGCCTCTTAAAAGAGGGACCTCTAACTCTGTTTTTAACCGGCAAGAGTGTACTTTTACCGCTGGAAATTTTCTGGATATATTTGTCCAGGTCTTCCCCGAATAAGCGTTCACCATGAAATGGGAAGCTGACCAGCAATTTTTTACAGGAAGCTTCAGCAGACCAGTTTTTGAGCCACAGAAGCCTGCGCATATGTACTACAGACAGCGTAAGGTGGGAGGCCTGATGGATTGAATCCTTTATAGCGTCAACCGCAAAGCATAAGGCTCTAGGTAGATCAGCTAGGGCAAGAGCCTGCTGATCTGGCAAGTCCCTTAAGACCTGTTTCAACTGATCCTTCACTGCTTGGCAGACCCCAATAGCTGCCACTGCTGGTTGTGTCACCAAGCCTGCTGTAGCAAAAGCAGATTTTAATAAGGACTCCAATTTTTTATCTATTGGGTCCTTGAACATTTGGACATTATCTACTGGACATGTCAGTGATTTATTCACACAAGAGATGGCTGCGTCCACTGTAGGGACCTTCCATTTTTTGATGAACTTATCCTCCATGGGATAGACCACCTGAAATCTCTTGGGAGGAGTAAATATTTTATCAGGATGTTCCCAATCCTGGTAAATGAGCCCTTCCAGTAAAGGATGGATTGGAAAGGAACAAACAGTCTGGGGGGCTTTTAGCGACCCCAACGAGGAGACAGAAGTGGATGATGGCTCCGCAAGAGGCATTTTAAATGCTGATCGGACCATGTTAGTCAGGGACTGAACCCATAATCTTTCAGCATGTGATGCTGAGAATGGTTCTTCCACTGTTGATTCCTCTACAACAGAATCAACCTCGTCCTGATCCCCTTCAGGTAGGTCGATCCCTGTATGGGACTGTTGCTCCGCTAACAGGTACTCTGAGGGAGGAGACGGAGATCGGGCGCGCTTTCCCTCTGACAGGGAAGCAGCGATCAATGTTGTCAATCTCTCTTCCAACCCTCCCAGAGCTGAGGAAAAAACCTCCTCTGTTACATACACAGGAGCAGGTGAACTGAGGACAGCCACAGTACCATGTACTCCTGAGGGTGCTCTACGGTCACTAACCTCTGATTTTTCAGGGGAGATTGGTGCAGCCGAAGCATGCCCAAGATCCTCAGAGCCCGATGGAGACCCCCTATGCTTCCTGGGATTCTTAGTCCCGGAGTTTTTAGACGGCATATTCCTAAGCCCAAAGCTGAGGTATTCCAGCCGAAATACACCACTTACTGACAATAGTCTAGCACAAATGCTGCTATATAAACAGTTGGTGTCTACTAATGTGCCTTTCTATGGGGATGCCTGCATCAACCGCTTGCTGTATGCCTTTCTTTAAATGTTGCCAGCTCTGTTTCTGCACCATAGCCAGCTCACAACACATAATTGTGCCTTTTAACATGCTGGGACGCCCGCACATGCGCAGAAGCGCTGCGGCGCGCACAGAGCGTCATCCACCAAGCTCCGCCCCCTTCTCCACTCACCTCTATATAGAGAGGTGCGTGCACGCGCACGCGCGCGGGCACGTGCGCCTTCGGCGCTCTTTTTTGAAAAGGGAAACTAGGGACAGGAGACAGGGCCATGTTTGCCGCAGGCCGGGGGATGGATGAACATTGCAACATGGCAGAGGAAGCAGTTTCCCACAAGAGAACTCACCATCTGCCTGGACTTGCTCTGATGAAAAGAAAAAAGTCCACATGACAAGAAACGTTTCACAGTGGCCTCTAGTGGATTAACACAGGTACCGCAGTCTATATATATATATATTTTTTTTACTTGACCACTATTAAAATTATTAAATTTTTTAGTAGTTACAGGCATGCACAGATATTTAGCGGGAATACCGTTAGGTAACAGGCAGAAAGACATATTAGGCTTGGGGGTCCCCTCAATAGAACCAAGTTCCTGAGGGGCCCCCACTTACCTTTTCCCCACCACAGGACTCTGTTTGGTCCACAGAAGCCCAAACTTCACCTATCACGGCAGGCATTGTAATTAAACCTTCAGGGACCGGGTTCCCAAGGATTCCACTCCCCTGGACCTGTATAGCACCCTGCACAGAAAACATCTTGGTCGTGGGTATGACCAGAGCTCTGGATCCCAGGGTCCAGCTCTCCTAAGAGAAGCATTACAGGCAAAACCTTGCTCTTCTCTGCAAGGCCCGGGTACCGACCGTTTAGCTATGAAGCTTTTTTGGTCGGATCCGGAATAGCTTACTGAGGCCCAAAAGAACCTGTACGCAAGCTCAGTGAAAAACACATGTTACTTCTTGGCCAACACCTTAGACACTGGCAAAAAACTGAGGTGCTCCCGGATGGGAGGGGCTTATATAGGGGAGGGTTCTTCCGGTTTGGAAGTTGCCAGTGCCAGCACCTGAAGGTAATCTATATAACCCACATAGTAATGACTATGCCGCTCTGTGTCCCGTGATGTACGAGAAAGAAAGGAAGTTTTCGTTGCAATTGAATGTTTTGTAATTGTCTTTTTGAAAATGTTTTTGTATCATATCTAAAATGAATAAAAAATGTATTAAACAACTCACAAGTGTTAAAAACCTAATATATACATAATAAACAAATAATCAGCTTAGTGAAAAACATGAAGTGGTGGTGTGTGCCCATATTTTCCATGCAGGATTCACCTGGAACAGTTTTTTTGTTCAATACATTTTCATTAGAAGGTAGTAAACATTTTACAATAAAAGAACATTGAAAGAGGCACATTCTCCCCACAAGCAGTATACAATGTTAGGACAGCACATCAAGTGGTAAGAGTCATTTACTGAAATATCGAAAGAAAAAAAAAAATTCTCAAGGATCTTCTGTATTAAAAGCCGGTCATTACATCTGATCCACTCAAAGTCTATGACCCAAAGGTGGAGTCACCACGTGACACACGTGTGTCCCCTGGGGGCAACATACCTCAACATAAAAGACCTGGAACAGTTTTTCAAGATTGAGCACTGAAAAGCACATTGCATAACTTTGGGTCACATTTTAACTGCTTCCCACCTGGCCACTGTACATACAGTGGAGAAAATAATTATTTGAACCCCTGCAGAATTTGTAAGTTTGCCCACTTACAAATAAATGAAGGGTCTATAATTTTTTTATCATAAATGTATTTTAAATTATAGAGACAGAATATCAACCAAAAATCCAGAAAAAAACACGACACAAATAATAAATTGAGTTGCAGTTCAGTGAGTAAAATAAGTATTTGATTCCCAAGCAAAACATGACAGTACTTGGTGGAGAAAGCCATGTTTTCAAGCACAGAGGTAAGATGTTTCTTGCAGTTTTCTTCCTCCAAACACGGCGAGTCGAGTTAATGCCAAAGAGCTAAATTTTGGTCTCATCTGACTACAGCACTTTCTCCCAATCCTTCTCTGAATCATTTAGATGTTCATTGGCAAAATTCATGTACATGTGCCTTCTTGTTTTTGGAAGAAGAAAAATGCTTACTATGACCCTAAGAACACCATCCCTACAGGCAAGCACGGAGGTGGAAACATGATGCATGATGCTTTGGGGCTGTTTCTCTACTATAGGTACAAGCCAACTTTGCCGGATTCAGGGGCCAATGGACAGGACCATGTATTGTAAAATCTGGGATGAGAACCTTCTTCCCTCAGCCAGAACACTGAATATGGGTTGTGGATGGGTCTTCCAGCATGCCAATGACCCATAACATATCGTCAAGGCAACAAAGGAGTGTCTCTAGAAGAAGCAGATTAAGGTCATGGAGTTGCCAATCCAGTCTCCAGACCATAATCCTATAGAAAATTTATGGAGGAAGCTGAAACTTCAAGTTGCCAAGAGACAGCCAAGAAACCTTAAAGGGGCTGTAACGGCAGAAGTTTTTTTTTTTATCTTAATGCATTCTATGCATTAGGATAATAAGCCTTCTGAGTGCATCAGCCCCCCTCACACTTACCTGAGGTCCCTCTCTGGCCAGCGATGTCCATTAGTGTCTCAGCCATCCGAGATTCTCCCTCCTGATTGGCTAGGACACAAACTGTGACACTGGCTGCCACTGTTGTCAATCAAAGTCAGCTAATCAATCAGGGGAGAGAGGGGTGGGGCTGGGTCGGGGCTCTGTGTCTGATTGGACACAAGAAGCTGTGACTCGGCTTGGGTGCCCCCATAGCAAGCTGCTTGCTGTGGGGGCACTGAGCATTTATATCAAGTGTTTTATCTGAATTTTTGGTTGATATTCTGCCTCTATCATTTAAAATACATCTATGATATAAATGATAGACTCTTCATTACTTTGTAAGTGGCCAAACGTACAAAATCTGAAAGGGATCAAATAATTATTTTCCTCACTGTACATGGCCGGATGGGACAAGCACCATTCTGACTGGACGCACCCGTACGTCCTGTCAGAACGGCTCTCCCGATCATGTGATGGCTGTGTCCAATCACAACCATCACACAATGTAAACAGAGGCACATACCTCTGTGTTGGCTCTCCTCCAGAGCTCAGTGAGGAGGGAGATCACTGCAGCTAGTCAGTGATCTTTGTAAAGACTGTCTTTGGGGGGGAACTTTGATATGGGAGGGGGGCTGTGAAGTGAGAGGGGAGCTGTGATATGGAAAGGATTTGATGTGAGAGAGGGAAGCAGTGATATGGGGGGCTGTGATGTGAAAGGGGGAGCTGTGATATGGTGGGCTGTGATGTGAGAGGGGGGCAGTGATTTGGGGGGCTGTGAGGTGAGGAGCAGGGCTGTGATTGCGAAAGGGGGATGTGATGTGAATAAGGGGGCAGCTGCGATGTGGGGGGTTGTGATTGCAAGGGGGATTGTGATGTTAGGGGTAGGGCCTATGAGGTTTGGGTGCTCTGATGTGAAAGGGGGGACTTTGATGAAAGGGGAGGCTGCGATGTAAGGAGAAGGGGCTTTGATGTGAAAGGGGGGCTGTGATGTGAGGAGAGTGGGCTCTGATGTGAAAGAGGTGGTTTATGATGTGAAAGAGGGGACTGAAGGACCTCCGTGAATTTTAATTCTGTACCCCTGTTGTAAAGGCTTATAAAGTATCACCCATGGAGATTTTTAAAAAAAGTAGTTCGGCGCCATTCCACATGCGCGCACAATTTTAAAGTGTGACATGTTTGCAGGTACAAGAAATAACTTGTTAACATGACATTTTTGTGAAAGAAAAAACAAATTTTATTTGATTTCTTTATTTTCAAAGTGGGAAAAAATGTCAACTTCAAAAAACTTGCAATGCCTCTTACTAAATACCTTGGACTGTCTAGTTTCATTTATTTGTAGGTTGTAGAATTAGTACCCTGAAACACCTAAATTTAATAATCTGGATAGACATCAACATCATTTAAAAATAAATAAAAAAAGAGATTTTTTTTTCTAAAATCTTGCTGTCTTCTCCTCCCTATCGGGTGCACAACTAAAAAGGAGGTTGTTTATGCTCCCAGCATATGCAATAAAAAGGCAAAATAAATTGGTTGCACTCCAAAGTATCCCAAGCACAGATAAATTCTTTGTTCAGGCACACAACATGCACCCTGCAGAGACTCAGTAAAATATAGTGAAGAACGATGGATCGAGGTGGAAGGTATTTGTCCAAGCTTTAATATATAGCTTACTCAGTTTCAGTATAAAAAGAGATGGAAAAATTCCTGAAAGACAAAACATGACCATATAAAGTATGCACATTTATAATAAGAGTTATTAATAATATATAATGGAAACATGTTGCTGTCTCACCTTATGAATTTTAACGCAGAACTACATGTGTAAAGACAAATTACAAAGTTCTGTGATTTTAGATGGTCCAAAATTAGAGAAAATGTATTCTTTATTCACAAGATTTGTAGAGCACTCACATTTGTGAAATTAAAAAAACAAAAAAAAAAAAACAGTTACAGCCTGTATTCCCTGGAATTTGTTGGATTCTTCTTTTGGTCTTTAAACCTTGAACCCGAATTTCTCCCAATTTTCCCCGTTATCCTTTTCCCTGTACAGTAAAACCTTGGATTGCGAGTAACTTGGTCTGTGAGTGTTTTACAAGACGAGCAAACATTTTTTTTAAATTACCTTGATAAACGAGAGAGGTCTTGCAATACGAGTAGTAGGTACACTTTGTCTGCCGAGAGTCACGTCACAACCGAGCCGATGGTTCTTCTCTCTCTTTCTCGCTGCTGGGGATTGTGGGTAATCTTCTCCGGGTCTCAGTCGTCCTGCATCATTTGTAGAGTTGTATAGTCAACATCTGTACTGCAATAATGGAGATGTGTAAAATGTAGGAAAAACTGCAAAATTTTGTAGAAAACCACCACTCGAATAAGGCCGTAGCAGTACGAATAATAAATCTGTTTAACGACAATGCAATGTCAGATTTCTGTCAAATTCCCAAAAGGAGACAAAAGCAAGTGTCATTGGATAGGTTCCTTGTTAAAGTCACACAAAAAGATTCAAGTGAGCCAACAGATAGCAGCGATACTGTTAGTGATAGACATTCTACACAATAACCCTTCTCCTCCTCTCATCTCTCTTGTCTCCCTCCCACCAGCCACGATTCTATTCAAAGGAAAAGTGCAGGTTAGTTTGTTTTATTTTTACTTTATACTGTATTTTGTATTGCTGTAATAGTTTTTATATGAATAAATGGTTGTGGACACCAAAGGCTTTTTGATCATCTGAGTTTTCATTATTTCTTATGGGAAAATTCGCTTTGATATACGAGTGCTTTGGATTACAAGCATGTTTCCGGAACAAATTATGCTTGCAATCTAAGGTTTTCCCATACTTCAGTTTTACACTGCTAGATTACTCATTCCTTATGTCATTTATCCCATTTTTACTCCTTCAATTAATCTGCAAAGCCAGAGTTCAGCTTTACAGCAAACCCGTCAATGTAGAGTTTCACTGCTAGCTTGCTTTTTAAAATGATGGCTGCCTAGATGTATTTGGCTGCAATATTTTGAGTAACTGGCCTGTAACAGATATGCTGCAGATAAAAGTCAGAACTGATCAGTGACTTAATAGGTACTAAAGTCACCAGCATGACAGCCAGGCAACTACTTTTAGTAGCTGTCCCTAAAACTGGTAACACCTTTTTCTATTGTCTAGCCAGGCAAATATTATCTTTATATAAAGGCTCAGCAATGGCATCTTATTTCAATCTGCAGAGATATAATTTAATATTATTTGTGTGGTGTTCACAAACTAGCTCACAGTCATAATCCTAAGGCCCATACACACGATCGGACTTTCCGACAACAACGGTCCGACGGACGTGTTTTATCGGCCAATCCAACCGTCTGTATGCTCCATCGGACAATTGTTGTCGGAATTTCCACAGACAAATTTTCGCTGTGCATGCTCTCAAACTTTCCGACAACAAATGTCCGATGGAGGATCAGCTGATCGTGTGTACACAAGTCCAAAGGGTGGTGGTAAAGAGCTGAAAAACCACGTGATTTGGTGAATGTTGGCTGAAAATGTTCTGCCGTGTGTATGCAGAACAAGTTCACGGCCAACACCCTTTGGACCAAAATCCACGGAAAAGTCAGATAGCAGTCCGATCGTGTGTATGAGGCTTTAATGTATTCTAAACTTGTGAGTAAGAAAAGGAGAGGTTTGGGAGAACACATTACAATACAATGGTTGCTGAAATACACAATATGAAATGATTTAACAAAAATTTGATTGTAGGTCTATTATTTAGTGGATGTGTATGGATTATGTTTTGCAGCATAAGAAATTGTTTAGTGTCACTTTAAATTGTCATGTAACACATTAACTAAAAACTAAAGATATTCACTTCTATCCTGGAGAGTTTATTTCCAAAGAAAACAATTAGAAGCCAGCTGTGACCAACATGTTGCCTTGAAGAGAACACAGTTGTGAAATGGACCCTGATTTAGCTGTTAAAACGTTTGTAGTAATTTTGCAATTAGGTATAACCTTTTAACTTCTCCATGGCAAACCACAACTTATCTCTCACAATCTGTTACCAGAACATAGTACATCCTCTTTCCATTCCAAATGCAATTTTTTTTAGATATGCCAGAATTTTTTCTTATTTAGAGAGATGTGGAAAGATGCAGGGGACAGGTATTTTATGGACTTTTACTTTAAAAGAATGTCTGTCTTCAGCTCTGTCAATGACTAAATGCAGTATTATCCATTAACCAGCCATATAGCACAACTATGCTGCAAAAGAAAAAAAATGTGTAATACAACAAGTATACAGCACAGAAGTTATGACTGTACCCTGACTTGGCGTTCTGCATGCCTGTTCTTTGTCAGTGACACACAAAGCGTTGAGGAGTTTGAAAATTGTATCCCCAGGTTTCTTAAAGGCTTCTAAAAGTGCATGTATGACAAACAAAACAAGCAAACAAATATTCTGTGCATGCACATGCATTATTAAAAATTCTGCCGGTACAGAAATAACTTACCAGACCGTGCGCTTCCGTCTTGTACTTGATTCAGAGCATGCATGGAATTTTGTGCGTCGGAACGGTCCACACACGATCAGTATTTACGAGAACGGATTTTGTTGTCGGAAAATTCGAGAACCAGCTCTCAATTTTTTGTTGTCGGAAATTCCAACAGCAAATGTCCGATGGTGCCTACACACGGTCGGAATTTCCGACAAAAAGCTCCCGTCGAACATTTGTTGTCGGAAATTGTGTACGCGGCATTAGATGATGTAGCAGAGCCACTCCAGGCTCCGGAAGGATCCTGACAATGCTGCCTCTCAGTGCGTGACAGAGTCGGAGCGAGCTGCGCCTGCCCTCTCTCCTGCCCAGTGCTCCAGTGAGCGCTGAAGGGGCAGAGCATAGAGTGGTGACTAAAGCCCTGTACACACGATCGGTTTTACCGATGATAACCGTCCGATGGATTGTTTTCATCAGACAAACCGATCGTGTATGGGACCCAGCGGTCTTTTTTCCATCGGTTTTTAAAAATAGAACATGTTTTACATTTTTCCGATGGATAAAAAACCGATCGAAAACTCAGATCGTCTATGGGCAAGTCCATCGGATAAAAAACCCACGCATGATCAGAATCAAGTCGACACATGCTCAGAAGCATTGAACTTCATTTTTCTCAGCTCATCGGAGTGTTTTATGTCACCGCGTTTGGAACGGTCGGTTTTTTGACTGATGGTGTGTAGGCAAGACTGATGGAAGTCAGCTTCATCGGATTTCCGATGGACAAAACCATCGGATTAGAATCCATAGGATATCCGATCGTGTGTACGAGGCTTTACAGTCACTGCTCTCCATTCCTGAGAAACTGAGGACTGAGAGGTCATTGGTCATGTGATCACTCAGTTCTCAGTCTAAAGGCCCATACATACAATCAGATTTTCCAGCGGGAATTGTGTGAATTGCAGGCTTTTGTCGGAAAATCCGACCGTTTGTATGCTCCATCAGACAATTGTTGTCGGATTTTCCGACAACAAATGTTGGATAGCATGCTTTAAAATTTTCCGACAACAAATGTGTGTTATCTGATTATGCGATCTTGTGTACAGAAGTCCTTTGGAAAAAAATCCAAAGCACAAACACGCATGCTCAGAAGCAACGCTCACCATAACACAACATTAGCAGAAGTTGCCCAAAGGGTGGCGCTAAAGAGCTGAAAAAACACGTTGTTTTGTGTTTGTTGGCCAACAATTCTTTGCCATTTGTATGCAAGACAAATTCCTGGCCAACGGCCTTCGGACAAAACTCCTACGCTTTGTCCGCATAAAATCCGATTGTGTGTACGAGGCTTTAGAGTCGATGTGGGACAGCTGCAGCATCACACTGTTGCTGCAGCATAGACATGAGTATGAATGTGTATATATATATTTTTTAAACCCTATACTTCTTAATACATGTATCCTGTAATCAAAATAATAATTCTAAGTGAGAAAGGTGTGACATCGCAGAAATCAGAATCAGAAATGGTACTGCTGAACCTGTTCCTTGTTTTTTGCTCCGGGTTGCCACCACATTTTTTAAACTGCATATATATACAGCAGGTTGTAAACCAAACAAACTATATTATTGTTAAATCCTGACTCCTTTCTAGCTCTTACCAAATCCTGACTCTACCTGGGCAGATTACTGGACTAGTGGAATGTGAGGTCACAAATCTAACAGAGAATTAAGTAATTGTATTTGCTGCAAAAGAAAACAGTAACTTTTCACAAGCCACTTGTTTAGTGCTGGTGTTTTTTATATTTGATGGAAAGTCAAAGTTATCATGCAAAGCTATATGCTTGTGTGAAAAAGCAATGCATTGCTAAACATTTTCTCGGCACAGGCCCACCTAGGGGAACCACTGCGAGCATGAGAGCTGATGTGGTTTAAAGCATTTCTGAGCCTACAGCCTCGTACACACAACCGAGTTTCTCGTCGTTAAAAACACGTCGTTTTTCTCGACGAGATTCTTGTTAACCTTGACGAGTTTCTCGTCAAGCTTTCCATGCGTACACACTGACAATTCCAAATCTCGTTGTTGTTCTGCGCGGTCACGTCCAGCACGTACGAAGGCAGTATAAAGGGGAAGATCGATTTCCCTGGCACCACCCCTTGGGCTGCTTTTGCTGATCTCGTGTTACCGCGTGTGAAGTAAAAGTTTGGGAAGAGACGATTTGCGCTTTTCAGTCTTCGTGCTTTCAGTTCGTTTTCTGCGGTTCAGTTTGTGCTTGTGGGTTCGTATCTTGTCTTTCAGGGCGTGTAGGCAGGTCGTATCTGTTTTACAGTGCGTTCTTGCCCGTTCGTTTCTGAATTTCAGTTCGTTATTCATAGGCCTTGCTGTTCTAAAGTGCGTTCTGTTCTGTACGTTCTGATAAGACGACCATTTCCTAGCCATGTCGCCTGTACGTTCTCGTCGTCGAGTTCGTGCTGTGCGGGCACTTGGTGTTGGTCTGCTTGTTTTGGACCAAGACGAGTCCATGAACGGTGTGAGGAGGAGTTCATGGACCAAGAATTGGTTGCTCCAGCGGGACCAATTCTGCCATATGCCTCTGCTGCGGGAGATCGTCGAGAATAATCCTGAGGACTACAGGAATTTTCTGCGGATTTCTGACCCCGTTTTTCAGCATCTGTTGGCTTTGGTGTCCCCCTATATTACCAGGCAGGACACCGTTATGCGGGAAGCCATCAGTGCTGAGCAGAGGCTCATCGCCACGTTACGTTACCTGGCGACAGGGAGAAATCTGCAGGACTTGAAGTTCACGACAGGCATCTCCCCCCAGGCTCTGGGCCTCATAATCCCAGACACCTGATCTGCCATTATACAAGTCCTGCAGGAGGACTATATTAGGGTAAGTTTTCTCCACTAACATCACATTTTATGTATTTCATGTATGCTAATGTATTGTATTTCTTTCATCCTTCCCTAATTACCATGATTGTAATATGCTGAGAATGTCCCCTTTGTCCCCATGCATGCTGGAAGCTTTAAAATGGCCCTTTTTTCTCCTCCATGCATATTTCACTTCACTAACCTCTCCATCAGTGACGACTGCTGCTCCAAATGTTTAGGGGGCCACCCCCAAATTATATATATAAACTTCCTCCATTTTTGCGACTGTGCCTATTAAACAAAGGGAGGAGTTGGTCTTTGGAAGGAGAAAGGAAGAAGACATGCTGCCTGAAGCTGGATAACTTTGAAGACGCTTTTGGGAGTTGGACTGAGCAAGGAACTATGGACATTACATCTTGACCTCTAAGTTGAGTAATCATTTAGTTTACTTAATGTATACGGTACATGTTGTACATGCTTATATATATTTGTAGGCATATATTTTGTAACCTATAAGTTGCGTTGTATTGTGCATCCTACAGTTGTATGTGCAGATTTTTCCTTGTTTAGTAAAGCATTGATACACTACAGAAGTTTAAGTTTCCTTGATTTTACCACAGAGTAACCTTAATAGATAGACGTAAAGCAAAACAAATGCCACCAGTTTGCCCCCTCCAATGCAACCAGTTCCCCCCCCAGCCCTGCACTTACCTTCTTCTGGTCAGCGCCATCCTTCTTCTGTCCTTGATGTCTTCTCCTGCCCTCGATGTTGCATCAGCCAATCATGTTACCGGTAAACAGACTTGGTGAACATGATTGGCAGAGGAGCCTGTCAGTGTTTACCCAAGGAATGCCCCCCCCCCCTGCATCCCCTGGTTAACTTTTATGAAGCCAATTACATCCCTCAGGCTGTAATCGCCAAGGCTATTTGCCCCCCTGTCTCTGATAGGCAATTTTCACCCCAAAAATGCCAGTTATTCATATGGCCGTCGCTCAACAGGGGGCCATCCACCTGAATAGTGGGCGGCATTGACAATACCTAGGTTAATGCAAGGCATGAATCTATGTATTGTTCTGTGTGACAGGCGCAGGAGAGAGGGGGCAGCGCTCCAGCGCCCACTCTGGACACACCGCCACTGCAATGCTATCCTGTGGCCAAACACATCTACCCCCCCGCCCCCAAATTTGATTATAATGGACCATCAGAGGGGGTGATGAATATGATACTTGAGCCTTCCATTATACTTTTAAAAAACACATTAAACGTAGATTTTTATTGATGTTGGCCTCGAATGTATTTTATTATAATCTGCTTGCAATGTTATGTGCAAAAGTACTAATATATTTTTATCTTGTTTGACTCCACAGCTTCCTTCCACGCCACAGGAATGGCAGACTGTGGCATCGGAGTTTGCCACGCGGTGGGACTTCCCCAACTGCGGTGGTGCCATTGCCGGGAAGCACGTCCGCATCGTGCCGCCACCCCGTTCTGGGTCCTACTTCTTCAATTACAAGGGGTTTCATAGCATTGTGCTGATGGCGGTGGTGTCAGCACGGTATGAATTCCTCTATGTGGATGTAGGGAAGAATGGCCGGATGTCCGATGGGGGATCCTTCATCCAGACGGAGTTTGCCCTCCGTCTCCAGAGTGACGACCTTGCATTGCCACCGGATGCAGGGAATGTTGAAGGACTCCCCTTTGTTTTTTTGGCAGATGAAGCCTTCGGACTCGGACCGCACCTCATGAGGCCATTTCCCCAGAGGACCCTGACCCCAGAGAAGAGGGTGTTCAACTACCGGCCAGGGCCCGAAGAGTCGTAGAAAATGCCTTTGGGATAATGGCCAGCCGGTTCCGCCTTTTTATGACTCCAATTCACTTGGCGGAGTACAAGATAAACTATGTCGTTTTATGCTGCTGTGTGCTCCATAATTTTCTGAGCCGAAAATCCAGTAATTATATGGCCTCAATATTGCCTGTGGCAATACCCTGCCGGGCCTCGAATCTGCCCGTCCTGGCTTGCCCCCCCAAAATGCCCGTGAGGTTCGGGAGAAATATATGGAATATTTCACGGGTAGGGGGGCAATTCCTATGCCAGGCCATGTGTAAAGATTTGTGGAGAAAGAACTCAATAAAAATCAGATTTAATCTTGTAACTTTTTTTGTTTCCTGTCTCCTAGTTTGTCTTATTGCATTTGTAGTGCCAAGTGTATTTTCCTTTAGTAAATACCAACCATTTCACTATGAACCACAAAAATATACACAAATAAGGTTAGAGCGTATTTGAAAAAGAAGCTACACTTTGTTTTTTTTTCCAAAATTTTACTCATTCACACACATGGTAAATAGAATTTATTTATTTTTTGGCTGGCCACAAACCGGCTTTTTTTTTTTTTACGAAAATACAAAATCATCTGTAGCATTCAACAAACTACAACATTGGATACCTCTTGGCAATATGAGACATTCAATTACCCCCAAAATATGTCTCTATCTGGCCGTCCTAATATGGGGTATTGGCACCCCTGGCCAAGCCAAAATTTGAATATGCACACAATTTGAAGTCATTTCCAATAGGGATTTTTGACTCCTGATCCCTGTTGTCAACATGTGCTATCTGCCATCAGGGGTGATCAATGGACGTGTTTTGGGGGTGCAACCCCTTCTTCAGTTCACCTACTTGAGATACGAGGAAGGGGTTGCACCCCCAAAACCCATACATGGATATCCCCTGATGGCAGATGGCACATGTTGACAAACTGTGTGCATATTCAAATTTTGGCTGGATTGATTGTCTAAAAGATAAAAAAAGGGGGAAGAACAATCTCTAACCAAAAATGGGGGTTTTGTTGCCTTATTCAATTCTCCCCAAAACATCTAGGATGTCTTTAAAGGTTTGATCTATCACATTAATTCTTTGCTTAATTCTGTCCAGTTCTGTGCTACATTCCATCACTTGCTGTATGATTCGTAGGGCACTGTCAGCAGAGAAACGCATACTTTCTTTCACCCCAACATTTTCATTCCCTATAAAAAAATACAAAAGGTATTATAACTCTGCAGGCCTACATCTCTTACCTGAAGCTGTGGTGACAGATACTGACCTGTTGTGGTGACCAGTTCCACCACGTCATCCACTTCTCCTTCCTGCACTTCTCCTTCCTCCACCTCTTCAACTTCCTCAACATCCTTAGGTTGTGGGTCTTTGTGAGGTTGGGGTTGTTTAGAAGCTGTGGGGTTCCTGTGCTCCCTGGAGTGTTCTCCTCCCAGTCTTCTCTCCCCTATGAGAATCAAACCAAAGGTCTAGTTATCACACAGAAATTCTCGATAAAAAATAAAAACATGATAAATTGCTTGGAAGTGGGGTACAAGTGTCTGTTTGGGCGGAATTTCAAGATGAAGACATTATTTTTACAAAATAATTTCTTTACTATTCACCTTTGGCTGACAATTTTTATACATGGAGGCACCACAAAAATTCACTGATGCACCTGTGTGGGACACCCAAAAAAGGAGGTTCTGTTGGCCCACACTATAGTGCTCAAAAGTACAGATGTGAAACCAGCTGCTGAGTGTCCTCTCCTTTACACTGATTAAAGTTTGCATTTCATTCTCTTTACAAACACATCATCTAGCCAACAATGTAAGAACAACAATTGAATAAAAACAGGCAGATGTGTAAATTATTTTAACCCTGTAAAATCTATAAAAATCGAGGATAGTGGCCGAACGATGTGTCTGTAACGAACGATTACTGTGCCAAACCAAGTTCAAACTATGACATTTTGTAAGGTAGTACAATAGAAAAATGCAATAACATGGAGCAACATGCAAGTTGTGAAATACAATAATAGGAAAAATGGGGAAAAAGTACTTACTTTTTTCAAGCATTCTCTTAATGCTCCTTAACTGCTCCGGCTCCCTCAGTTTGAGGTCAGACCACCTCTTTCTGAGCTGCTCGTTTGATCGTTTCACCCCGAAATTCTTCTTCAGACTCTTCACGACTTTCTTCATGATTTTGGCCTTCCTTCGATTAGGTTTGCTATACGGCCCATGCTTTGCGTCATAATCCGACTTTAGCAATATGTCCATCATCTCCGCCATCTCCGCATAAGACATATTAGATGCCTTGAATCTCCTCCCGGGTCGTGACGTTTCCTCAGTCTCCGGGCTTGTCTCCTCCTCGTTATTTGAGGAATTAGCAGACACCTGCTGTCAATCCGCCATATCTGTCTGCGCGCCGAAAGAGAAGGGGTGGGGAAAAGATGTTACTTAGAACGTCATGGGCGGGCGACGTGTGCGTAGTTTTACGCATGCGTGGTGTATATATAGCAAACACACATGTGACTATACTACGTTCGGTGTGCGGAGAGAGGAGTAAAAGTGACGGACGTGCGAACAAAGGTATGTGATTTGTAGACTTTGAGAAATTGGTGGCCTATACTGTCTAGAGAATGTTGGAGGATATATATGGTGACTAAGATTTACAGGAGGTTAGACTGTGTACCTCGCATTATTTTTTATTTTTTTTTTTTGGCTTGCAGACCCAAAATGAATGTCTTCATAAGTGACAAGGAATACCTTGCGGAATTTATAGACCGGGTAAGGGAGCTGCCCGCTCTGTGGGAAACAAAAAACCCCATCCATAGAAAAAAAGGGGTAAGAAAAGCAGCGCTGGAGACCCTGCTCCCATTTGTGCATACCAAGGTGCCCACAGCAACAGCAAAACAGGTGGACACTAAAATTGGGAGCTTGAGAGGCACATACAGGACTGAACGCTCTAAGGTCCTGGCTTCTCAGAGGTCAGGAGCAGCAGCAGATGATGTGTATGTCCCGAATTTGTGGTACTACAGCAGGATGTTCTTTCTGGATGACCACATTGAGGCAAGGCCATCACTGTCCACTCTTCCCCCCAGACTTCCCTGCAGCCAACCTGAGCCTTCTCTGGAGCAAGAGGAGGCAGCCATCCTGGAAGAAGCTGATTTGGACATCTGGAGCCAGGTATAGTATTAAATGAAAATGTATTGTGAGAAAATTAATGCAGGAAAAAGAAGTCAAGGTGAAAATCCTAAACTATTTTGGGATACAAAAGTGAAATCAAGATCTATAGACATTAGTCTGCCATAAATTGGGTGCAAAATAGTCAATCTGATGTAGTCCTAAAAATATTTGTCTTTTCTCTTGATTTACATTCAAATTGCTACATTCATGATCTCAAATTTGTGTGAAAATAATAAACCAAAATATTAAACTATGTCCCTTTTTCATACACAGGATGAAATCAGCCAGGAGCAGGGTCTGGAAACTGTCAGGCAGGAGGAGGCAGGGCCCACTGTGAGCCAGGAGGTGGCAGGGCCCAGTGGCGGACAGGAGGTGGCAGGGCCCAGTGGCAGACAGGAGGTGGCAGGGCCCAGTGGCAGACAGGAGGTGGCCGGCACGAGGAGAAGCACTAGATCTCAGGTGCCTCCCATCCGCCTTCCTAAAAGAAGCAGGAGGGACAGGACCACTAGTGAGGCAGCAATGGCCCTTATTAGAGAGGCACATGCAACCCTCCAGGAGCCCACATCCCCTGAAAAGGCCATTGCCGGCCTAGTTGAGGCCAAGTTCAAGGAGATGAGCATGGAGCAACGCCTCCTATGCGAGCCCCTGCTCATCACCTTGCTGAACAAGCGGGTGATGGAGAGAATTACCCCCAATACGGCCATATGTGAGGTCGCACAACTATCCCAACCTCAACCTCCTCCTCCACCTCCACCTTCTTCTTCTGCGCCACCCCCTTCTCCTCCACCTCCTCCTCCACCTCCACCTTCTTCTTCTGCGCCACCCCCTTCTCCTCCACCTCCTCCTCCACCTCCACCTTCTTCTGCGCCACCCCCTTCTCCTCTACCTCCTTCTCCACCTCCACCTTCTTCTTCTGCGCCACCCCCTTCTCCTCCACCTCCTTCTCCTCCTCCTGACAGGAGTACCCCTCCAGTGGCCCAGCCTCCAGCTACACGCAGAAGGAAGGCTGCAGAGAAGGCTTCAGGGAAGGCTGCCAAGAAGACGAGGAAGTGATGGCCTTGCTTCATTGTGGTCGGACAGAAGGCAGCCTGTTGTAGTACCACACACTTGGGACATATATATCACCTGCTGCTGTTCCTGACCTCTGGGAGGCCAGCATCAGATTGTGCTCACAACTGTTGTGCTTCTCAAGCTCCCAATTTTAGTGTCCACACAGGGTTGATGTGTGCTCTGGGGTCCCATGGATGCACAAATGGCAGCAGGTTCTCCAGCGCTGCCTTCTATTTATTTTGTTCAAGACATGAATAAATGTTTTTTTTGTTTAAGTTCATACTTGACTATGTGTTTTTATAATAATTATTTATTTACCTTTGGAGTAAGCAGATACATTTGACCCCCAAAAAAAAGGGACAGATAACACCAAAAAAATCATTAAAAGGTGTTCTTTAAAAAATATAGGGTGTAAACTTGACACAACTAAATTTAAAATATACAATGGGAGATCACTATCAAAACATTGACAAATTACAATTAACATCTGTCTAAAAAATATAAAACATTAAAATATTCAGAAGATCTTGCACGATATAATACAGCTAAATCTTCTTAAGAGCAGCATGAAAAAGGTTTAAAATATATAGTCATAACTCTGTGTGAATATCAGCAGCAAAACAAGTTCATTAGTTTTCATTATTGTAACATTCTAAAGAAGATTTAAATGCACAACATTTAAACGATGCAATAATTTACAGCGTGACGAATGTGCTATCTCCATTACGAAGGCTTGTTTTACCAGAAGATGCGCTCCCGTCTCATACTTGATTCTGAGCATGCGCGCTTTTTGAAGAGTCGTAAAAGCATACACACGAACCATTTTTTCGTCGCAAAACAGGCCGACGAGAAAATCTAGAATCCGGACGAGAAAATAGAGAGCAGGTTCTCTATTTTTCTTGTCGAGATTCACGGCAGTTTTCTCGTCGTAAAACCATACACACAAACGGTTTTCTCGACAATAAAGCTCTCGCGGCACTTTTCTTGTCAGTTTTGGACGAGAAACTCGGTCGTGTGTACGAGGCTTATCTCCCACTAAGTAATGCTTGGTCTTATGCTGCATGCAAACGGTCGGAATTTCTGACAACAAATGTTCGATGGGAGCTTTTTGTCGGAAATTCCGACCGTGTGTTGCCTCCATCGGACATTTGCTGTCGGAATTTCCGACAACAAAAATTTGAGAGCTGGTTCTCAAATTTTCCGCCAACAAAATCCTTTCTCGTAAATTCCGATCGTGTGTGGACAATTCCGACGCACAAAATTTTACGCATGCTCTGAATTAAGTACGAGACGGAAGTGCTCGGTCTGGTAAAACTAGCGTTCGTAATGGAGATAGCACATTTCGTCATGCTGTAACGGACTGAAAAGCCGAGGCTGAAAAGCGCAAATCGTCTTTTACCCCAAACTTCTACTAACATGACTGGTATTGAACTTCCCTATAATTGTGCCGTCGTACGTCTTGTACGTCACCGCGTTCTTGCCGTTTGGAATTTCCGACAACATTTGTGCGACCGTGTGTATGCAAGACAAGTTTGAGCCAACATCCGTCGGAAAAAAATCCACGGTTTTGTTGTCGGAATTTCCGATCGTCTGTACGCGGCATTACATTTACATAAAGTTCTCAGCACCCCGGGCTTCCCAAACTACAGAGTGTCATAGAAAACATGTTCTGGCACTTTCTGGTAGTGCAAATTTAAAGCCGATCGCCCCCCACACTGCACTTTATCCCCCTTAACTAATTGCTAAATCAAATTTAAAAAAAGAATTTGAAAACTCCAAATTCTTACCAATCACATTACAGACTGCACTGCAAGAGGGATTTTTCTTTCAGTCTCAAAATCATTTCTTGGTAAGCACCCTTCACATGGACAGGGTTCTCACAGGGTCCTGAAGATTGAAGGGGTCCTCAGGATTGGTTGGGGTCCTCAAAGAGTCCATGGAAGTGATCATCACATTACGGATGAGTTTTGGATGCGTCGCTATCATGGGTTTGCAGTAATCCTGCGTAGTCAAGGTTTGCAGACCTGGTATAATGTGGGAATTCACCTCACCAAATTATTTTTAACCCTAATGCACTGCCTGGGCTTTAGAATTAGATCAGCTGCCTTAAAAGGACCAATAATACAAGCTTTGGTATTATGCAGGTACCTCATTACAGCCCTGCATGGTAAAATTCACACATGAACCATGGACGGTTTGTGGGTGGGTTGAGATTGTTGAGGACAATGTTGGCCTCAGTGACACTAAAGACTCGGAGTCCTCTGTTGTGGGCAATTTGAGGCTAATGGTGTATTTTTGTTTAAATGCCTGCACATGGACCCCAGTATACTAACCATCCACTACTACTGCTGATGCTGCACAATAAACTTTTAAGTGTCATTCAGGCCAAAGCAAAATTGATACCTGCCATCATTACCAGCTGCTGACACCTCTCCTGGCCTATTCAGGTGCTCATGCACTGTAAGGCCGGGTTCACACTGGTGCGACAAACTCTCTCCGATATTGGAAGCTCATGTCGCATGACGTGTGAAAATCAATGTTTCAATATGGGAGCCGTCTTAACTGGTCTGACACAAGTTGGTCTGACTTTGAAGATGCTCCCTGTACTACTTTGGTCCGACTTTGATCCTACTTCAGCCCATTGAATAACATTGAAGTCAGATCAAAGTCGGAGCGCCGTCTTGTACGATTCGACTTTGGCATGCAACTTGTGCTCTGCTGATCTTGAGGGGGAACTCCACGCCACATTTTAAATAAAAAACAGGCATGGGTTCCCCCTCCAAGAGCATACCAGGCCCTTCGGTCTGGTATGGATTTTAAGGGGAACCCCCTACGCAGAAAAAACGGCGTGGGGGTCCCACCAAAATCTATACCAAACCCTTATCCGAGCACGCAGCCCGGACGGTCGGGAAAGGGGGTAGGGACGAGCGAGCGCCCCACCCCAAAGCACCTTGTCCCCATGTTGATGAGGACAAAGTCCCCTTCCCAATAACCCTGGCCGTTGGTTGTCGGGGTCTGCGGGCGGGGGGTTTATCGGAATCCGGGAGCCCCCTTTAATAAGGGGGCCCCCAGATCCTGGCCCTCCACCCTATGTGAATGAGTATGGGGTACATCGTACCCCTACCCATTCACCTGGGGGGAAAAAAGTGTCAATAAAAAAACACACTAGACAGGTTTTTAAAGTAATTTATTAGGCAGCTCCGGGGGTCTCTTCTAACTTCGGGGGTCTAATCAGACTTCTCCGCTCTTTTTGGCCTCTTCTCCCGCTCTCCGGTTCTTCTCCTGCTCTCCGGTGTCTTCTGCCGGGCTCCTCCGCTATCTTCTGCTCTTTTGCTAGCGTTGGCCCCGGTCTTCTCTGTCGTCTTCTTCCCTCTTCTCTTCTTCTAATGTTGACACGACGCTCTCTCCCACTGTGATGCCGTGTGCGCGTTGCGCAACTATTTATATAGGCATGGGGCATGGTCACCGGGTGATGTCCCAGGGCATGATGGGGTGGTGACGACATAAGGGGCGGGGTCGCCCCGGTGACATCACGCGGTGACCACGCCCCATGCCTATATAAATCGTTGCGCACTACACACATGGCATTACAGCGGGAGAGAGCATCGTGTCAACATCGGAAGAAGAGAAGAGGGCCACCGCTAGTAAAAGAGCTGGCAGAAGATAGCGGAGGATCCCGGCAGAAGGACCAGAGAGCGCAGAGAAGAGAGTGGGAGAAGAGGCCGGAGAGAGCAGAGAAGTCGGAAGAAGACCCCGGAGCTGCCTAATAAATTACTTTAAAAACCTGTCTAGTGTGTTTTTTTTTTATTGACACTTTTTTGCACCAGGTGAATGGGTAGGGGTACGATGTAGCCCATACTCATTCACATAGGGTGGAGGGCCAGGATCTGGGGGCCCCGGATTCTGATAAGCCCCCCGCCCGCAGACCCCGACAACCAATGGCCAGGGTTGTCGGGAAGAGGCTTTTGTCCTCATCAACATGGGGACAAGGTGCTTTGGTGTAGGCGGGGCCACAGGGCACCCCCCCGCCCCAAAGCACCCACCTCCCCATGTTGAGGACATGCGGCCTGGTACGGTTCAGGAGGGGGGGGCTCTCGCTCGTCCCCACCCCCTTTCCTGACCGGCCGGGCTGCGTGCTTGGATAAGGGTCTGGTGTGCCGTTTTTTCGGTGTAGGGGGGTTCTGGTATGTTCTTGGAGGGGGAACCCATGCCGTTTTTTTATTTTAAATTTGGCGTGGAGTTCCCCCTCAAGATTCATACCAAATACAGTGCCTGGTATTGGTGGGGATCCAAGTCGGTAGTAGTACTGTCGTGTTGCACCAGTGTGAACCCGGCCTGAAGGTTCCAAATAACAATTCTGCAGCTTGATTTCAGCTGTCGAGTTTCTAATGTTTCCTGCATTGCTTTGTGGCCTGTTTCAGTGCTCTGGAACAGTAAATGTGATAAACAATGTTTAACCACTTCAATATCGGGCTTTTTCACCCCCTTCCTGCCCAGGCAAATTTTCAGCTTTCAGCACTGTCACGCTTTGAATGACAATTGCGCGGTCGTGCGATGTGGCTTCCAAACAAAATTGACGTCCTTTTTTTCCCACAAATAGATCTTTCTTTTGGTGGTATTTGATCATCTCTGCGGTTTTTATTTTTTGCGCTATAAACAAAAAAAGAGCGACAATTTTGAAAAAAACCCAATATTTTTTACTTTTTGCTACAATAAATATCCAAATTTTTTTTTTATATTTTTTTTCTGTTTAGGCCGATATGTATTCTACATATTTTTGGTAAAAAAAAAAAAAAATCGCTATAAGCGTATACTGATTGGTTTGCGCAAAAGTTATAACGCCTACAAAATAGGGGATAGATTTATGATTTTTTTTTTTTTACTAGTAATGGCGGCGATCTGCAATTTTTGTCAGGACTGCGACATTGCGGCGGACAGTTCGGACACTATTTTGGGACCATTCACATTTATACAGAGAACAGTGCTATAAATATGCACTGATTACTGTATAAATGTGACTGGCAGGGAAGGGGTTAACACTAGGGGGCGATCAAGGGGTTAAACGTGTTCCCTAGGGAGTGATTCAAACTGTGGGGGGAGGGGACTGACACACAGAGATCCACGTCCCTGGCTCTGTAACTGTCGATCGCGGGTACCTGGCGGACATCGTGGCCACCAGGCACGTGTATCGGCACATGCGGGACAAGGCGGGCACCGCGCGCACGCCCCCTAGCGGCCGGAAAGCCCAAGGAAGTCATATGACGTCCACCCAGGAGGGCAGAGCCACCTTGTGGACGTCATATGACAATACGCCGGTGTTGAAGTGGTTAAAGTGGTTGTAAAGGCAGGAGGTTTTTTACCTTACTGCATTTTGCAGTAAGGCAAGAAAAATAATTCTGCATGCAGCTCCCCCTAAGTACATACCCGAGCACGATCTCGATCCAGGGATGTGCACAAAGGCAGAGGCTCTCTCTGCTCTCTCTCTCTCTCTCCTCAACTGTGGGTATAGGATTGTGTATATGGGATTGTATTTTTTATTTTATTTTTGGTTGAACTGGATGGACTTGTGTCTAACTATGTAACTATGTTAATTGGTGCAGGATACAGCAGCGGAGGCAACGTTTTGGCTAAGATATAGTGTAGTATCTGTGCTTATCAGTGTCGAGTAGGGGTGCTATGCCATCATTCTGGCCTTTTGGTAGCAATGGCTGGCTGTACAGTATCTCTGCTAGTATGATGGGGGCTTTGAAGGGTAGTACCGGCTGGAACAGAAACCAGGGCGCCCAGGGGATGTGGGGCACAGGAGTAATTCCCACGGAAAGACTGGAGGGGCCCAGTGCATCCTGATTTGAATGGATCTACCTTCACTGTCCATGGGTTGGGAACGCAGCGAATCCATGGTGTAATTTCCCCCTGGAAGTAGTCGCCCCAGGGGTGCTGTTAGTATCACGTGGGATTGGGAACCCCATAATGTGTGAACAAACACAAGGTCACAGTACTAAAGATTTTTCTGCACCAGGCTGCTTGGGACTATTTTTGTTACCAGGCCCTAGCCCATGCACCTGCGCAGGCACTTTTGTGTCTTTTTTCACTGGTTGGAGGGTGTGGGTCCTCAGGCATACCCTGAAGTCTAGGAAGTGGATGTGTGGCCATTAGGTTCCTTCCTCACCTGAACTGAGGGGGTCTCTCTTTGGGACAGCCCCTCACCTAGTACTCATTAGTTGGCTTACGCTGACAATGAGGAGAGGGGTCCACCAGGCCTTTTGGCCAGATGGACCATGTTCGAAACCTTGTTCCTGTCAGGAGCCTAGCACCCTGGGCATTCAGGGTTGTGTCAGCTCCACTATTCAATTCAGGCCTTTTACTGCTGGACAACAAATCAGATCAGGGTGCTGCTGTTGTATTTATGCCAAGCTAAGTGTAAAAAGTTAAAAAATCAATCAATGTAATGCATTGTTACATACAGCGATTCTAAGACCAAAAACAGGACTTGAAAAAATAACCAAATGCCTGCATGGCTTTCCACAATGGGGTGTAGTAGCTTTTCACACCACCCACCCATCCCCACCCTCCAGTGTCCCCCCTTCTTTCTTATCCTAACTCCTGCTCTCTCTCCACCCTCAACTATGCCATGCTATGTTATCACCCCCTGAACCCTGCCAGCCAATCCTATCTCTCCCCCTCCTTTTTATTCCCCATAACCCTTTTCTCCCCCAAGCTGCACATGACCAGTGTAGATAAGATGTCTCACCTTGTTTTTTGTCTGCCTGGCCATGAGTACTCACCACCCCCCTTGCTATTAACTAAATTAATGAGACCACACATGAATTGGAGTACAAATGGCCATAGCAGCCTTTTTATTAACAAAAACAACTTATCAGCCTGTTGGTCTTATGACGGCACCCAGAATTCCAACTTGTTCCACTTGTGATGCCGCGTACACACGATCGAGATTCACGGCGGTGAAAACACCGCCGTGAATCCCGACGGGAAAAACGAGGAACGGCTTGTTCCTCTACACACGGCCGTTTTTCCCATCATTTTTTCTCTTGGTCGAGAAAAACGACCGTGTGTAGGCTCTCCGGCAGTGTTTCCCTATGGGAAAACTGCCGCGGAAAAAAATGCCGTGAATCACGACGAGAAAAATTAGAGCATGTTCTAATTTTTCTCGTCGTGATTAATGCCGTTTTTCTCATCGGGAAAAATGACCAAAAGCCCACACACGGTCGTTTTTCTCGTCAAAGAGAAAAATTTTAATTTTTCCAGACGAAAAAAATGGTCATGTGTGCGCGGCATAACACTGCGGGGTTTACCATACCAGGCCCCCAGCCGTGACACACCAGCTCGGAGACAACCTACACCCGCAGTGCAACCATTACCGTATTCCAGCTGACCTTAGTAACTGGAATACACCAGAGGGGCACATACCACGGATGAGCCCCCCACACTTCCATCTCAACCGTATTTTCTTCCACCGTCAAAAGACCAACCACCGCCACACGATCAGCTGCCATGACGTCCTTTGCTCATATTGCACCTGCAAAGAGATAAAGCAAAGCAAAGCAAAACAAAACACAGGGAGGGTGGGTGGGTAACTGCCTGCTTGTCAACTTTCCCTTCTCTGCTGTCCAGGAGACCCCAGTTCTCCCTTAAAGCGGTTGTATACCCGTTCCTACTTTTTTTTTTTTTCATACCTGAAAGGCAAAAGGCATAATGAGCTAGTATGCACCGCATACTAGCTCATTATGAAATACTTACCATAGAACGAGGCGTCGGGAACTTACCTGGTCCATGCCGAGGGAGATGTCACCTTGCCTCGGCGTGTCTTCTGGGTATCGCCGCTCCAGCGCTGTGAGTGGCTGGAGCGGCGATGTCGTCACTCCCGCGCGTCAGCAAGGTCCCGGGGGCTGCCGGGCTTTAGCCGAGAATCCCCGCTGCGCATGCGCTGCTGCAGTCAGCAGCTCATTGCGGGGGGAATATCTCCTAAACCGTACAGGTTTAGGAGATATTCTTTTTACCTACAGGTAAGCCTTATTATAGGCTTACCTGTAAGTAAAAGTTAAAAAATAGGGTATACAACCGCTTTAACTAACTACCACAAACCCTCCTTATCCTGTTGCTCCAACCAATCTACCTCTCCCCCATTCTCCACCTACAATCCTTAACCCCATAATTGCTTCCCCTTCTCACACTGTCATGATGGCCCTGCACTATCTTTCATTTTATTTTCTCTCGCTCCGGGCCTTACTCTACTAATTGACCCATCCCTCACACCCTTCTCTCCATACTAAGCCCCCCACAGCCAACTTCATTCCTGGACTCTCGCATATACTCTTCTGAAGGACCTGGGAATGGAAAAAACAAAAAATGGGCAACCTTAGCTCGCTTTCCACCGCAAAACATTTTGACAAGAAAGAATGCAAAGTCTACTCAAGTTTTTCATTTGAACATATGGAAGCCTGGATCTGACTCTCCTACTTTGCTATATTCCTATGTACTTGATATAAGTGACAAAAGAAATAGGTGCCCTTATGCAAAGGCAAAGGTTAGGCTTTCTACATGGTATAATTTTTTTTTATATTGTCCTAGTCAAAAGGACCAGCCCACGAAAGAAGAAATAAAAAAAAAGTGCAGAAGTGACCTTGATACCATATAATCAACTGTGAAATGTGTTAAATGGTTGAAATTTAAAGCGGTATTGAACCCAAACTTTAATATATTGCAGCTTACCAATCATTAGATGTGGTGGCTGCATTCGTTTTATTTTTTTTAGGCTTTTTCCCTCTGTTTTCACCTGTTGATCTGGCTGGTAACGCATCTCCTGTATTACAGTGCCACCACTCTGGATGAGCACACGCGCACCTTTGGATAGCAGCACTGTCAGCCTGGGAGGGGAGTGTTAGATGTATTAGCAAATTTAAATACACTAGCAAATTAAAGGTTTTACATAAATAAGTAAAAGCTAATTATTGTAAGCACCTCTGTGTGTAGTAAATGGTTTATCTCATCCCTGTAACTAATAAAATCTGCAAGATAGCTTTTTTATTTTACTTTCAATCATTTTTACTACAATTTTAAGCACAATACAAAAACGTATACTTGAACATTATATACAGCATTTACCAAAGTGATCAGTGGCCTTGACTGGCTGTACAGAAGAGCTACTACAAGAAGTTTCAGGCCTAGCAATTCGGGTCTACTTGTTATCATGACGATTTCTCTAATGCCGCGCAAACACGGTCGGAATTTCCGATGGAAAAAGTCCGATCGGAGCTTTTCATCTGATTTTCCGACCGTGTGTATGCCCCATCGGACTTTTCCCGTCTGAATTTCCGACGGACTTAGATAGAGAGCAGGTTCTCTATTTTTCCGTCGGAAATCCTGACTGAGTTTTGCCTGGTCAAAAGTCCGGCCGTGTGTGCGCGGCATTAGGCTATAAGCCCCTTGGTATCAACCATTAGGCTCCCAAAAAATCAACAAATAGGAATAATTATCAAATGACATTACAGTAAGTTGTTGATCACCATGTTTTGGAAATATGCGTGAAGTATAACATTAACATCTAGAATGGATTCTGATACCTCAAACCCAAGGGGTCTCGATCCTGAGAAAATAGTACAATTGGGGAAACTGTACGGTCCCCTCTCCGCATCCTACTAAAACATTTATCAATATGGTATGACAGAACCAAAAACAGGGAAGCAAAAAAAAAAAAAAAAGAAGACGGGAAAAGAAAAGAGAAAAGTAGGAGAAGAAGATCAGAGTAGGTCCCCTTAGCCCAGGCCTTCCTTGCAAGGTGACCCAGTATCTAGGGAGCTTGGAAATATGCAATCCAGGGGTTCCACACTATCTCAAACCTAGCTTGTTTATCTCTGCAAATGCTGATCAATTTTTCATTGATCATAATCCATGATATTTTATGTTTCACCAATGTGACATCAATCACGGGTGATTTCCACACTCGTGCTGTGGTTATTTTAGCTGCTAGAAAGATGAAAAATATAAGTGTTTGAAGATGTCTGGGAATCTCTTCCAACAGGTCAGCAAACAATGCTATTTAGGCGCCTCTGAGGATGTTCTGTCCCCGTCACTGAGTAGACAAAATTAAATATCCTGATCCAAAAGCATTGGACAGGACCACCAGACATGAAACATATCACCTTCTTGTCCACATTTCTGAAAACATAGGGCGAAAACATAGGGCGAGGTACCAGGGTATATTTTCGTCAGCCTTGTCGGGACCAGGTACCAGTGCAACAGCACTTTATAATTGGCCTCCACCAGGGAAGTGTTAAGTAGGCCCTTGTGCACCATGGTCGACCATTTTGTCCACACTTCCCCCCTCAATTGTTTCCCCTAGATCTGATTCCCATGCAGTTTGGTAGGGTTTTCATAAAATGGATAATTTGTAACAGGTGATAAGTCTCCATAGGCGGCATCTGTAATGTTTCCTTAAAAGCTTTTTCATTTTCAAAAACAACATACTTACTAGCTGGATCACCAGAAGAAAAAAGGAGGAAAGCCTAAAAAAGAAAACAAATTCAGCCATCACATCTAATATTGGTAAGCTGCAATATAATAAATATTTGCTTTTGGGTTTAATACTGCTTTATTGTGCATGAACACCACATGCTTTATGGGCCTAGGCTGGGAGGAGGCACTTGGCTCCTTCGAAATTCTGCCTACAACTGGAGAACTGGCTTTCCTTCCTAGATATCGATGAGGACAGAAACTACACTTGATCCTAACCAAAAGACCAAAAATTTATAAACTGAAAATGCCACAGCTGCCACACTATGTGTGGTTCCTCCCCTCACTGATGTCTGTTTGAGATATTATGTTCCATACTATTTGTCTGTCCCACCCAGACTTAAAGTGACTCTACTGACACAAAATAATAAACCACACACAATAATGTGCCTGCTTTTACTATCAATATGTTTCAATGATCTTTCACCTAGTTGTAATGCATTGTGAGAGGCAGGAAGCCAGATTACTTCTATATTGAAGCAGGGAGCCAGCTAATAAAATGTAAAACAAGCTTATTTTTGCACCTTATTTAACCACTTCAATACAGGGCTTTTTGTACCTATTCAATACCGGGCCTATTTTGGCACTTCTCTCCTACATGTACAAATCATCATTCTTTTGCTAGAAAATTACTCAGAACCCCCAAACATTATATATGTTTTTTTAGCAGACACCCTAGGGAATAAAATGACGGTCATTGCAACATTTTTTCTTGCACAATATTTGCGCAATAATTTTTCAAACGCCTTTTTTAAAAAAAAAAAAATGGTTTCATGAATTAAAAAATAACAAAACAGTAAAGTTAGCCCAATTTTTTGGGAACATATGAAAGATAATGTTACGCCGAGTAAATAGATACCTAACATGTCACGCTTTAAAATTGCGCACACTCATGGAATGGCGCCAAACTTCGGTACTTAAAAATCTCCATAGGCGACGCTTTAATTTTTTTTACAGGTTACCAGGTTAGAATTACAGAGGAGGTCTAGTGCTAGAATTGTTGCACGCGCTCTAACGCACGCGGCGATACCTCACATGCGTGGTTTGAACGGCGTTTACATATGTGGGCGACTTACGTGTGCATTCGCTTCTGATCGCGAGCTACCGGGGACAGGGGCGTTTTAAATTTTTTTTTATTATTATTTATTTATTTATTTTACTTATTTATTTATTTTTTTACAATGATTTTACTTTTTTTTTTTTTTGATCACTTTTATTCCTATTACAAGGAATGTAAACATCCCTTGTAATAGGAATGTGTGTAACAGGTTCTCTTTATTGAGAGATGCGGGGTCAATAAGACTCCACATCTCTCCTCCAGGCTGGAAAGCATGAGATCAGTGAAAATTTTTTCACTGATTTCATACTTACAGCCGCAACGGCGGCTTTGTTTACATTTTTGAGACCCGGGCGTGACGTCATCACATCGCGCCCGGGCCTCCGACGATCATAGAGATGACTGGTGACCATCTGGTCACCAGTCATCTCTATGCTCATCACGTGACTCCACCAACGATGCCGGAAGATTCGCTCCGGGTCCCCGATCGCACGGAGGAGCCCGGAGAAGCACCGGATGGCGGCGGGAGGGGGGGGTGTGTCCCCTCCCGCCGCCTATAAGAACGATCAAGCGCCGCTATGATCGTTCTTATGGTGCACAGAATCACTGGCACTTCAAAAGGATATCTGAATGATGCCTCTAGCTGCAGGCATCATTCAGATATCCCCCTACAAAGCCGAGGACGTCATATGACGTCCACCCAGGATGGGAGATCCCATCTGTGGACGTCATTTGTCTATGGCTGGGTAGGGAAGTGGTTAATAAACAGGGCTATGATCTAAATCAGGGATATGCAATTAGCGGACCTCCAGCTGTTGCCAAACTACAAGTCCCATGAGGCATAGCGAGACTCTGACAGCAGCAAGCATGACACCCAGAGGCAGAGGCATGATGGGACTTGTAGTTTTGCAACAGCTGGAGGTCCGCTAATTGCATATTCATGATCTAAATGGACACTTCATTTTCATATAAAGTATACTTAATGTCAGGGGCGTTGCTAGGTCTGCAAAAGATCTGGAGCTAGAGCCCATAGCAGTGGTCACCAACCTTTTTGCAGGGCCGGGGGGGGGGGTTACGCGGTTGGTAAGCAATTTTACGTGGGCAATGGCTGGCGTTGGCGCTTTAATCATCACGGCACCGTGGTTGATATGGTGTCCGGGTGATTGAAGCACATTATTTCTATTGTTACATTGTAATATATACAGTGGGGCAAAAAAGTACAGCCACCAATTGTGCAAGTTCTCCCACTTAAAAAGATGAGAAAGGCCTGTAATTGTCATCATAGGTATACCTCAACTATGAGAGACAACATGTAGAAACAAATCCAGACAATCACATTGTCTGATTTGGAAATAATTTATTTGCAAATTATGGTGCAAAATAAGTATTTGGTCAATATCAAAAGTTCATCTCAATACTTTGTTATATATCCTTTGTTGACAATGACAGAAGTCAAACGTTTTCTGTAAGTCTTCACAAGGTTGTCACACACTGTTGCTGGTATGTTGGCCCATTCCTCCATGCAGATCTCCTCTAGAGCAGTGATGTTTTGGGGCTGTCGCTGGGCAACACGGACTTTCAACTCCTTCCAAAGGTTTTCTATGGGGTTTAGATCTCGAGACTGGCTAGGCCACTCCAGGACCTTGAACTGCTTCTTACGAAGCCACTCCTTTGTTGCTCGGGCGGTGTGTTTGGGATCATTGTCATGCTGAAAGACCCAGCCATATTTCATCTTCAATGCCCTTGCTGATGGGAGGAGGTTTGCACTCAAAATCTCATGATACATGGCCCCATTCATTCTTTCATGTACACGGATCAGTCGTCCTGTTCCCTTTGCAGAGAAACAGCCCCAAAGCATGAAGTTGCCACCCCCATGCTTCACAGTAGGTATGGTGTTCTTTGGTTGCAACTCAGCATTCTCTCTCCTCCAAACACGACAAATTGTGTTTCTACCAAACAGTTCTACTTTGGTTTTATCTGACCATATGACATTCTCCCAATCCTCTTCTGGATCATCCAAATGCTCTCTAGCAAACCTCAGACAGGCCCGGACATGTACTGGCTTAAGCAGGGGGACACGTCTGGCACTGCAGGATCTGAGTCCCTGGCGGTGTAGTGTGTTACTGATGGTAGCCTTTGTTACGTGGGTCCCAGCTCTCTGCAGGTCATTCACTAGGTCCCCCCCGTATAGTTCTGGGATCTTTGCTCACCGTTCTTGTGATCATTTTGACCCCACGGGGTGAGATCTTGCGTGGAGCCCCAGATCGAGGGAGATTATCAGTGGTCTTGTATGTCTTCCATTTTCTAATTATTGCTCCCACGGTTTATTTCTTCACACCAAGCTGCTTGCCTATTGCAGATTCAGTCTTCCCAGCCTGGTGCAGGTCTACAATTTTGTTTCTGGTGTCCTTCGACAGCTCTTTGGTCTTCACCATAGTGGAGTTTTGAGTGTGACTGTTTGAGGTTGTGGACAGTTGTCTTTTATACTGATAACAAGTTCAAACAGGTGCCATTAATACAGGTAATGAGTGGAGGACAGAGGAGCCCCTTAAAGAAGAAGATACAGGTCTGTGAGAGCCAGAAATCTTGCTTGTTTGTAGGTGACCAAATACTTATTTTCCACCATAATTTGCAAAAAAAAATCTTTCCAAATCAGACAATGTGATTGTCTGGATTTGTTTCCACATTTTGTCTCTCATAGTTGAGGTATACCTATGATTACATTTCAGGCCTCTCTCATCTTTTTAAGTGGGAGAATTTGCACAATTGGTGGCTGACTAAATACTTTTTTGCCCCACTGTAATGAAGTGGTTCAACTCACCATAATGCAGAATCAGTGGGAGCCCTTGGCGTGTCACTTGCCACATCTCCTACCACCAGATGCAGCTTGTCACTTGCCAGGTCACCTGCCACCAGATGTGGATTGTCACTTGCCACTGTCACCTGCCACCAGATGTGGATGATCGCTTGCCACGTCACCTGCCACTTTGCAGATTGTCATTTGCCACTGTTGCCTGGCACCAGATGTGGATTGTCACCTGCCACCATTTGCAGATTGTCACTTGCCACCAGATGTGGATGATCGCTTGCCACGTCACCTGCCACTATTTGCAGATTGCCATGCCAGCCAGCGCCACCAAATGTGCATTGTCGCTGCATTGGTGGCAGGCTGACAGCACTGGTCCATTTAGCAGAGGCAGGTGCAGCTGTTGGTTCTGAGTGAGGGTGGGCAGTGAGAGATGAAGTCACCTCTGACTGAAGAGGCCCATGCTGTGAGGGTGAAAGAGTGGTGATGCGGGGCGGGCGGAGAGAAATTATGTCATTTCTGCTCGTCCGCCTGCTCGATTCTTCTCCCTTTCCGCCTGCCTGGCTCTCTCATGCAGCCTGCCCTCCGTACCCACGGCCGGCTGCAGAGAAGCCAAGACCTGCTGGTTAGGCAGACCCCCCTCCCAATACTTACCTGAGCCCCATCTCGATCCAGTGATGTCCACAAGAGCCTTGCCTCTCCGAGGACTCGCACTTCTGATTGGCTTTTGGCAGCAGCCATTGGCTCCCGCTGCTGTCAAGCACAGCCACTGAGCCAATCAAGAGACAGAATGGGCGGGGTCGAGGCCACAGCCCCATGTGTGAATAGACACACAGAGCCAAGACTCGGAAGCACGCCTGCTTGGGTGCCCCCTGAGCAAGCTGCATGCTGTAGGGGCACCTGGCAGTAGGGAGGAGCCAGGAGCGCCAGTGTGGGACCCGAGAAGAGGAGGATCTGGGCTGCTCTGTGCAAAACCACTGCACAGAGCAGGTAAGTATGAAATGTTTCTTATTTAAAAAAACAAGGCTTTAATATCACTTTAAAGTATACTCATTCACACCATCTGTTGCATAGCTCCCAACTGTCCCTGATTTCGAAGGAATGTCTTTAATTTGGAGCGATGTCCCTCTGTCCCTCATTCCTCCTCATTTGTCCCTCATTTTGGTCTGATCTATATAGTTGTACATAAAATGCACTTTTTATCTATCAAAAAGTGTTTTCCAGCGCTAAACCATTCACCTGTCTTCTAAATTGCTGCATTTGTAAATTCCAAAAGCCAATATAAAGTAATAGTATTGGTAAAAAAAAAGCACTGGGTTTAACCAATCTTGTTTTTTTTGTACAATTCTCCTTTAAGGGGGTGTGGCAAGGGGTGTGTCATTTGCCTGCATACTTTTGCTGATAGGTGTCCCTCATTCCCATCTCAAAATATTGGGAGGTATGCTGTTGAGCTTCCCTGATCTGAATTGATCAGTACAGGCTCAATGTGAGGGCAAAGGCAAACAGAAAACAATTGTTTTCTATGTGCCCTGTTCACACCATAAGGCCTAATGCACACTGGACGATATAAAAAAAGCCAGTAGCATTAGCTGTAGAATGCGTTTTGCAGCGTTTGTGCAGTAGTGTTTTGCAGCATTTTTCGGCGTTTACGTTGTTTAGCTTTTTTTTAAGCAAAACTATTCTCCCACAAATGCTTATGGTTTAAAAACTCTGATAAATGCAGAATAGCTGCGTTTTTCAGCGTTTTTAAGCTTTTAGTTCTAGGGTTTTTTACCAGCCAGAAAACGCCCCTGCCAAAAAACACTGATAACAGCCTATGTGTGCATGGACACATAGGATAACATGCTGGGGATTTTACTGGCTGCAGAAAAAAATGCCTGAAGCCAAAAACAGCAGTTGCATGAGGCCTAATGCTTTGTTGAGACGCTTTGAGGTACACTGCATTAAAATATAGTACAGTGGAACCTCGGATTGCGAGTAACGCGGTTAACGAGCATTTTGCAATACGAGCACTGTATTTTTAAAAATCGTAACTCGGTTTGCAAGTGTTGTCTCGCAAAACGAGCACGATTCAGGCCAAAGCGGTGTGCAATACTGCGTTTGGCCTGAGGTGGGGGGCGCCGGAGCCGAGCAGAGTCGAACTTCGCCGATCGGCGCCGTTCGGAAATGCACGGAAAAGCCAGAGGACAGCTCGGCTGACCTCGGCAAATCTCGGGAACTAAGGCTTTCCGAGGTTTGCAGAGGTCAGCCGAGGTGTCCTTGGGCCTTTTCGGCCGTTTCCGAGGCTCTCTGGCGCCCCCCCCCCCACCATTGGCCACATGCGATATTGCATGCTATTGAAGTCAATGCGGAACTAATTATTTTCGTTTCCATTGACTTGGGGAAACTCGCTTTGATATGCGAGTACTTTAGATTCCGAGCATTCTCCTGGAACGGATTATGCTCGTAATCCGAGGTTCCACTGCATGTCTCATTTTTTCTGTTTTAATGTATTTATTGGTTTTATGCCAAAATGTAAGAAATCAGAAGCAAGCATATAGGTCGCCCATGCAGGGGCTAAAGAATGATCAGTTATTACAGAAGAATCCAAAAGGAATACACGCAGAACAATGTACAGTATGTCTGCATTTTTTACGCAGTGGCACAGCATGAAACATGCTGCAATGCAAAGAGTTTGAATAAAATGTCATTTTGTAGCTTTTAAAAAAAGTAAACAGTGTGATGCATAGTAACAAGTCCCTACTACATTATTACAGGACACGATGTTGACATTAGGCCTGCGGGATCATCTACAATGCATAATGAGGAACACGCTATATGTAAATGTTTGGTAATACCAGCCTGCATACTAAGACATGTGCACCCTGGTGTCTCTGTGGGGCAGAGTGATGCATTGTTACAACACATTGTACTGTTTAACTTTTTTTTACATAACCAATTCGGCCCCTGAGCAATTTTTTTTTCTTTTTTTTTGTCGCATACATGTAAAAATCTTAATTTTTGGAAATAAAATTACTTAAACCCCCAGAACATTATACATTTTCTGAAAGCAGAGGCCCTGTCGAATAAAAAGGTGACAGTTGCAAATTTTTATGTCACATAATATTTGCGCAACTGTTTATTGAACGCAGATTTACAGGAAAAAATATAATAAAATATATTTTAGTGCAAAAACGCACCATATAACCCCCATTTTGGTTAAAATATAAAAGATGAGGTTGCATCGAGCAAATAGATACCAAACATTCCATGTGAAGCATCCTGGTCTTAGGCAGGGTTGCTGACAAATTTAGTTTGCTAGGTGGTAACCAGCCTGGCTGATTGTTAGGAAGATCCACTGACTTTTTTCCAAAATCTGGGTTTGATGCACCTCTCTCTTCTGTCACTAGGTGGCGTTGTTACCTGTGGCATTAGATGAACAAGGGCATAGTAAATCCAGACTACGAGTGGTGGGTTGTCTCAGCCAATTGGCAGGTTTTTTTTGCCCTTGGCCTGCTGGGAGAGACTTTTTATTCAGGAGGAGTCAGGTGATCGAGGTTCTGTGCCACCTGGACGGCTGTCTGGGTGGATGTGTGTTTAAAAGCTCCCGGCTGCTAGGCCAGAAGGCTGAGGCCTATCTGGGAGTACCTGGCTGCTAGGCGGTCTGAGGCCTATCCAGGTTGGAAGCAAGCAGTGCAGGGTTGGGGCTTCAGGCTTGGAGCCCAACCAAGTTGCAGGGGTTCTGCCAGCCGGAGGACCAAGTAGTTGCCACAGGTGAAGGACAGCAGTCGCCACCAGAGACGACCACTCCTGTCACCAGAGGCAAGTGAGAACCAGAGTCAGAGGTAAAGGGAACACAGTCGCCAGCGAGGGACAATCTCTCCTGTTATCAGAAGCCAGGTTCTGTGGAGACTGAAGTACCACAGCAGCCTTTTTCACTAGCCGCGGACAGTGAAGAAGTTGGGAAAGCTTCAGCAGAGTCAAGCTAGTGACCCAGCGGAACAGTGTTGGTGATGCTTGCAGAGAATTCAGCAGGTCAGCTGATGAGCCAAGTCAGGGGCCCAGCGGAACAGTGTGGATAACACTTGAAAGCCACAGTGGGTTAGTTTTGAAGGAGCCCGAGGGATCCAGTGGTGGCTGGGATCTGATAAGTCTAGTGAGAGACTGGGAGCTCTGTGAGAGGATCTACAACGGAAAACTGTGAGTTGTGATCTGCACTGAAGCTAAAGTTACAAGTTCAGTTGCTATAGGAGACAGCGGTCTACAGATACAGTTTGCTGCAATTCAGCTCAACCACTTCAGCCCCAGAAGTGTTGGCTGCCCAATGCCATTTTTTGCGATTTGGCACTGCGTCGCTTTAACCACTTAAGCCCCGGACCATTTGGTAGCTAAAGGACCAGAGGTGAATTCAGAATTTTGCACTGCGCTGCTTTAACTGTAAATTGTGCGGACATGCAATGTTGTACCCAAACGAAATTTGCGTCCTTTTCTTCCCACAAATAGAGCTTTCTTTTAATGGTATTTGATTGCCTCTGCGATTTTTATTTTTTGCGATATAAACGGAAAAAGACCGAAAATTTTGAAAAAAAATTATATTTTCTACTTTTTGTTATAAGAAAAATCGAATAAACTCAATTTTAGTCATACATTTAGGCCAAAATGTATTCAGCCACATGTCTTTAGTAAAAAAAATATGTCAATAAGTGTATATTTATTGGTTTGCGCAAAAGTTATAGCGTTTACAAACTAGGGTACATTTTCTGGAATTTACACAGCTTTAAATTTATGACTGCCTATCTCATTTCTTGAGGTGCTAAAATGGCAGGGCAGTACAAAACTAGAGGTCGACCGATATGGGTTTTTCTCTGGCCGATGCCAATATTTAGAAATCGGGGGGGCCGATGGCCGATACATGTTGCCGATTTTTGCGGCCGATATTTTAGGCCGATTTTTTTTCTTTTTCCTTCATCTCATAAAAATCTAGGGTGGAGAGGTGGGGAGGAGGTTATTGTTTAGGGTGGAGAGGTGGGGAGGAGGTTATTGTTTAGGGTGGAGAGGTGGGGTGCAGCCTATCAATGTCCATCGGTGCCCAGCAGTGCCCAGTGCCAAGCTCAGCAGTGCCCAGTGCCAAGCTCAGCAGTGCCCAGTGCCAAGCTCAGCAGTGCCCACCAGTGCCCAGCTCATCAGTGCCCACCAGTGCCCAGCTCATCAGTGCCCACCAGTGCCCAGCTCACAAGTGCCCACCTCACAAGTGCCCACCTCACAAGTGCCCAGCTCAGCAGTGCCCAGCTCAGCAGTGCCCAGTGCCAAGCTCAGCAGTGCCCAGTGCCAAGCTCAGCAGTGCCCAGTGCCAAGCTCAGCAGTGCCAAGCTCAGCAGTGCCCAGTTCATCAGTGCCCACCAGTGCCCAGCTCACCAGTGCCAAGCTGTCATTCACTGCCACCTCATCAGTGCCCACCAGCGGAGCGCTCCCGACTCCCTTCTGTACCCTTGCATGGCCAAAGACTGTTCCATTCGTCCCCTGACGTGCTGCGCGCCCAGCCTCCAGACTACAAACCCCAGAATGCAGCGCAGCCGGGAACAGCCAATCGACGGTGGCCGCCGCTGCCGACTTCCTCCATTGGGGAAAAAAAAAAAAAAAAAAGTCAGCGGGCAGCGGCCGTGATAGCAGCCGTTTAGAATAGACGGTTGGCGGCCGGGGGGGGGGGGGGAGATTTCCACCCAGCACGCCCCTGCCTCAGATCCCAAACAATCGGCCTCTTTACATAATAATCGGCCGATGCCGATTTCTTTAAAAAGGCTAAATATCGGCCGATATATCGGCCGGCCGATATATCGGTCGACCTCTATACAAAACCCCCCCGAATGACCCCATTTTGGAAAGTAGACACCCCAAGGAAATTGCTGAGAGGCATGTTGAGCCCATTGAATATTTTTTTTTTGTCCCAAGTGATTGAATAATGACAAAAAAAAAAATTACAAAAAGTTGTCACTAAATGATATATTGCTCACACATGCCATGGTTATATGTGGAATTGCACCCCAAAATACATTCTGCTGCTTCTCCTGAGTACGGGGATACCACATGTGTGGGACTTTTTAGGAGCCTAGGCACGTACGGGACCCCGGAAACCAAGCACCGCCTTCAGGATTTCTAAGGGCGCAAATTTTTGATTTCACTCCTCACTACCTATCACAGTTTTGAAGGCCATAAAATGCCAAAATAGCACAAAACCCCCCCAAATGACCCCATTTTAGAAAGTAGACACCCCAAGGAAATTGCTGAGAGGCCTGTTGAGCCCATTGAATATTTTTTTTTTGTCCCAAGTGATTGAATAATGACAAAAAAAAAATTACAAAAAGTTGTCACTAAATGATATATTGATCACACATGCCATGGTTATATGTGGAATTGCACCCCAAAATACATTTTGCTGCTTCTCCTGAGTACGGGGATACCACATGTGTGGGACTTTTTAGGAGCCTAGCCGCGTACGGGCCCCCGAAAACCAAGCACCGCCTTCAGGATTTCTATGCACAAATTTTTGATTTGACTCCTCACTACCTATCACAGTTTCGAAGGCCATAAAATGCCAAAATAGCACAAAACCCCCCCAAATGACCCCATTTTGGAAAGTAGACACCCAAGCTGTTTGCTGAGAGGCATGGTGAGTATTTTACAGCTCTCATTTGTTTTTGAAAATGAAGAAAGAAATATTTTTTTTTCTTTTTTTTTCAATTTTCAAAACTTTGTGACAAAAAGCGAGATCTGCAAAATACTCACAAATAGCTTGGGGTGTCTACTTTCCAAAATGGGGTCATTTGGGGGGGTTTTGAACTGTTCTGGCATTTTATACACAACATTAGGAAGCTTACATCCACTCTTCTAACCACTTGAAGACAAAGCCCTTTTTGACACTTTTTGTTTACATGAAAACATTTTTTTTGCAGGAAAATTATGTTGAACCCCCAAACATTATATATATTTTTAAAGCAAAGGCCCTACAGAATAAAATGGTGGGTGTTGCATTTTTTTTTCTACACAGTATTTGCGCAGCGATTTTTCAAACGCATTTTTTGGGGAAAAAATACACTTTTTTTAATTTTAATGCACTAAAACACACTAGGGATGAGCTTCGTGTTCGAGTCGAACATACGTTCGACTCAAACATCAGCTGTTCGATGAAGATCAAACGATTTGGGCCGTTCGCGCCAAATTCGAGTGACGCGAACGGCCCACAATGCACTACGCCATTGCAGTGGCATCCAGGCGCTGTGATTGGCCAAGCATGCACTGTGACCCCGCATGCTTGGCCAATCACAGCGCCGGCAGCGAGGAGAGCAATGATTGGCCACAGGCAGGATGCCTGTGGCCAATTATTGCCGAGGGGGTTTAGTACACGCCCCACACTATAAAAGGCCGCCAGCGCGGCGGCCTTGTGTAGTGTGTTCCGGAGCAGGGAAAGAGAAGCATAGGCAGGGACAGTGTCATTATTTTTCCTTTACTAATCCTGGATTCCTTGTGTTTAGGGACAAATAAGGATAGGTAGGGAGAGTGTCAGTGACAGTGTGCTATTCTGTGCTAATCCTTGTTTGTAGGGACAGAGAGGTACAGTGAGGGAAAGTGTCAGTGTGCTATTCTGTTCTAAACCAATTTTGCTGTTCCATATTTTCAATCCTTGAGTTTAGGGACAGAGAAGGACAATCGTAGAAATTATCAGTGTGCTATTCTGTGCTAAATCTTGTTTGTAGGGAGGGACAGGGTAGGACAGTGAGGGAAAGTGTCAGTGTGCTATTCTGTTCTAAAACTATTTTGCTGAACCATATTTTCAATCCTTGAGTTTAGGGACAGAGAGGTACAGTGAGTGAAACTGACAGTGTGCTATTCTGTTCTAAAACTATTTTGCTGAACCATATTTTCAATCCTTGAGTTTAGGGACAGAGAAGGATAGGCAGGGGACAGTGTCAGTGTCATTGTTGCTAAGCCTCCTGCACAGTATACACCTGAAGGTAGCCCTTATTGCTGTTTTTCCCATCTCCCTGCAGGCCATCCATTAAAATGTCTGGAAGGCAACCAAGGAGAGGCAGACAGTCAGGAGGAAAAAAAAGAGGGCAAGCAGTCTCTGTGTCTGGGGGCAACAGTGCTGGTCGTGGACGCGGTGCATTGTCATCAGCACATGGCCATGGGACACGCTTGTCCTTCTTTTCGGCAGCTGGACATGTTGAGCCACATCATGCCGAAGACTTGGTAGAGTGGATGACCAAGCCCACCTCATCCTCCTCATCCTCTCTCACCCAGGCTCAGGGTACTGGCAAAGCAGCTGCCAAAGCGTCCTCTTCTCTGGTATCATTATCTTCATTAGTCAATCCTTCCCTAGACCCGCCATGTCCTCCTCCTGAGGAGTCCCCCGAACTGTTTGAGCACAGTGTTGGGTACATGCTCCAGGAGGATGCCCAGCGTTTGGAAGGATCTGATGATGACACCCAGCTAGAGGAAGGCAGCAGCGTGAGAGCAGAGAGAGGGGATGCTCAAGAAGGACACCAATCTGGCAGTCATGCTCCAGCAGCTGCAGCATACTGCCAGATTGGTTCCAGTGATGAGGAGGGAGGGGATGATGAGGTCACTGACTCCACGTGGGTGCCTAATAGGAGAGAGGAGGAGGAGGAGGATGAGGAGGAGGCACATCTCCAACGAGGCAGGATGCCCTTGAGTGGCCAGCGTATGGGCAGCACACCGACGGAATCACACCGCAGAGCTCCGCCTGTGCAGGGCGTTGCCTCTGCCCGTCATTCAAAAAGTTCTTTGGTGTGGGCCTTTTTTGAGGCGAGTGCATCAGATCGCACAGCTGCTGTTTGCAACATATGTCTCAAGCGTATATCGCGTGGCCAAAACATCAGCCGCTTGGGCACCACATGCTTGATCAGACATATGTTGACCTGCCATGCAGCTCGTTGGCAAGCCTACCTTAAAGACCCACACCAAAGAACAAAGCTAACCTCTTCTTGCACCGCATCAGCTGGGATCTCCAACCCCACTATACCTTCACTCCTCTCTGAAACCTGCTCTGAGAGGAATGAAGGTGTAGAATTAGGTGTGTCACAGGCAAGTACTTGCGGGCACTCTGCTAGCAGTACACCAACGTCCGATTCTAGCAGGCAAATTTCCCTGCCCCAGCTGCTGGACCGTCAAAAGAAGTTCACTCCCAGCCATCCACATGCCCAGCGGTTGAATGCTAGCTTGGCTAAATTGCTAGCGCTTCAACTGCTGCCTTTTCAGTTGGTAGACTCGGCCCCCTTCCGTGAGTTTGTGCAATGTGCGGTTCCTCAGTGGCAGGTTCCCAAACGCCACTTTTTCGCACGGAAGGCAATTCCGGCTCTCTACAGGCATGTGGAAGGCAATGTCTTGGCCTCGCTGGACAGGGCGGTCAGCGGTAAGGTGCATATTACCGCTGACTCATGGTCCAGCAGGCATGGACAGGGACGTTACCTTTCTTTCACGGCCCATTGGGTCACTCTTTTGGCAGCTGGGAAGGATGCAGGACAAGGTGCAGTAGTGTTGGAGGTTGTTCCACCGCCACGCCTCCAAAATGCTACTACTGGTTGTGACACACCTCTCTCCTCCACCCCCTCCTCTTCTTCTTCCTCCATGGCCTCTTCCTGTGGTTTGTCCTCGGAACCAGCGGTGCTCCGTAGGCGTTCAAGGGGCTACGCAAGTACGCAGGCAAAAAGATGCCATGCCGTGCTTGCGCTGGTGTGTTTGGGGGACAGGAGCCACACTGGGGCAGAGGTCTTGTCTGCTCTGCAGGGGCAGGCCGAGAGGTGGTTGACGCCACGCCAGCTTAAGCCAGGAATGGTGGTTTGCGACAATGGCACCAACCTCCTCTCCGCCCTCCGACAGGGACAACTGACCCATGTGCCCTGTATGGCTCACGTCCTTAACCTGGTGGTGCAGCGGTTCTTGGGCAGGTACCCGGGCTTACAGGATGTCCTGAGGCAGGCCAGGAAAGTCTGTGTGCATTTCCGCAGATCTTATAATGCCAGTGCTCGCCTGGCTGAGCTTCAAAAGGAGTTGAACCTGCCCAAGAACTGCCTTATATGTGACATGCCCACCAGGTGGAACTCAACGTTGGCCATGCTGCAGCGGCTGCACACGCAGCAGAGGGCCATCAATGAGTACCTGTGCGACTACGGCACCAGGACAGGGTCAGGGGAGCTCGGGTTTTTTTCACCACGCCAGTGGGGCATGATCAGGGATGCATGCACTGTCCTGGCACCATTTGAGGAGGCCACGAGGATGGTGAGCAGTGACAGTGCATGCATCAGTGACACTGTACCTCTTGTCCAACTGTTGGAGCACACGCTGCGTGGAATAATGGACAGGGCACTTGAGGCAGAACAGAGGCAGGAAGAGGAGGACTTCCTTGCCTCTCAAGGCCCCCTTTACCCAGACAGTGTTCCTTCTGTCCCACCCATCGCACAGGAGGAGGAGGAGGAGGAGGAGGAGGAGGAGGATTGTGTCAGCATGGAGGTGGAGGCTGGCACTCAGCATCATCAGCAGCAGTCTTTTAGGGATGATTTACAGTCCCAAGAAACCAGTGGACTTGTACGTGGCTGGGAGGAGGTGGCTGCGGATCAGGTCGTCCTTAGTGACCCAGAGGACTCCGGACTGAATGCCTCAGCTAACCTACGCTGCATGGCCTCCCTGGTCCTGCAAAGTCTGCGGAAGGATCCTCGTATTCTTCGGATCAAGGAGAGGGACCATTACTGGCTGGCCACTCTCCTTGATCCACGGTACAAGGGTAAGGTTGCGGACCTTATCGTACCGTCGCAGAGGGAGCAGAGGATGAGACAACTCCGGGAGGCCTTGCAGAAAGGTCTGTGCAACGCGTTCCCAGAGACTGGGAGGTTACAAACTCCTGGTCCTGGACAACGAGTTGCTGAGGCTTCGGGCAGTCAAAGAAGGATCGGTGGGGAAGGTGGCCGTCTGACCGATGCGTTCAGACAATTCTTTAGTCCGCAGCCCCAAAGTATGATCGGTTCCAGCAACCATCGCCAGCGTCTGATATACATGGTCCAGGAATACCTAGGGGCAAGGTCAGACTTGGACACCTTCCCCACTGAAAATCCTCTGGCTTACTGGGTCTTGAGGATGGATCACTGGCCAGAGCTTGCACAGTATGCAATTGAGCTACTGGCCTGTCCTGCATCCAGCGTTCTTTCAGAACGCACATTCAGTGCTGCTGGAGGATTTGTCACGGATCACAGGGTGCGCCTGTCCACCGACTCGGTTGATCGACTGACTTTCATCAAGATGAACCAGTCTTGGATCACCACCAGCTACCACACACCAGATGCTGATATAACAGACTAATTGATTTTAAAATGTCACATCCCTTCAAGACTGATGCTGATGCTGAGTGCCTGTGCTGTTATGTTGACTGGCTATCCTCCTCCTCCTCCTCAATGATACGATTAACGATGATAGCTTGGAAGATCATTTTGGTTTATGGGTGACGCCACCAGTGGCTAAGGCCCAATTTTTCAGCCCCTGTTTAACAGGGGCGTGTAATTAAAATTTTTGATGCAATACTTTGCAACAGGCCTCATTGCTGTGCTCCAAGTACAGTATCTGTGAGGGGTTGCAGTGTTGTGCCACCAGTGCCTAAGGCCCAATTTTTCAGCCCCTGTTCAACAGGGGCATGCAATTATAATTATTGATCTAATAATTCACAGCAGGGCCCATTGCTGCGCCCACCAAGAGTAACTGTCAGGCCTTACAGTGTTGTGGCACCAGCACCACCATCACCATCACCACCACCAACAAAGGCCCAATTTTTCAGCCCCTGTTCAACAGGGGCATGCAATTATAATTATTGATCTAATAATTCACAGCAGGGACCATTGCTGCGCCCACCAAGAGTAACTGTCAGGCCTTACAGTGTTGTGGCACCAGCACCACCATCAAAGGCCCAATTTTTACTACCACTGATCAACAATTATATGTTATTACAATTCCTGATATTATAGTTGACAGCAGGGCGTTCCAGCACCCACCAAGAATAACTGTGAGTGCTTTCAGTGTTGTGCCAACACCAACACCTAAGGGGCCAATTTCTGCAAAGTATATACGGAAGGTCCCTACTTTCAAACATCCAACTTACAAACTACTACTACTTGCAAACGGAAGAAGACAACAGGAAGTGAGAGGAAATCTACCCCTTGGAAGGAAAATTCTCTCCTGTAAGAATTAATATGGGAGAAAGGTGTCTCCTCTCTACTGATGCTTTATCACCAATCCTTGTTTCAATAAAAACACCACATTTCAAAAACAGTTGTCATTGGGACGCAAAGTGAGGTGAAATGTTCTGAACAGGGGCACAGACAGCAAAAAAAATGTGACAGGGGTGATAACCGTTCCCTATGTTTTACAAAAAGCTAAAAAAAAGGAATTTGGCATGGAGCTCCACTTAAACAATGCAGCTGTTCAAAATTACAAACAGATTCTACATAAGAACAAACCTACAGTCCCTGTCTTGTATGCACCGCCTGTACACGGCTGTTCAGAGTATATTGGTCCTTTTTTATTTTGTGTGCGGGGTTCCCCTTAATATCCATACAAGACCCAAAGGGGCTGGTAATGGGCTGGGGTAGGGGGGGGGTCATGGGGTAGCTATGCCATTTTTCTTAAAGAATTTCATCCATATTACCGGGACCAGACATTGCATTAAAGCCGCAAGCAGTTTTAAATGGCTTTTTTCCCCTTTAGAAATGTTATTTTGTGCAGGGACAGTTCTAAACACGGGAAACACGTGGCACTTCACAGGCATACTTTAGACACCCCCCAGGTACAATATTTAAAGGAATATTTGACTTTTTTTTTTCACTTTATGCATCATTAAAATGACTGCTCCCGGAAAACGTCCGTTTTTAAAACTTCTTTTTGCATTGATACATGTCCCCTGGTGCAGAAGCCGGGTTCCCAAACTCTGTTTCGGACAATAACATGGATAATAGTCGTTATAATTAGCACTTTAGAATCCGAACGTTCGCATCCATTGTATTTAATAGGGTTCTAATGTTCGTGCGAACTTTCGGTCCGTTCGCGGGTTCTGGTGCGAACCGAACCCGGGGGTGTTCGGCTCATCACTAAAACACACTATTTTGCCCAAATGTTTGATGAAATAAAAAAGATGATCTTAGGCCGAGTACATAGATACCAAACACGACATGCTTTAAAATTTCGCACAAACGCGCATTGGCGTCAAACTACATACATTTTTAAAAGCCTTTAAAAGCCTTTACAGGTTACCCCGTTAGATTTACAGAGGAGGTCTACTGCTAAAATTACTGCCCTCGATCTGACCTTCGCGGTGATACCTCACATGCATGGTGCAATTGCTGTTTACATATGACGCCAGACCGACGCTTGCGTTCGCCATTGGGCAAGAGCAGGGCAGGACAGGGGTGCTTTTTTTTATTTTTTATTATTCATTTTGCTTTTTTATTTTATTTTTAAATTGTTCCTTCCATATTTTTATTTTTTTTATCATTTTTATTGTTATCTCAGGGAATGTAAATATCCCCTATGATAACAATAGGTAGTGACAGGTACTCTTTTTTTGAAAAAACTGGGGTCTAGACCCTAGATCTTTCCTCTGCCCTCAAAGCATCTGACCACACCAAGATCGGTGTGATAAAATGCTTTCCCAATTTCCCAATGGCGCTTTTTATATCCGGGGGGGGGGGACATTCCCTCCCACTGCTTGTAAAAGCAGTCCAGAGGCTAATTAGCCACTAGGATTGCTTTTACATGAAAGCCGGCCGCTGGCTGAAAAGAATGATACCAAGATGATACCTAAACCCGCAGGCATCAATCTGGTATAACCATTCAAAGTCCAGCAACATACCAGTACGTTGCTGGTCCTTGTTGGACATGTATTGTAATCTTTTTTTTTCATGCAGCCAGGTGGCTGAACGAAAAATTAGATTGATCGGTGGGTATGCCCACCATTAGAATACCGCCCTTCATCCACCCACTTCTAATGATGGGCATACATGCACCATTTATATATGCCGAAGCATGGGGGCATCCTCCCGCAAAAAAGTTATGCCGCACACACATGGTCGGACTTTTCCACGGGCAAGCCTCCGTCGGAATTTTGACCGTATGTACGCAGCATTAGGAGCAAAATCACTCCTCCGCCCCTGCTGCCCCAATGCTTCGGCATATTTGCTTTTTTTTTTTTAACTGTGGTGGTGAAATCACCTCCTACAGCACTGGAGTCGCAGGGATCAGGCCTGTCTCTGCGAATGCTGCAGTTATGTGTGTTGTGTTTTGTAAGTGACAGTGATCGATCGATACTGCACTTGGGTGGCCTGGGCTGGACGGAGGGGCAAAACGCAGGTGCCAGCAGGTATCTGGGCTGATCCCGCTAACACTGCGTTTTTGGGAACCCTAAACTGCTGGGGACGCTAGTATAGATCTGATCAGATCAGATATTGATCTGTTCAGATACTATACCACTAAGGGAGGTGTATGCTTCACGCGTGGGTGTTAGCGTTACTGGCACTAACCTGACGCTGCCTGGGGTGTGACGCAGACCCTCTCTGACGCTAAAACCTAATTGATATCACCCGCCGGGCGATCAGGGGGTTAAACCTTTATTGGGTTATATACGGCGGGTGCCCTGACACTATAAAAAGCAAACTAACTAACCAGCGTCACCCGTAACACTTATATGATGATCACTGGTGAAAGGGTTAACTAGGGGCAATTAGGCGGTTAAAACCTTTATTAGATAATATATGGGGGTACCTGACGCTATAAAAACCTGCGGCGAACCTAAAAACAATTACTGGCTACCGATCTGCATCACCGACGCTAAGACAGCGATCAGAAAAATGATCGCTTAGCGACAGTGGTGATAGGGGGTGAAAGGGTTACCTGGGGGGCGATCAAGGGGGTTAAACCTTTATTAGATCATTTATGGGGGTACCCGACACTATAAAAACCTGCGGCGAACCTAAAAAAAATTACTGGCTACCGATCTGCATCACCGACGCTAAGACAGCGATCAGAAAAATGATCGCTTAGCGACGGCGGTGCTAGGGGGTGAAAGGGTTATCTGGGGGGTGATCAAGGGGTTAAACCTTTATTGGGGGGGGGTTAGGGGGCTACACTGGACCTAAAACTAAATGTACTGACACTTTTACAGTCACAAATGTCACTGATTGCAGTGATCAGTAAATAAATGGTCACTGCAATCAGTGACACTGTGACTGGGGGCTGATCTGGGGGGGCCTGGGGGGGCGATTTATGTGCCTGTGTGCTGGTGTTAGTGTAGTGTTTGTGCACTAACCTTGATGTCTTCTCTTGTACGGCGCTCGGTATATGTGAGCGCCGCACAGGAGATGACATCACTTCCTCCTGCTTCCTCTGTCTGTGTGTACATTCCACAGACAGAGGGGGCATTTCCATTCGCCGGGAGCGATCGCGGGGGGGTGGCCGGAATCGAACGGCCGTCCCCTCATGTCGGATCGCTCCCCAACGAATTCCGACCGCTCACTGTACAGAAGGGGGGTCCGATTGGACCCCCCAACTGTACAAAGGCAATCACGTACACTCTACGTGATTGTGCCTGTCGGTGCCATTGTGCTGACGTATATATACAGTGAGCGGTCGTTAAGTGGTTAAATGACAATTGCACGGTCATGCAACGCTGTACCCAAACAAAATTGACATCCTCTTCCCACAAATAGAGCTTTCTTTTGGTGGTATTTGATCATCTCAGCGATTTAAATTTTTTGCGTTATAAACAAAGAAAGAGCGACAATTTTGAAAAAAAACCACAATATTTTGTACTTTTTGCTATAATAAATATCTCCAATTTTTTGGGAAAAAAGCTAATTTTTCCTCAGTTTAGGTCAATATGTATTCTTCGACATATTTTTGGTAATAAAAATCGCAATAAGCGTATATTGGTTGGTTTGCACAAAAGTTATAGCGTCTACCAAATAGTTGATAGATTTATAGCATTTTTATTATTATAATTTTTTTTACTAGTAATGGCGGCGATCTGCGATTTTTATGGGGACTGCGACATTATGGCGGACACTTTTGACACATTTTTGGGAACCTTGTCATTTATACACGATCAGTGCTATAAAAATGCACTGCTTACTGTAAAAATGTCACTGGCAGGGAAGGGGTTAACACTAGGGGGCGGTCAAGGGGTTAATTGTGTTCTAACTGTGGGGGGATGGGACTGACCTAGAGTAATAAGACAGATCGTGGTTCCTATCTATTGGGAACTCACGATCTGTCTTTCCTCACAGAACAGAACTTCCCTGTTCTGCCTCTTGTGCCCGCGGCCAGCGGTCACGAGCATCGGCACCCCCGCGATGCAGCCTACCGATGCAGGGACCGAGGTACACCTACGACAGTTTGTGGGATCGTGGCGGCTGGTCGGCAAGTGGTTAAAGGCCCTTGAACTGTATAGCTGTTCTATTCCTATTTTTGTTTCGGAGTGTGCCAAGCATTTTGCATCTACCTAAGTGTGTTCAGGCCCTAACCCTCTCTCCCCAGTTCTGTTAAGAGACAATAAATCTCTTTTTGCATTCTCAAACTGTCTGGCGCACAACTTTCTCTATCTACACCACACCCACTATGCCTAGTAACACACACTGGGAAGATGGATGTCAGCTCTCCCTGACTCTGGAGGTCACCATTTGGCCTCTAGGGGTTGAGGCCATGGCTACACGTGTCTTAAAATTACGTGCACCCACGGTATGGCCAAAAATGATGGGGCCCAAAAAATACTATAGGTGACGCTTTAAAAGCCTTTCCTGGTGCCTCCATGGCAGCATACCTGTGATAGAGCTCCGCCTCGACTCCTCCTTCAGTACTCCTCCTTCAGGACTAGTGAATAGCATAAATTAAAGGCATAGCCCCTCCCCCAACATTCTCCTTTTTTTCCTCATACCTTCTTGTGCTGGTGAAGAGTAGCGTCTTTCCTGCTAGCCATTACATCTGGCAGAAGAATCTCGGAACTTCACTCTTTAGGGATAGGTGACGACCACATCTCCTTCTTCACAGACAGAGTGGAACTTCGTCCCCTTCGGGGGTTCACACCAAAGGTTGCTACTCCAAGCCACCTGTTGGAACCCTGGGCACTACCAGTGTTTACAGACATGGATTCAGAGTCTTGTCACGAACTGGATGTATCCAGAGTGCTCAGGGCCTACCTAGAAGCCACCGGCCCCTTCAGAAATTCTGAGAGACTTTTCATCGTACCGTTCGGTAAATACAGGGGCAAAGAAGCTTCCATCAGAACTCTGGCATCTTGGGTTGTAAAGTTAATCCAGAAGGCCTACAGGGTGAAGAATATGGAGCCTCCATCCCGAGTGAATGCTCATTCTACAAGGGCAGTCTCAGCTTCCTGGGCAGCAAGGGCTAATGTTTCGTTGGAGACAGTGTGCGGGGCCGCCACCTGGTCTTCTCACCATACGTTCCTCAGACACTACCATATTGATCCAGGAGCGCTCACGACTGTTGAGTTTGGAAGGAGGGCAGTTCAGGCTGCTATGTCCTCTTATAATTAAACATTTATTGTTAAGCAATTATCCCACCCATGTCAGCTAGTTAGTTATCACAGGTATGCTGCCATGGAGGCACCAGGAAAACGGAAAATTGTATCATACTTACCAGTAATTTTCCTTTCCTGGTGCCTATCCATGGCAGCATACGCTCCCACCCTCGGTATTCTATATTACAGAGAATGTTGGGGGAGGGACTATGCCTTTAATTTATGCTATTCACTAGTCCTGAAGGAGGAGTCGAGGCGGAGCTCTATCACAGGTATGCTGCCATGGATAGGCACCAGAAAAGGAAAATTACTGGTAAGTATGATACAATTTTCCGTTTTACAGCTCAGTTTAGAATTAATTTAGAAGCTGTTGTGCTAGAATGATTGTTCTCATTCTGATGTTCGCAATATGTCACAGGTGTGGTTCGACCGTGGTTTACATACACATGCATACCCTGGGGTTGAGTTTGCACAGGTGTGCAGGGCAACGGGGGTTACAGCGATTTAACAAAAAAAATATATTTTTATATATTTTATTTTTACTTGACTTGAGATCACAAGGGGTTAAGAAACCCCTATGTGATAGCATTGGGCAGGTGACAGGTACTCCTTATAGAGACATTAGAGGTCTAATAGACCCCAATGTCTCCCCTGCCCTTCACACCATGTGTCCCCTGGCTGTACTGGCCAGTACTGTAAATGGTGGATCTGAAATCGGAAGTGACATCACTTGCATTCTAGCTTCTATCTTTCTAGCATTCTATCTTCCAAAGCCCGTGTCCACAAAAACTGTGAAGAGGAACCTCCATAAGAAAAACATTCACGGGCGAGCTGCAATTGCCAAACCACTAGTGACCGATATTAATGCTCAGAAGAGGAGAGAGTGGTGCAACACCCATAAATCGTGGACTATCGATCAATGGAAGACTGTAATATGGTCGGATGAATCCAGCTTCACACTGTTCCCAACCACCGAATGTGTTTACATGTGCATCCTATGCATTAAGGTGAAAAAAACACCTTGCCGTGCCTGGCCCCCCAGTTTTACTTACCTGAGCTCCAAATATTCGTGGGCGCGATGCCGCGTCGCTCTCCCCAAGGCTTTTCATTGGATAGATTGATAGCAGCGCAGCCATTGGCTCCCGCTGCTGTCAATCAAATCCAATGACGCAGCTGCCGGGGCCGAGTCATGCACTCGGCGGCTATGGACGCCGAGTGTATGACTCAGGAGCGCGCCCGCAAGGTAACCCCCACGGGAGAGAACTTCCCAGAGGGGGTCATCTAATGCGGGGTGGAGCCGGTGTGGGACCCCAGAAGACCAGGATCGGGGCGGCCACTCTGTGCAAAACGAACTGCACAGTGGAGGTAAGTATGACATGTTTGTTATTTAAAAAAACAAACAAAAAAAAAAACGGAACCTATAGTATCACTTTAAAGCACCCATCCCTCCCCCCCATGTTGAGGGCATGCGGCCTGGTATGGTTCAGGAGGGGGGTGGGGGTCGCTCGCTTGCCCTTTCCTGACATGCTGGGCAGCATGCTCGTTTGACGCCCTCCCCCCCAAAAAAAAACACCAGCCGCCAGTGGTATGCAGGTTTTCTGCATTGGAAAAAAACTGAGGTGACATCAACATTGGTGTGGACAGGGCACATAACTGACGTGCATAATAACGGAGGTAAACTGATGTCTCTGCAAGTGAAATCTGCGCGTTTTTTTCCCCCATCAGTTTTCATGCACATATGGCTTGAATGAGCCCTAAAATAGAGCACAATGCGCGTTCTTGGTGTTGTAATGTGAAGGCGCCCTCACAGAGACACAGCACCATCTCCTGTCATGTCACTATTACCACTGCCTCTATCTGAGTTTTACTTCTCTCTCTTCCTGACTCCACCATCCGTCATCATCTTCCACAGTACAGGAAGCCACGTCTGCAGTCTACCAGTTACCATAGCAACAGGATTAACCCCTCCATTGGTAGGCAGGCTGTTCCACAACGGTCCAATCAGATAACGTGAAAAGCCTGAAGTAGACCCGCCCATAGAAAGCTGAGGTGGAAGTGACAAAATGGTTAACGATATGTCCACCAATCCGCGAGGGTTACAGCATCCTTCACAGAACATGGCTAGCCAATAGCAGACGCTTCCGCTTAGAAAATGCGTGCAGACGAGCGTCCTACTGGCGGTACTAGATGACGTTGACCAATAGTAGGCTTCGGAGCGCGATGGCTCAGCCTCCCACCCGCTGCAACCAATGGGCTAGGAGTGTGGGCGGTACGCCTTTTACGGATTGACAGTTCCAGTGGCCAACCTGAGTGTTCCTCCACGTCGGCAGGATTGAGGAAGATGGACGCGGTAATACTGGTGAGTGAGGCCGCAGAATGGGGCAGAGGAGAGGTCGGTGTGTGCTGACTGAGAGGGGAGGCGGGTGTATGGCCTGCCTTATGCCGGCTCTGTATGTATGTATGTATATATATGTGTGTGTGTATATATGTATGTGTGTGTGTGGAGGGGGCAGCGGCTGCTCTTCCTGTAGCGGACATCTGGGACCATATAGCAGCTATCAGTCACACAGGTTACACTGGGCTGTGTGTGTTCTATGAATGGACATGGTGGTGACACGTAATGTCATGTGTGACTGATGAGAGGACACCTAGTCCGTAGTTTGAGGATCCCTGATCTATACCATAGACTTCCTATGGCAAACCTTGGTACCCCAGATGTTTTGGAACTTAATTTCCCACGAGGCTCAATTCCAGTGCAGAGTGCTTGAGCATCATGGGAAATGTAGTTCCAAAACATCTGCAGTGCCAAGGTTCTCCATCACATGCCTCACCAACTCTTCCATTCTGTCACCCAGCCATGGGGATTCTATGGTGACAATCGCTCCAAGTGACAATTAATTGAAGCAGTATTAACCCCCCCCCCAAAAATAAATAATAATATATTGCAGCTTACCAATTCTTAGATGTGATGGCTGCATTCATTTTCCTATTTTTAGTCTCTTGCCTTTTTCTTTTCATCTGCTGATCCAGCCAGTTTTTCAACAGAACAAACTCTCTTGCAGATGTATCAGTTACAGGGATGAGACAAACAATTTACCACTGATGGGGGTTGTTGCTGCAACTGCTTATAAAGTATAAGCTGGAGTTTGGTTAGTGTATCTACATCTGCTAATACATCTAACACTCCCCCTTCCCCCAAAATGACAATGCTGCGGTCCAAATGTGCCTCCTGTGTCCTTCCTCCAGAATGGGGGCACTCTAATACAGGAGGTGTGTTACTGGCCAGATCACCAGGTGTAAAAAGCCTAAAAAAGAAACCTAATTCAGCCATCACATCTAATGATTGATGAGCTGCAACATATTACATTTTTGGGTTTAATTCCACTTTAAAGTGGAATTTTACCCATAACAACTTGAGAATAATAATGTTCTTTAGAAAGGAACATACAGTCCACAATAATAATGCTACAAAAATTAGTGAGTGCTGTAAATTGCCTCTAGCATTGCTCCTGTTTCTTCTTCCTGGAGGTGGCCATTTTGCTGCAGCCCAAAGCCCCTGAACAGCAGTAAAGCATAAAGCAGAACTAAGCCCATCGATTTAACGGTTTAAAAAAACAGCTGCATTCCTGGAATTGCTAACTGTCACATTTGCTTGTGTCCCCAACCAAACTGTCAAATGTCTGGTGTCATAACTGATCATATGCAGCATTATGGCAGTTGCAGATCAAACAGAATCAGCTTCCTTAGCTGTAAAGTATAGGAGCATTTAATTCCATTGTAAGGCTGTCGGCAGATTGGCCTCTACAAATTCGGTAGTGCCTAAAAATAGAGAGCAACTGAGCATGTGCAGAGCAGGATGAGACAGTGTATTGCTGGATTTTAAAGTGGTTGTAAAGGCTGAAGTCCTAAAGGCCTTTGGCTCCCGCTGCTGTCAAGCACAGTCACTGAGACGGGGGCAGGGCCGAGCCACACTCCCTGTGTCTTATGGACACAGATTGCCGGCTTGGGAGTGAGCACGTATGAGTGCCCCTATAGCAAGCTTCTTGCTATGGGGGCACTTGGCAAGGGGGAGGGTCTCAGAGAAGAGGAGGATCAGGGCTGCTCTGTGCACAACCATTGAACAGAGCAGGTAAGTATAACATGTTTATTAAAAACAAAAAAAAGTGTACCGTATATCTCTTTACACACACTTTAACCCTTCCCCCTCCGCGCCCTTTAAGAGCTTCTAAATGATGGGAGGCGGGGACTGGCATACAGGTCATTTATTCGCTGTGATTGGCTGTTAACAACAATTTAGTACTTTTTAACCACAAACAGATGTGTATACAGCTAACCTGTGATCAACTAACTTGGTGCAACCTGAGCTCTAGCACACAGCCTATGACTGATCTCCCCAGCTCTGCATGTTCTCCCTGTACTGTGTGAAGGGGGGGGGGGGGTATGTTCCTTCCCTCCAATCAGCACTGTGAAGTTAGATCCCCGCCCCCTGCAGCTAGAGCTGAGAAAATAATAATTTGATCTCTGTGTTTTTAGAACGTTCTATATGTAGCACACCCCGTAGGAGCTGCTGGTTTAGATTTGGGCCTTGCACGTTACCTCAGTATTCGTTGTCTAGGGGAAGAAAATCTGTAAGAACTCCAATGTCCACACAAGATGTAAAACCTTCTGCTGTTCGGTTTTATTTTATTTTGCATGTAACTTGTGAAGAATAGTAGAAGGATGAAGGGAAGTGGTAGCTTCAGGCACACAGTACAGATCACTGGGGAAAAACTTCTCAACTACAAAGTCATTCACCACTCTTCCTCGAGTGGGTATTGCTCACCTGGATAGGCCCCTCTCACCTGGCCTAACAGCCGGAATGATGCACGGACAATGATCAGGACCAGTCTCTGCCACAGACTGGTTGTGGACAAAATTGGATTGTCTGGGATCCTCTGCCACAGGACTTAACGCCCGAACTTCCAGCCAAGCAGTCAAAGAGCCTTTAAGCCGACCCGGCAGACTGCAAGGTAACTTTAGCTACGATGCATCCTCCAATAGAATCATCAGGCCCTCCTCAAGACACCAGTCTTCCGCTCGGTCTTCTCCAGGACAGATCCTCCCCTGGTTTCCTCCATTGAGTGGCTTCCTCCCGCAGGACGGACAGCACGGGATCACCTTCAAAGTGTAAGCCCCAGTCAGCATAACGGGACCTACCTGGTAGAGTTGCAGCCTCGGACCAAGATGGTCCCGAGGCCGAAATCGCACAACACACCCCTCGCGCTACGAGGGGAAGAAGGACCCAGAACAATGGCGTCTGCCCCTTAAGTACCCCTTTCCCAGCATGCCCAACGGGGACACCACTCCCACTGGGCTGTTCCCGGGAAGGGACACTCAATACACCATGACCTGCCCATATTCCAACTCCCGGCCTGTGGTGGTATCGCCACCTACAGGCAACAGTGGGAAATCCTGTCAGGCACAGCCACAGCTGAACAGAGGCCAATTTAGCATAATCGCTTAAGTCTGAGCCCAACTATTGGCTCAGACACCCACTAAACCTAACATCGTGCCCAGTCATTGGGAGCAGGGCGCTACATATACAAGAAATTGCTGCTGATAAATGCTGATAAAAACTTGTGTAGGAGGATTTCTTTCATCTGTGCGTATCACCTGAGGCCAGTCACTTCACTAGCTATGTGAGGATTTTCAACTACTTTAAAGTGCTTGCTGTGAGGGATGAATAGTAAAGGTGTGGGTAAAATGCTTCCCTCAACTGGAGGACTTCGAAGGTTGGTCCCATGAGGACAAAGTGGAAACGCCCATCAACTCTTCCTATCAGTGTTATAATAAACATGTACATATTTAAACATTGTTTCTGTGTTGTGCCGGACTCTCATCTCAGGACTTCACTGAGCTCAGACCTGCTCATTACCAAATGGGTCTTGTCAGGACTATCTGATTCTAGACGTCCTGTTCTGAAATGTTCTCCTTCATATTGTCTCCCCATGTCCTCATGAAGCTTGAGTTATCAATTAAAGTTTCTCATCTGTGAAGTGTTAGAACTGGCAGCTTTAAATGGGGATATCTCAGCCAATAGAAGGAAGACACTCCAGACACTGGCAGATCTCCAGCTTCACCTCCTGTCTCAAGTCAAAGATATATGGAGCTTGCTTAATACCATAATACAAATTGCTTCATTGAAGTATACAGCAGCCTTTTCAGTTATATAAGCAACATATTTTTATAAGTTGTTCCTATGTAAAACGTTAGACCATGATGTTATTGATGGGTCGGAGAGAAGGTATATATTGCCAGCTTCAATTGTAATTTTGATGCTTGCTGCACTTTGATATGAAGTTTAAAAAGTTCTCATTCAGAGGTAATCAAGGTATTCCTTCAGTCACCTTCGTGTCGCAATAAAAGTGTCTAGGAGCTGCCTAAGTGATATAAGTAAAATATGATTCAATAAATTGTGTTCAATAAAAGTAGTACTATGATGTCTGTATACATATTCTAATGTGGCCATCCAATCGCCACATCTCCAGACTCCTGACATTTCTGTCACCCTCAAAGGTTGGTATTGGCCCATGTATTGACACCTTATTGTCTGAGCAAAAGCAAACAACTGCTTTATTAAAAGACATTTTATCAACACAACAGATTAAAGGATAAGTTCACCTTTCTACAAAAAAGTAATAAATGCACATCCACGTCATCCATTCAGAGATTTGTGAATTGATAAACTACAAGTCCTCTCTTCTGCCACGGCAGACAGGTTTGTAGTTTCAATGAACTGAGCAGTGCAATTGTAGTCCGTTCAAACTGAAAGCCCAATACTGAGGTATGGGAAGAAAGCTGAAGGGAGAGTGTGCAGAAGCCTGACATTGCACCCATGATCAACTAATCACAGGTGCAATACTGTGCAGGCCTTTTTTAAAAAAAAAAAAGGAATAAATGCACATTTTTATTTATTTTATTAGCATTTATTATTTTTTTTGTTCTTGGTGAACTTCGCCTATAAATGTGATTGGCATTGCAGGAAATGGACAGGAAGGTGGTTACACATTAGCCAGGTTCACATTGAGCTGCGGAAATGAAGCTGTGCGATTTCAGCTGAACTTGCGCAATTTCAGTCGCGCATGTCAGTCCCGATTTCGGCTGCGATTTCACAGACATCTGTGCGGGTTTCTGCACAAACTACTTTTTGAAATCGGTGCGGCGTCGCACCGATTAGGACGGTGCCATTGCTGCCGATTTGACATGTCAAATCGCACCGATGTTAACCAGGTTGAAATTCTACATTTTATTGTTTCTTGGCTAGTGCATTTAGGGACCAATGCAGACTGTGAGATGCAGGGGCAGTAAAACCAGGTGATCTGCATGCAGATATTCTGATAAGGAACACGCTAATAGGAAAAGAGAGCAGAGTTGGCAATGAGATTATTTAGCCAACCAATTAAAAACACATATGAGTGGGTCATATAGGGAAATGCACAGAGGTGGAGCTGAAATGGTGTTGTGAAAATGGAGTCAGAAGAAATCTGTTAAAAGCAGAGAAAATAGTATAAACTCCTGTCCTGTTTTTAACATTTGTTTGGCGCAGACACTAATAGTCATTCTGTCATTCAGCAGACTTGAAACTTTTTATTTTTAATGCATTCGATTTTTTTTTTTTTTTTTTTATTATTGAGGTATTCAATAAAAACAACATATACAAGACAATAAAAGACAGTATAGCAAAACGGCATGCTCAGCTGCAGGCCAGGGGAGGCACAAAACAACAATTGTAGCATATATGTACTGAAGGGATAGAAGAAGTCTCTTTGGGGAGATGGAAGAGTCCCCCAGCCTGTGTTAAAGTGGTTGTAAAGTTACCAAATGTAAAATACATTTTTATATACATGCATTTAAGGCTACCACAAATCCATTTATTTTTTTTCTAACTTGCCCACATTGGCTATGGGACAGGAAGTGAAGGGAATTCTCCATAATGGGACACAGATGGCAAAAAAAATCTGACAGGGTTTATATCCCTCCCTTGCTCTATCCAAAATTGGGGGGGGGGGGGGTCAACACCAATCTCATCTTGGTGTTGACTTAGATGAGATTGGTTGTCTAGTATGATCTAGATTCTAGAATACATTCATGGGTTAATGTTCGGAGCAAAGTATGGCTAGTCCCTTTTTGATTAGGAACATTTTGATTGGATGGATGTTATTAAATCCCATAAACAATTAGCTGCATGTCGTATAGCAATGTCACAGCCTGTCCAGTGTTTAATGGCTGGGTCAGTATTTATTTACATCAGCCTTTGAGAGGTAATTGAACCACTAGTAAATAATGTGCGCATAAGAATGAATTACTTACTTTCCACCTTAGAGCAGCCACAGCAGCATAACGATCAGATCCAAATCACTCATCTTCCATCTCGAGAGTGAGATTAATCAAACCCTGGAGCGCCTTGTAGCTATTTTTGTGTAGTAGCAATAGATTTGTGAAATGATTAAAAGTGCTCTTTAAATCTACTCAGTTTATTAATAATGAGTTGTTTTCTGATTAATACAAAGCACCCAGGTAATGAATGGGGTAAGAAGTGGCTTTAATTTGGCCTGGTAATATGCTTAGCTGGTCCTCCTGGCAGCAGTTGTCTCTACATAGCAAGTTTACCAAGGGATTTAGGAGGACTTCACTTAGGCTGGGTTCACACTATCTTCACATGCGGCTCACAGTAGGAGTCCGGGGCATCCCTGTTCACTGTTTTTCAGGTACGATTTCGGCCCAAATTTTTGGCTGAACTCGGACCTGAAACGGACCAAAAGATGCACAGGACCCCTGTGCAATTCGCACCGGAGCTGCAGCAGAGATGTGTGATCCAGCTCCATAGAGAGTGGGTCAAAATCTCCTGCTGTTGCGAATTGGATGCAGTGAAATCTCATCCAAGTCACAATAGTGTGAACCCAGCCTTTCACACTTGGGTGCTTTTCAGGCGTTTTAGCGCTAAAAATAGCGCCTCTCAAGCCACCCCAGTGTGAAAGCCTGAGTGCTTTCACACTGGGGTGGTGCACTTACAGGACAGGAAAAAGTCCTGCAAGCAGCATCTTTGGGGCAATGCGGGGCCTGTGTATACAGCACTCCTACACTGCCCCTGCCTATTGAAATGATGGACACTAATAACCCTTTCCCCGGCCATTGGGGGGGGGGGTTAAAAGGGCAGCTATAACAGCAGTAAAGCGCCGCTAAAGCCTGCACCACCCCAGTGTGAAAGGGGTCTTAGGCAAGCCATACATGGTCGAATTTCGAAAGAATTTTCTTTTAAAAATCAGAAAATTTGTGATCCGATGGTGCCACCATTGATTTCGAAATTCGACCAACCAAATCTTCAATTTCACCTTCTGTTCCTACAGAAAAGAATTTTCGTGGCTGGGAATCTTCTTTTCTTTTCTTGCGCGCGCACATTTCTTTTTCAATTACATTTCTCCCATCGTTGATTGTGTCTTACTAGGCATCAATAAGGATTTTTTTTTCCTTTTTGTTATTGTGTTCTCTTTTTACAGATCATGCTGCTACCCCTGAATAATAATTTTACTAGTCTGTGCTTTCCATGGCTCATTCTTTCTTGTTTAATCTCCTTTTTGTAGAGTTGGCCTCTATGCCCTCTCCTTCCCCAGGGCCATTTGTCTTGTAACTACCCCTGTATAGTTAATTTACATCAGCAGTAAAACTATATCACAGCATGGGGGAACCTGCTCAGACTTCGAGTCTGTTTCCTAGCCTTGCTTGCATCAGGTAGTTGAGGAGTCAGGGAACTCTCAGGTTAGACATGCCCCTCCAGGTTTGATAGGTTAAGAAAATGCTCCTGAGCACGCTGTCGGAGGGTTTCTTGCCATTATCACATTGCTAATATCCCAAAGCATCATGGGATTTGTAGTTTACTCAACTGCACCAAATAAGCAGTGAAGGTGACGTTGGGCACCTGAGTGACCCCTCCTCCAAGGGACTGGGAAAATAGAAACTCTCTTTTCAAAAGCTAGATGTAAAAAGAAGAGAAAAAAATGTTTTTGTTGTACCCATGGAACAAATCTGTAAGAGCAAGTGCATAAAAGTAATGGTCACTTCAACAATTCTCATCAAGGTAAATACTGCGACTTAACAGAAAATACAGTATTCTTCTCCCTTCAACTAGACGGTATACATAGCTGATGGAAGCTTGTGGTCAGTGTTTGAGGTGAAGTTCTGTTATACACTCAGGCTGTGAGTATGTGGAAGTCAGTGCATCACAGAACTTTGTCTCGAGGGCTCCGATGCAGCAGGAAAGTTGGATCCTTTGAAGAGGTAGGCTGCCGGTTTGGATGGTTAACTGTTTGTTTTTTATTTCTGTACTACGTCCCAATTGTTCCCAATGGCACTTTGTTGCCAGAAGCAGACATTCACTACTGCAAGGTACAGATGGTAAAAGTTTGGACTGTACTGGCATTTTGTGGAATGCAGCCTGTTGATTTACCAGAAACGAGTGACATCATTATGGAATTGTACGTTTTTATAAAGAGTTAATATAAGTTTAGTAAGAGCATGGCTTCTTTTCCTGGTTAATAAACTTTTGCAAGCATAGTAGACTATGTAAAGGGTAAACGCAAGGTTTTCTATCTTTAGCACTCGTGCACACTGGACATTTTTACAGCTGCTGTTTTGGGCTCCAGACCTTCTTTTTTTATTTTTCTGCAGCCAGTAAACTCCCCATCTAGTATCTTATGTGTCCATGCACACATGGGCTTTTATCAGCATTTTTTGGCAGGGATGTATTATGGCTGGACCCCCCCCCCCCCCCCCCCCCCAAAAAAAACTAGCAATTTTTATAGCTATAAAAACGCTCCAATGCCAAAAAATGCTGAACAACGCGGCTATTCAGCATTTATGAGCCATAAAGTTTTGTGGGAGCTAAAAAACGCTATCGCAGAACGCGGCATTCTACAGCTAAAGCTGTTGCCGTGTGTGTGTGTGTGTGTGTGTGTGTGTGTGTGTGTGTGTTTTTTTTTTTTTTTTTCTTTTTGCAGTATGTATGAGGCCTAAAGGTTTATGTAGAATTGTACAGGAACAGAATCCTCAAAGTGGAGTCATTGAAATGTTTCATTTACAAGCCACAATGTGGTATAAATGTGGATCCATTCTGTATCTAACTCTCAACATATTTTCTACATTTTATAGAGGGAGGGAGGTGGGGAGTGCTTGTGGAATGATGGTGATTTTTTTTTTTTTCTTTTTTCTTCTGGCAGGACCCCTCGTTGTACACAGTGAAAGCTGTTCTCATATTAGACAATGATGGCGAGAGGCTCTTTGCAAAGGTATGCTTGAAAAATTGCACAGTATGATTAATCTCTGAAAATGTGTCAACAGTGGCTCATACACAGGCTCACACTTGGATATCATTAGTCATTTCCTAATGTGTGTGTGTGTGTGTGTGTGTGTGTGTATATATATATATATATATATATATATATATATATATATATATGACTGGCAATACATTATACTATCTGATTGTATATTTTTTGTGCAATTACCAAAATTAGATGTTATGAAGACAAACCTGAGCAATCTATTCAGTTGGTATCTAATCAGACAGGCCCTCGCACTACATAGTTGATGGTAAATCTAAAGTAGATTTTATAGATGGGCTGCATAGTATATGGTCAGCCCTGAAATGCTGTAGTTGTAGTAGCCAATCCACAATCTTCCTTTTATTCCATTAAATTGTAATGTTCTTGTTTTGGGTTACTACTCTCTGAACATCTTATTGTGTCAGTGTACAACTATACATTGTCTGATATTCCAAGTTTAGAGCTTCCTGCTCTTTAAAATTATTCATGTCAAGGATTACATGTCATTGCCTCAACTTTTTGAGGCTTACCACTGGTACTTCTTGCTTGATGTACAATAGGGTTGTCCCGATACCACTTTTTTAAGACAAGTACCGATACTTTTTTTCAAGTACTCGCCGATACCGATATATATATTTTTTATTATTATTATTATTATTATTTTATTATTGCAATTGTTTTTTATTTTTTTGCCCTGTTGGGGGGGCTTTGGTGAGATATCAGGGGTCTTAACAGACCCCTGACATCTCCCCTTTGAGACAGAGAAAGGGACTAAGAACACAGATTCCCCAGTCCCTTTCTCTGCTGCACTGAAAATGAATAGACAGGAGACAGCAGCTCCTATCCATTAATAAACTGAAACATCGTAAACACAGGTTACGATGTTTGTTATATGAATGTACAGAGTCTGTGATCACTGACTCTGTACATTTTGGAAAAGGTAGGATCCGGGTTTAGCGGCTCCTACCTCCGCTCTCCATCCTGACAGAGGGGGCGGATGAGGATATGGAGGGTGACACGGAGAGGGAGAGCAGAATAACGGAGGGGGAGAGCAGAATAACAAAGGAGGGCAGCAGCACGGAGGGGGGGGGGACACGAAGCGCGGAGGGGTAGAGCAGCGCGGAGGGGGGAACTGGAGGAGGATACAGGGCCAGTCAGCGGTGATCGGTGCGGCTTTGGGGGGAGTTACAAGCACCGATCACTGCTGTATAGATTTCACTAAAACAGCTGAGGGGGGGGGGGGGTCCAGGGAGAAGCTGTCAGGCTGTATTGAAATCTATACAAAGAGATTGGTGCTTGTAACTTAACCCCTCTCTCCCCCCCCCCCCCCCCCGCCACACCGATCATCCCTGACTGCCCAGGTATCGGGTGAAGCATCGGAGCATTTTCCCTGAGTACAAGTACTCGGGGAAATGCTTGGTATCGGGACAACCCTAATGTACAAAACATTTTGTTTTTGGAGTTTTGTTGTGAACTCATGCGCAACCACTGTGACCTGTTATTGCTTTTGGTGCCGCTCACAGTAGAGGTGAAAGTATATCCATGTGTTCCAGAGCATGGGGAGCAGGCTTATCCTGATACCAATCCAGAGGGCTAGTAAATGTAAAGGGGAAAGGATTGCCACTACTCCTGACCAGTCCAGGTGAACAAACGATAAGGAGCGGCCTCAGTTTTTATGTCTCCACTGCACCACACACCCTGATGCATTTTGCCCCGCCAACCAGGGCTTTATTAATAGGGTCCAAGCCCCTGTGGGCGGGGTTAAATGTAGTAAGGTGTGTGGTTTGGTGGAGATATGTAGACTGAGGCTGCTCCTTATCGTTTGTTCACCTGGGTTGGTCGGGCATAGTGACGATCCTTTCCTCTTAATGCTCAACCACTGCCTAATGTCTATGAGCAGTTCAGTGAAAGAATCCAAGAGGTGTTGGCATCAATTCAAGACTCCTCTCTTTTTTGTTCTTTACTTTCGACGTTTGGTTTAATAATTATCCAGCTTGAAACCGCCTCAGTAAAACAGTCTTATGGTTACAGTTCAGTTTGTATCCCATACCTAGTGACTGAAGTTTACCTCCCCACCATGCCATGCAATGTCTTCCAGTTCTTTTGGAAGCTTAAGGATAGTAAGATACAGATTTGTACCGTGGAGAATTCCAGCTGAATGGTGGGAAAGCATGTCAACCATATGAATGCAGGAGACTTGTCTATGCTCCTAAGAACTGCCATTCAAAGTTTCTAAGCAAAGTAAAGCCTGTATAGTTTTAACCACTTAAGCCCCGGACCATTTCGGGCCATTAGGACCAGGCCTGTTTTTGGGATTCGGCACTGCGCTGCTTTAACTGTAAATTGTGCAGACATGCAATGTTGTACCCAAATGAAATTTGCGTCCTTTTCTTCCCACAAATAGAGCTTTCTTTTAATGGTATTTGATTGCCTCTGCGATTTTTATTTTTTGCGATATAAACAGAAAAAGACCGAAAATTTTGAAAAAAAATTATATTTTCTACTTTTTGTTATAAGAAAAATCGAATAAACTCAATTTTAGTCATACATTTAGGCCAAAATGTATTCAGCCACATGTCTTTAGTAAAAAAAATGTCAATAAGCGTATATTTATTGGTTTGCGCAAAAATTATAGCGTTTACAAACTAGGGTACATTTTCTGAAATTTACACAGCTTTAAATTTATGACTGCCTATCTCATTTCTTGAGGTGCTAAAATGGCAGGGTAGTACAAAACCCCCCCAAATGACCCCATTTTGGAAAGTAGACACCCCAAGGAAATTGCTGAGAGGCATGTTGAGCCCATTGACTATTTTTTTTTTGTCCCAAGTGATTGAATAATGACAAAAAAAAATAAAAAGTACAAAAAGTTGTCACTAAATGATATATTGCTCACACATGCCATGGTTATATGTGGAATTGCACCCCAAAATACATTCTGCTGCTTTTCCTGAGTACGGGGATACCACATGTGTGGGACTTTTTGGGAGCCTAGCCGCGTACAGGGCCCCAAAAACCAAGCACCGCCTTCAGGATTTCTAAGGGCGTAAATTTTTGATTTCACTCCTCACTACCTATCACAGTTTCGAAGGCCATAAAATGCCAAAATAGCACAAAACCCCCCCAAATTACCCCATTTTGGAAAGTAGACACCCCAAGCTATTTGCTGAGAGGCATGTTGAGTCCATGGAATATTTTATATTTTGCCACAGGTTGCGGGAATATGACAAACTTTTTTTTTTTTTGCACAAAGTTGTCACTAAATGATATATTGCTCACACATGCCATGGGCATATGTGAAATTACACCCCAAAATACATTCTGCTGCTTCTCCTGAGTACGGGGATACCACATGTGTGGGACTTTTTGGGAGCCTAGCCGCGTACGGGACCCCAAAAACCAAGCACCGCCTTCAAGGTTTCTAAGGGCATAAATTTTTGATTTCACTCCTCACTACCTATCACAGTTTTGAAGGCCATAAAATGTCAAAATAGCCCAAAACCCCCACAAATGACCCCATTTTGGAAAGTAGACACCCCAAGCTATTTGCTGAGAGGCATGGTGAGTATTTTACAGCTCTCATTTGTTTTTGAAAATTAAGAAAGACATTTTTTTTTCTTTTTTTACATTTTCAAAACTTTGTGACAAAAAGCGAGATCTGCAAAATACTCAACATACCTCTCAGCAAATAGCTTGGGGTGTCTACTTTCCAAAATGGGGTCATTTGGGGGGGTTTTGTGCCATCTGGGCATTCCATGGCCTCCGAAACTGTGATAGGCAGTGAGGAGTGAAATCAAAAATTTACACCCATAGAAATCCTGAAGGCGGTGCTTGGTTTTCAGGGTCCTGTACGCGGCTAGGCTCCCAAAATGTCTCACATGTGGTATCCCCGTACTCAGGAGAAGCAACAGAATGTATTTTGGGGTGTAATTCCACATATAACCATGGCATGTTTGAGCAATATATAATTTAGTGACAACTTTTTGTACATTTTTTTTTTTTGGTCATTATTCAATCACTTGGGACAAAAAAAAAAAATATTCAATGGGCTCAACATGCCTCTCAGCAAATAGCTTGAGGTGTCTACTTTACAAAATGGGGTCATTTGGGGGGGTTTTGAACTGTCCTGGTATTTTATGCACAACATTAGGAAGCTTATGTCACACATCATCCACTCTTCTAACCACTTGAAGACAAAGCCCTTTCTGACACTTTTTGTTTACATGAAAAAAAAATTTTTTTTGCAAGAAAATTATGTTGAACCCCCAAACATTATATATTTTTTTAAAGCAAAGGCCCTACAGATTAAAATAGTGGGTGTTGCATTTTTTTTTTCCACACAGTATTTGCGCAGCGATTTTTCAAACGCATTTTTTGGGGGATAAACACACTTTTTTTATTTTTAATGCACTAAAAAACACTATATTGCCCAAATGTTTGATGAAATAAAAAAGATGATCATAGGCCGAGTACATGGATACCAAACACGACATGCTTTAAAATTGCGCACAAACGCGCAGCGGCGACAAACTACATTCATTTTTAAAAGCATTTAAAAGCCTTTACAGGTTACCACGTTAGATTTACAGAAGAGGTCTACTGCTAAAATGACTGCCCTCGATCTGACCTTCGCGGTGATACCTCACATGCATGATGCAATTGCTGTTTACATATGACGCTAGACCGACGCTTGCGTTCGCCTTTGCGCAAGAGCAGGGGGGGACAGCGGCGCTTTTTTTTTTTTTATTATTTTATTTTTTTTTTAATTATTTATTTGGCTTTTTTATTTTATTTTTAAACTGTGCCTTCCATATTTTATTTTTTTACCATTTTTATCGTTATCTCAGGGAATGTAAATATCCCCTATGATAGCAATAGGTAGTGACAGGTACTCTTTTTTTGAAAAAAATTGGGGGGTTCGACCCTAGATCTTTCCTCTGCCCTCAAAGCATCTGACCACACCAAGATCGGTGTGATAAAATGCTTTCCCAATTTCCCAATGGCACTTTTTATATCCGGGGGGGGGACATTCCCTCCCACTGCTTGTAAAAGCAGTCTAGAGGCTAATTATCTGCTAGAATTGCTTTTACATGAAAGCCGGCCGCTGGCTGAAAAGAATGATACCAAGATGATACCTAAACCCGCAGGCATCATTCTGGTATAAACATTCAAACGAAAAAAAGAGATTGATTGGTGGGTATGCCCACCATTAGAATACCTCCCTTCATCCACCCACTTCTAATGATGGGCATATATGCCGAAGCATGGGGGCATCCTCCCGCAAAAAAGTTATGCCGCGTACACACGGTCAAGCCTTCGTCGGAATTTCGACCGTATGTACGCGGCATAAAAGGTTGTGCCGCGTACACACGGTCGGACTTTTCCACGGGCAAGCCTCCGTTGGAATTTCGACCGTATATACGCGGCATTAGGAGCAAAATCGCTCCTCCGCCCCTGCTGCCCCCATGCTTCGGCATATATGCTCTTTTTTTTAACTGTGGTGGTGAAATCACCTCCTACAGCGTTGGAGTCACGGCTTTATGTATTGTGGGAGCAAACGCTGTTGCTGTCAAGATAAATAGATCCGCGCTGCAACTGAATGGCGTACCTGCTAAGCAAATGGTGGTTAACATTAAAACAAAGTAACATTACAGTACAACAGTAAGACCTTACCATGCCATACCTGCAAAGCAAATACCAAAACAAAACCTAGTAAAAAATAAAAAAATGTTTTAACGCAACCTGTGCCTAAAATATATATATGCCGAAGCATGGGGGCATCCTCCCGCAAAAAAGTTATGCCGCGTACACACGGTCGGAATTTTCCACGGGCAGGCCTCCGTCGGAATTTCGACCGTATGTACGCGGCATTAGGAGCAAAATCGCTCCTCCGCCCCTGCTGCCCCCATGCTTCGGCATATATGCTCTTTTTTTTAACTGTGGTGGTGAAATCACCTCCTACAGCACTGGAGTCACGGCTTTATGTATCGTGGGAGCAAACGCTGTTGCTGTCAAGATAAATAATTCCGCGCTGCAGTTGAATGGCGCACCTGAAAACAAAAAATTACATACCTGAAAAGCAAGCATGATAAAACATTGCAGAATAGAATACAGTAAAAAAGAGCAGAACAATAGAGAGAAAATAGAGAGAGAGAGAACAATAAAACGACAACTATTTTTGGTTTTTTTATTTTATATTTTTTTTTGTGTTTTGTTTTTTACTTTTTTTTTGTAACTTTACAACTGTAATGGTTCGGGTCTCTCAAAATGTAATGGCATCTTGGGAGACCCTGTGTAAGTGTGTCCTAGTCTGTGAAATGCTGTACCCTACGCTAAAACTTCACTTTTGAGTGGTAGCGTTCAAAACATTCACCTTGGCAAAGACCAGGCTTGTCAGGACAGAGTGGACAAAAACTACGGGTGTCACGCCTAAATCCGCGCTTGCTACAGACACGACATCTTTTTTGGGGGTGGCTTTGGGTAGGGGTACTCGGGAGGACATACGAATAATGCCTCTCATGCAGCCGGCTTACTGCATTTGGTTGGGGATGGTGAGGTGCAGAACCGCCTGGATACAGGAGTTCTGTGACTATCTCATTCTGGAATTTTAGAAGAGATAACGTCCCGCCTGAAGCTCTGTATAGCACATGAGCGTTCAGCAAAGCCAATTGGAATAAGGATAGAGACACTTTTTTGTACCAGCGTCTCGCCTTACGGTCAATTAGATACGGCGCCATCAACTGGTCGTTGAGGTCCACCCCTCCCATATTTTGGTTATATTCGTGGACACAGAGGGGTTTCTCCACAACACCAGTCGCCGTACGAATTTGGACTGTCGTGTCTGCATGAAGGGAGGTAAGAAGGAAAACATTCTTATTGTCCCTCCACTTCATAGCGAGCAAGTTATTACACTTCAAGCAGGCTCTCTCCCCCAGCCTAAGACGGGCATCTACAAGCCGCTGGGGAAAGCCCCGGCGATTAGGTCGCACGGTGCCACATGCTCCAATCCGATGATCAAACAAGTGACTAAACAGTGGCACGCTCGTGTAATAATTGTCCACATACAAGTGGTACCCCTTTCCGAATAAGGGTGACACCAAGTTCCACACTATCTTGCCAGCGCTCCCTATGTAATCCGGGCAGTTGACCGACTCAATCTGACTGTCTTTTCCCTCATAAACCGTAAAGTTCACTACATAGCCTGTTGCCCTGTCACAGAACTTGTAGAGCTTGACCCCGTATCTGGCACGCTTGCTGGGAAGGTACTGCTTGAAAGACAAGCGGCCAGAAAATTTAATCAGGGACTCATCAACGCAGACAACTTGATCGGGAGTAAACAAGGCTGCAAAACGTTCGTTGAAGTGGTTTATGAGGGGCCGAATTTTATAGAGCCGGTCGTATTCAGGGTCCCCACGTGGACGACAAAGTTCATTGTCGTTGAAGTGCATGAACCGCAAAATCTGCTCGTATCGTGCCCTGGACATGGAGGCAGAGAACACGGGCATGTGGTCAATTGGGTGCGTGGACCAATAAGCACGCAATGACGGAAATTTATGTGTGCCCATGTTGAGGGAAAGGCCCAGAAAGGTCTTAAATTCGGAAACCGTAATTGGTTTCCAATTTCTGGCAATTTTAGGCAACTGGGGGTTAGCGGCGATAAATTGACCAGCATATAAATTACTCTGGTCCACAATAGATCTATAGAGATCTTCTGTGAAAAACAGCGAATAAAAATCAATTGGAATAAAATCAGCTGTTTCCACCTGAATACCGGGTTGGGCAGTGAATGGGGGAAGTACGGGTTCTGCAGAAGTGGTGGGGACCCAATCAGGATAGGCGAATTCTGCAGGAAGGGCAGTATGGGCACGACGGGCCTGCCTTTGTCTTGGTGGCAGCGGGACACTACTTGTGCTTGCCACCTCGCCAGCTTGAACTGCACTTATGGGACTCGCCACGTCACCAAGTGTTACTGCAGTGCTGGATGTACGTCCAGGCTGTACTAGGCCGCTGGTGCTTGCCAGTTCACCAGAAGGAATAGCGGCGCTAGTACTACTCTGCTCCATGATACGAGAGACCTGCGGTTCTTGCTCCTCAACAACCTCAGAAGATCGGGATCGGGTACGCCTGACCTTAGCAGGGACCTCAACTTCGTCGTCAGAGCTATCTGACGTGGGGCCGCTGACGTCACTGTCTTCTACGGGAAGATATTCTGAGCCTGAATCTGACAGATACGTGACCTCCTCTTCACTATCTGTCATGCTCAGAATCTCGTAGGCCTCTTTACTAGTGTACCTTCGTCTTGCCATTTTGGGCTCTAAATTTAGGGGTACACTAGTAAGATTCACAGGAAAAAAAGCACCTGACTGTCGTCAGCAAATATATCAAACGCTACAAAAAAACTGTTAGCGATCGCAGGGATCAGGCCTGTCTCTGCGAACGCTGCAGTTATGTGTGTTGTGTTTGGTAAGTGACAGTGATCGATCGATACTGCACTTGGGTGGGCTGGGCTGGGTGGAGGGGCTAAACGCAGGCGCTAGCAGGTATCTGGGCTGATCCCGCTAACACTGCGTTTTTGGGAACCCTAAACCGCTGGGGATGCTAGTATAGATCTGATCAGATACTATACCACTAAGGGGGGTGTATGCTTTGCGCGTGGGTGTTAGCGTTACTGGCACTAACCTAACACTGCCTGGGGCGACGCAGACCCTCTCTGGCGCTAAAACCTAATTGATCTCACCCGCCGGGCGATCAGGGGGGTTAAACCTTTATTGGGTTATATACGGCGGGTGCCCTGATGCTATAAAAAGCAAACTAATCAACCAGCGTCACCTGTAACCTTTATATGGTGATCGGGTTAACTAGGGGCAATCAGGGGGTTAAAACCTTTATTAGGTTAAATATGGGGGTACCCGACGCTATATAAAAACCCGACGGGTTACCTAAATAACTAGATAACTTACTGGCTAACCAGTGACGCTTATACGGCGATCACTGGTGAAAGGGTTAACTCTAGGGGCAATCGGGGGGTTAAAATATATGGGGGTACCTGACACTAATAAAAACCTGCGGCGAACCTAAAAAAAAAATAACTGCCTATCTAAAACACCAGCGACACGAATACAGCGATCGGAAAAACAATCGCTTAGTGACGCTGAAGTTAGGGGGTGAAAGGGTTACCTGGGGGGTGATCAAGGGGTTAAACCTTTATTAGGGGGGGTTAGGGGGCTACCCTGGACCTAAAGGGGCCTAATCCTAACTGCCCTGCAACTTTTTACAATCACAGATGACACTAAATGCAGTGATCAGTAAAATAAATGATCACTGCAATCAGTGACACTGTGATTGGGGGCTTTGGGGTGACCTGGGGGGTGATCTGGGGGTGACTGGGGGGTGATTTGTGTGCCTATGTGTACCTACGTGTCAGTGGACTGTTGGAGCACTAACCTCTGTCTTCTCTCCTCGGCGCCGGGAACGAAAAGACCGCGGCGAGGGAGATGACATCGCTTCCTCCAGCCTGTGTTTACATCACATGGCGGAGGAAGCATTTTCATTGGCCGGGAGCGATCGCGAGGGGGGGGGGGCGGAATCGAGCGGCCGCCCCCTCATGCCTGATCGCTCCCGAACACTTAACGGCCGCTCACTGCAGTGAAGGGGGGTCCGGATGGACCCCCCAACTGCACAAAGGCGATCACGTAGATCTACGTGATTCTGCCTGTCCGTGCCATTCTGCCGACGTAAATCGGCGGTGGGCGGTCGTTAAGTGGTTAAAGGTCATATACTGTAAATGAGATTTGAATGGCATTTTGGTATTTTTCCACCGTTTTTAAGGAGTACCTTCAGCCTAACCCCTCCAACCCCCAACTAGGCCCCCTCCCTCTTCTACTTACTGAATAAAAGCCTAAAGCCCGGTACACACAATGAGATTAACGGCCGAATGATCGTCTATGTGTTTTTTTTGCATGCAAATCTCAGATCGAATATGATGAGTTTACTAAAGTCACGTAAATTCTCATGCGACAGATTAAAAATTTGAATATGGTGTCATGTGTTGTGTATTTGTATTGCATTTCGAACGACTGCTGTACGGTATAAACTAAAATCATCTTATGATCTGGCGTTGTACGAAAATTATTTTCGTGCATGTCCGATCAAATATTGCGTGAACTGTCGTGATCGGCTCTCAAACTCCGTTCTAACGATCTGATTATAGTACGAACGCTTTGAAAGCGGCATTTTTCGTAGGATTTTCTGATCGTGTGTACCAGGTATAAGGGTCTCCTGTAATATGTGACGTGCATATCCAAGGAGACCCAACAAGCACCGTGCACGTCATTTACCTAGGCAAATAACGTGCATGATGGGGCAGTGCCATGCTATTAAATAAAGGTAAAAAAAAACACTGCCCTGTTCGTGTAGAGAAGGGGGGGAACTTTACATAGATGGTGAAGATCTGCTTTTAATTTTAAAGGCTTTAGGGTATTTTGGAAGTCCTGTTATTAAAGGCTAAGTTAAAATATTTGTAAAGGCTGAAGGTTTCTTACCTTGAGAGAGGGGGCGGGCCGAGCCTGCTCGATTGCTCCCATTGCAAACTGCTTGCTCTGGGGGCACTTGACAGGATGGAGGGCCAGGAGCGTCAGCGGGGGACCCAAGAAGAGGAGGATCGGGGCTGCACTACAAAACCACTGCATACAGCAGGCAAGTCTAACAGAGTTTTTTTTTTTTTTTTTTTTTTAAACATTATTGACTTTAGGATTACTTTAGCTTTTTTGCAGGAAAAAGATGTGCAGTTATTTTTATTTTTCATTAGATTGTGTGTGCAATGTCGGGCTCCTGCACACACTGCCTTCAGCTCTGTTGCCCATTTAAAGAAATCGATAAACTTGATTATAACCTTTTCTGTTATTATTATTATTATTGACAGTACTATGATGAAACATATCCATCTGTGAAGGAGCAAAAGTCCTTTGAGAAGAATATCTTTAATAAAACGCACAGAACAGACAGTAAGTGGTGATCTTTTATTTTTGTACCATTGCTGAAGATCTCATGGATGTGAGTACTGTAGACATACCATTCTGCCATTTTTCTTTTACAGACAAATGCAAAAGGGGAATGCATTTATTTTAGATTTTTATATGTGTACTGGGAAATGGAAAACAGTATATACATTTTTATTCAACTATCAAGAGTAACTATATCAGATAAGAGGTTTTTGAATAAATCTGACACTTGCAGAAAATGTACTGTTGTTCATTCTTGCGTCATAGGACAGGACATACTGAGACTTCTTATCCAAAACCATGCTCGTCTAGGGGGAAAAAGTTATTTTGAAAAAAGAATGTTTGCTTACAAACATAAGTCACACTTAACACAAATCAAATTTTCCAATACCTACGATCATTTATTCTTCAGTTTGACCTGATTGGCCACAAATGCATCAGTGTTTGATAGATTGAATCAGAATATTGATTAGATTCTAATTTGTGTGGACATGAATCAATTTGTGAGATCTCCAAGCAGAAGTCTTGGCTCCACTTCTCACTGGCTTCATTTTTCGGTCGGTTTGGATTTTACATGATCAAAAAAGCTAGAAATGCAAGAGGTGGGCAGTGCGGTTTTTTTTTTTTTTTTTTTTTTTCCCCTGTAGTACTCGCCGATGCCAATTACCAATACCTGTGGGCAACTGTTTTCCTGACACTTCAGCTGTCAATGGTACAAAGCATTGAAAAGATATTTTACAAATGTAATTTTTTTTTTTGCACTTTTTTTCAATGTGAAACCTGTAAATATATGTTAAAGTGTAAAAATATTAATGGACAAATCACAGAAAAAAAAAGTTTTAATTATTAATAGTTTATAAAATAGAAGTGAACAAAAAAAATCGGCAGAAACATAATAATTAAATGGAGGAGCATAATGAGTTAATTTAGGCTGATTAAATAAAGGGTTAATAAGGGGTTAAACAGAGGAACATTTAATAATAAAAAAAAAAAATTTTTTTACTTGACAGCTTGCTTTAAACTGACTTCATCTGCAGATCGAACTTCGTCCCTTTGATCTGTAGATGAATAGACTGAAAGATACAATGTTTCTCGTTATCTTACTGTTAGCTAAGCAATGGCTGCTTTTTCTTTTTTCTTTTTTTTTTTTTTTTCTTTGCCTGCTCCAATTGCCAGGACTTTGTTTACACTTCAGCTGTCAACAGGGGATTACCACTGACAGCTGAAGGAGTCATCGGTTAAGGATGTGGCGGGCTTGCTCCTTAACAACCATTAATTGCCGACTTTTTTTGTTTTGCTTACATTTTAGCGGTCAGTGGGGGAATCCCACTGACCGCTGAAAGAACCAAGCCTGGAAGTATCGGTTTCAGGTATCCAAGCGTTTGCATGAGTACCAATACTCATGCAAATGCTTGGTATCGCCACCGATATCGGTGCAACCATAGTTTAAAATAAACTAGGGCTGTTACTGATTAAAATTTTCCTGTTCGATTAATCGTTTTTTTTTTTTTTTATCGATTAATCGACTAATTTCGATTAATAACGCACATAGATCCAACCACTTTTAGCTGATCTCCTTGCAGGCTGATTCCCAGTGCAGCTACCAACCACTGGAAAAATGGATAGCAGGATACAAAAAACACACAAAGGCAGCGCTCGATGGGAATAGCATGAAAACTTTTACAGTCTTCAAGTAGGTAACAAAATAAATATTGCACTGGAGATAAAATCGATGTAGCTACATAAACTGTAAAAATGGTGCGAGTAATACCAAACGGTAGCAAAAGCAGTCATGTAGCTAAGTATGATACTGGTATAAAAATGTGTACAACGATACCACTGCTAAATCCAGATGTGGAGGGGTTAACATCAGTCCGTCGGCATGTAGATGTCCCGTGAAGGGAACTATCACAACTCCCGGTGGTTGGCTGTAGAACAGTGTTTCTCAACTCCAGTCCTCAAGGCGCCCCAACAGGTCATGTTTTCAGGATTTCCCCCAGATGAAACGGCTGTGGTAATTACTAAGGCAGTGAAACTGATCAAATCACCTGTGCAAAATAATGGAAAACCTGAAAACATGACCTGTTGGGGCGCCTTGAGGACTGGAGTTGAGAAACACTGCTGTAGAATCCCAGGTTGATAGAGGGAAGTGATAGAGGGAAGTGTAACAGCCCATGCGTGTGGCAGATAGTAAGGTCCCGCTGGCATGCAGATATGAAGGCACAGCAAAGGAGCCCTTCAGATGGACACGGCAAGCCCCGTCGGTGTCCGTGACGTCACCGGATCTCCCTGAAGACTTTTGATCGATCAAAATAATTTTGATCGATCAAAACAATTAATCGAATAATCGAGGAATTAATAGCTAATTTCCACAGCCCTAAAATAAACCCATGTCTTTTGCCAGTTAAGGGGAAGCATCAGGTTCTATTTTTTTTCCCACCTTCTCTTACTGCTATTTCATGCTTCCTCTCTGTCTTTTTCACCAGCTGCAGTCTTTGGAAGTACCCGATACTTGTGAAAAGCAGGACTATTTCCTGTCTGTGTACCCTTTTTGTAAAAGAATTCCCCACTACAGTGCTATCTGCCGTTTAGACGGTCTCTCGTGAATTGCCATAGATTGGATTTGTCATTCTCTTCTTGTCTCTGCAGGTGAAATAGCTCTTCTTGAGGGTCTGACTGTGGTATATAAGAGCAGCATTGACCTGTACTTCTATGTTATTGGAAGTTCCCATGAGAATGAGGTAATTTTAAACAGTGTATTCTGCTTGTGAATCCTTCTTCTTTTTTTTTTTTTGGTCATCTTTACATATCACTTTGTGTAATGCGTTTTACATTCTTTGCTTGTTTTAGTAAGTAAAAAAGAAAATTTCACATTTATTTTTTATTTTATTTTTTAAATATGAAAATGAACTACCTATGATTTTGTTGCGTGTCTTGACATTAGGTTATCATTCATTTAACTATCCCAGTATGGCCAAGCCCCTGCTTTTTGTTTAGTCTATGCATTCTTTGCAATACATGTAAATGAAAACTGCTAAATACACAGATGAAATTATTATATGGAAGTTGTTTTGCTTGCTGTTCTGAAATCTGCACATAGCACTTCCCTGTCTGGAAGTGCAGCAGATTTTTCTATTTTTCAGTTAACACTTATAGGTCTTTTCCCTTAGCCTGTGAAAGGAAAAGCAGAAGAATGAGTTCATATTTCTCTCATTCTCTTAAAGTGAGCCTGTGCACAGACTATTCACAATAAGAAGTAAGAGCACTTAAAAACAACAAACGCTCAATCACCTCTGTAGCTAGAGGCACTGTGCAGGAAATTTATCTTCAATGTCCAACAGATGCACTCTTTTCCTATTCCTGTTCTCGCTGAATCTTGGCAACCTCTCAGCTTTCTGACTTGGGATCTATTCACAGCTTCACAACTATGAAGGTGCGACAGTGCACACACCATTTTGCATGATGCGTTTAAGGCAACCCATTGATTTCAGTGGGCTGCCCTACCTGCAAAAATTGCACAATTTTTTTACATTTTATTTTTCGCCGCACCAAAATGCATGCTAAGATGCGGATAGTCAGTCAAATACCTGTGTGGTCCATCTGCTGGTGCTTTTGCTTGTTTACAAGCATCTACCAAATGGATCACACAGCCCCTGCCAGTGCTGAATGTTCATTCACAAGAGTAAAAGATCTTTCAGTGCCAGAAGGGCTGTGTGATTTTATCTGCCAGCTGCTTGTAAACCTATACAACACCATCTGATGGATCACAAAGCCAATACAACTTTGAATGATCTTTTAGTAATGCTTCTGTGGTGAGTGGAGTGGTCCCAGTCCCCTGCTGTGCCAAATGGTGGCACTAATCTCCAGCATGCGCCTGCCTGCCAGTGACGTGCTGTCAGTGAGCCCTGATATGTTCATTATTTGTCTCCTTGCTAGATCAGCAACTGAGCCACAGATAGGAATGGAACCATATGCATGGAGTTAACTCATGGAGCACCTGGGGGATTTAATAAAGATCCTAATATGTGGTGGTAATTTACTACTTTTAATATTGGACTAGTTCTGGGTCATTGACTGTTCTGGAACAGTGAAGTGAATGACAGCTTTGGAACATGTGCCTTCAAAAACTTGTCCGCAATGGAAGCTCCCATTTTTGTATCCCGATAGCTTTATTCTGATAGGTGATATTATTGACTAGTAACAAAACTAAATGAGAGCCCAGGCAAAACCTTCATTCGAATATAATTTTAGCTTCTTATATCCTATGTACAGATCACTATGGCATTCACTTTTCACATTACCATCATACAGTATGCTCCGTTTTAAATGCCCATCCTGCATTCTCTTCTGGAAGGTGCTCAGGCAGAAGCAGGCACTCTGATGTCATCAAGTACAATGCAGGACCAATAGCCCTGCTTTGTATGTGAGGACCCCAAAAGGTTGCCAAAAAGCAGGAACATCAGGGAGAAGAGAAAAGCATATGATTAGATAAGTAAAAGTCCTTACAAAACCTTGTAATTACTTATAGTGCTGCTCCAGGGGCTCTGCTGGTAAATAATCCAGAACCTGCAGCAATGTAAGGGCGTAGACCAGGGATAAGCAATTAGCGGACCTCCAGCTGTTGCAAAACTACAAGTCCAATCATGCCTCTGCCTCTGGGTGTCATGCTTGTGGCTGTCAGTCTTGCTATGCCTCATGGGACTTGTAGTTCTGCAACAGCTGGAGGTCCGGTAATTGCATATTCCTGGCGTAGACTGAGGGGATGAGACATCGCACACCACTAGCTCAACAGGTGGAGAAGAATGTGAACAGCCTCAGCCTGGATCTACTCCTAAGCCATGCCCCTCTGATATATTTCAAAACGCCCACCGGGGGCCTTAGTCAGAGGTCTAAAACCTCTTTGTGTCAATAAGGTACCTCTAGTGTGTTTTCAGACAATCCCTATCCTGAAAAGGGTCACAGATTATCAGATTACTGACATAAAGCAGTTACATAGTTACATAGTTAGTCAGGTTGAAAAAAGACACAAGTCCATCCAGTTCAACCATAAAATAAATAAAAAAAAAAAATATATATATATATCGTACAATCCCATATACCCAATTCTATACCCACAGTTGATCCAGAGGAAGGCAAAAAACCCCAGCAGAGCATGATCCAATTTGATACAGCAGGGGAAAAAAATTCCTTCCTGATCCCCCGAGAGGCAATCGGATATTCCCCGGATCAACTTTACCTATAAATGTTAGTACCCAGTTATATTATGTACATTTAAGAAAGAATCCAGGCCTTTCCTAAAGCAATCTACTGAGCTGGCCAGAACCACCTCTGCAGGGAGTCTATTCCACATTTTCACAGCTCTTACTGTGAAGAAACCTTTCCGTATTTGGAGGTGAAATCTCTTTTCCTCTAGACGCAAAGAGTGCCCCCTTGTCCTTAGTGTTGACCGTAAAGTGAATAACTCAACACCAAGTTCACTATATGGACCCCTTATATATTTGTACATGTTGATCATATCCCCCCCCCTTAATCTCCTCCTTCTCAAGAGTGAATAAATTCAGTTCCTCTAATCTTTCCTCATAGCTGAGCTCCTCCCATGCCTCTTATCAGTTTGGTTGCCCTTCTCTGCACTTTCTCCAGTTCCCCAATATCCTTTTTGAGAACTGGTGCCCAAAACTGAACTGCATATTCCAGATGAGGTCTCACTAATGATTTGAACAGGGGCAAAATGATCTCGATCTCGCTCTCGAGACCATACCTCCCTTAATACAAGAAAGGACTTTGCTCGCTTTGGAATGCCATTATTGAGCTTATGATCTATTAAAAAAACCCAGATCCTTCTCCACTACGGATCCCCCCAGTTGTACTCCCCCTAGTATGTATGATGCATTCATATTCTTAGCCCCCAAGTGCATAACTTTACATTTATCAACATTAAACCTCATCTGCCACATAGTCGCCCAATTAGACAGAGCATTGAGGTTGGCTTGTAAATTGGCGACATCCTGTAAGAACGTTATTCCACTGCATAGCTTGGTGTCATCTGCAAAGACAGAAATGTTACTTTTGATCCCAGACCCAATATCCTTTATAAAGATATTAAAAAGTAAGGGTCCCAGCACTGAACCTTGAGGTACACCACTGATAACCTTGGACCATTCAGAGTAAGAATCATTAACCACGACTTTCTGAATTCTGTCTTTTAGCCAGTTTTCTATCCATTTACAAACTGATATTTCCAATCCTGTAGACTTTACCTTGCACATGAGCCGTGTGTGGGGAACTGTATCGAACGCTTTTGCAAAATCCAAGTATACCACGTCCACAGCCACCCCTTTGTCCAAGGTCTTACTTACGTCTTCATAAAAAGAAATCAGGTTTGTCTGACAACTTCTGTCTTTTTCATGAATCCATGCTGTCTGTTGCTTAAATAGTTTTTTTCCAGCAAGAACTCATCTATGTGGTCTTTTTATTAATCTCTCCAGTATCTTCCCAACTATAGAAGTTAAACTAACAGGTCTATAGTTACTTGGTAAAGACTTAATTCCCTTTTTAAATATAGGCACCACATTGGCCCTGCGCCAATCCAGTGGTACTATTTCTGTCATTAATGAGTCATTAATGAGTCCCTAAAAATTAAAAACATTGGCTTTGAAATTACAGAGCTCAATTTTTTTAGGATCCGTGGGTGTATGCCATCTGGTCCAGGTGCTTTATCCACCTTTATTCCATCTAAATATTTCTGGACCATATCACTTTTGAGCCATTGTGGATTTGGGGCTGTGTCACTACCTCCCCCATGCTCCTTTTGTATACACAGAGCTGAAGAAAGTATTTATTAAATTAGCCTTCTCTTTGTCCCCAGTCACCCACTCTAGAGTATTTATTTTGTAAAGGGCCTACATGCTCAGACTTGACGTTTTTACTATTAATATATTTGAATAATTTTTTGGGGTTTGTCCTACTATCTTTTGCAATCTGTCGTTCATTTTGAATTTTTGCATCCTTGATTTCCTTTTTACATATCCTGTTTTATTCTTTGTAACATTTAAATGACACTAGTGTTCCCTCATTTTTTATATTTTTTAAAAACTCTTTTCTTATAGTTTTATAGCTTTTTTAACTTTGGCAGTGAGCCACATAGGTTTTATTTTTAGCCTTTTAAACTTATTGCCCATGGAAATATACTTTGCAGTGAGTTCACAAACAGTCTTTTTGAAGAATTCCCATTTCTGTTCTGTGCCCATTGATGCCAATATTCCCTCCCAGTCGAAGTCCTGGAGAGCAGCCCTCATCCTTGTAAAATTTGCTCTCTTGAAATTAAGTGTTTTTATCTTTCCCGTATGTGATTTTTGCTTACAACTAACATCAAATGAAATCATGTTATGGTCACTGCTACCCAGGTGTTCCTTTATCTAAACATTAGTAATACGCTCTGCATGGTTTGAGATTACCAGGTCCAACAGAGTATCATTCCTAGTTGGGGCCTCTATAAACTGGACCATAAAATTGTCCTGCAATAAGTTTTTTTAAATTTTTGCCCTTTAACTGTCCCAGCACTTCCATTACTCCAGTCAATTTCTGGGTAGGTAAAATCCCCCATTATCACCGTCCCAGCCTTTGCAGCCCTTTCCATCTGTGCAAGGAGCTGAGTCTCCACCTCCTCATTAACATTGGGTGGTCTATAACCAACTCCAATGATTAACTTTGAACTACGCACATCTGTATGCAGTTCCACCCATAATGCTTCAGACTCATCCCACTCTCCATCCACCAGGTCCTCTTTCACACTCTCTTTGAGATCACTTCACATAGAGACAGACCCCTCCACCCTTCCTTTTTACCCTGTCTTTCCGAAAGAGTGCATAGCCAGGAATATTAATAGCCCAGTCATGTGAGGAATGAAGCCAAGTTTCAGCAATACTGATTACATCATAGCTCTCCTCATGCACCAGAGCTTCCAACTCACCTATTTTGCTTGGCAGACTTCTGGCATTGGTGAACAGACACTTTAATGCATTAATATATTTTGACCGGTCACATACTATCCTCTTGGGTGTTCCCAGATTGCAACTAGGACTTGCTACTATACTTACCTTCGGTTTATGTGCTTCGGTTACCCTACCACTAATGCCCCTAATACTACCCTCTGGAATATGTTCCCCGCTGACTCTCACTATCTCTGGACCCTCCCCCCCCCCCATCGCCTAGTTTAAAAACCCCTCTAACTTTTTGGCCATCCTTATTCCCAGCTGATCCCTCCTCATTTAGGTGCAGTCCGTCCCTTCTATAGTACTGGTTATCGACTGAGAAGTCGGCCCAGTCCTCCAGGAACCCAAACCCCTCCTTACTACACCAGCTCTTCAGCCACTTGTTCACTTCCCTAATCTCCCTCTGCCTTTCTGGTGTGGCTCGATGTACCGGTAGTATTCCTGAGAATACTACCTTGGAGGTCCCTTTCCTCAATTTAGCTCCCAAGACCCTAAAATCGTTCTTTAGGACACTCCATCTGACTTTGTCATTGGTGTCAACGTGCACCATGACAGCTGGGTCTTCCCCAGCCCCTCCCAGTAATCTGTCCACCAGATCCGTGATGTGCCGAACCCGAGCGCCCGGTAGACCACATACGGTTCGGCGCTTCAGGTCTTTGTTACAGATTGCCCTCTCTGTCCTTCTGAGAATTGAGTCCCCTACCACCAGAATCTGTCTTTCCTTTCCCTTCGCTTCCCCCCCACTCTCACTGGAGGAGTTCTTCCCCCGGCAGCTAGGAGAGTCCCTCGGCTCCAGCAGTGCTGATCCCTGACTGGTTTCACCAATGTCGCTCAATGGAGCATACTTATTGGGATGCTTCAGCCCTGGATCAGCCTCCCTGGCACTTCGCCCTCTACCCTTCCTGACTGTCACCCATCTACTATTTTCTAGTGCCTGCACCTCTTTGTCTCCACCCACCTCTGTGCTGGCCCCTGCCATCACCTGCCGGGTACGTGAGGTAGTGTAAAACATCTAAGTGTGGGTTTCATGAATTCAGTGCTTATTTTTCATTTTTGAATTGAATTTACCTTTTTTATAATCCCGTAGATTTGCACTAAATGTTGTCTTTGTGTGTAATTTTCCTCTTCCTGCTCCATCATTGAATTAGGATATTGAAAAAGAGGAATAGCGTTTAAGTGATTGAACTCAGCCATTAACTCGTTTTGGTAGAGGTAAATACTGACACCCCTGAACCTCTCTAATGGCTTTCAAATAACTATTAAGTCATCTTGTATAAGCCATTATGACTTATTGGCTTTAGGGTCACTTTAAATTGTTTGTTCAACCTGATATAGTTCAGTAAATGATTCTGAATAGCACTTAATCTTGAACTCTGTGGCCTACATTCACACTGCATTAAATATAGATTTATGTTACAAGAAATGACCCTACTGCTGTTCTAGATTGTAGCTTGGTATTTCTGCAGCAGCTAAAATCCTGTCTTGGAAAAGGTGTATTGGGTCTTGGTTTATTAAAGGGGAAGAACACTTTTAGACAATTTATTTTCATTGTCCTTACGCCGTTGCGTTGTAACTGTAGTATTCAGCCAAGGCTTTTCTATTGTCAAAGCAAAATAATCTGATCGGGTCCGACGAATAAAAATTTAGCTCTACTTTAGCTATTAATGCAGGCCCCAATACACCAGGATTTTTACTACTTAAATTTGTGTGTGTGTGTGTGATAAATATAAATATATATATATATATATATATATATATATATATATATATATATATATATATATTCAAGGTTTCAGTCGCTTTAAGTGAAATATGTACGTGAATGGCTATATGCTGTTTGCTTCTTATGATTAGGGTTAATAATAATAATCCATGGTGACAATGAAGGGACAGGCAGCTGAATATATTTACTCCCATTTTCTGATCATTGCTGTTGTTCAGTGTTGCCATTATGTACTATTACATAACCATTGCTATACTTTGCACATAATTTTCTTTTTATTATGGTCTGTAGTAAAAAAAATGCATAATTTGTGGCTTTATAATACACAGCAGGTGGAGATCTTGGCCTTCTTTTTTTTTTTTTTTTTTTTTTTTTATGTTCTCCAGACCGACCTTGGCTACTTTCAGGTCACTGTGTTTCTGGTTCTGTCACTGCTCTACCTCCTAATCCTGTGCAGCAACACACTATCTCTCTCACACTGCAGCATGAGAGGGAAGTTGCACTTGAATCATGATTAGTCCTGTGGCTGTGCCAATTTTCACTATCTGTGTGGCTGGTAATGAGCCATTTGACAATTCAGTTTTAGTTAAATCATTCCAGCTTTTCTGAAATTAATGCCTGTCACTTGCTAGAGTGTTCTCACTTTCCATTTTGTAGCCGATTTTCTGATCTGCAAGTTAAATTGCTGGCTGCTAGTGTAATCTTACATCCTGCATTTCTTTTCATCTCCCATACAGCTCATGTTGATGGCTGTTCTGAATTGCCTTTTCGATTCATTAAGCCAGATGCTCAGGTACGTGATAAGATATTTGCCATGTAACTAAAACATTTTTGTCCTGTGCTTCCTTTTAGTGACACCAATTTCCATAATATCATACATGTGTTTTCAGCTGTATTTTTGTAGTTAAAGGGGTTGTAAAGGTTTGTTTTTTATTTTCTAAATAGGTTCCTTTTAAGCTAGTGCATTGTTGGTTCACTTACCTTTTCCTTCGATTTCCCTTCTAAATGAACGTTCACAGCGTCTCCCCTCAGGGATGTAGTCCCAAGGGAGGGGGCGAGCACGCTGACTAACCCCCAGCCAGAACGGCTCGGATGATGGGGGCAAGCCTACTGAGGAGGAACAGGAAGTGAGAAATTCAGACAAAGAAAAAAAACATTTAGAAGGGAAATTGAAGGAAAAGGTAAGTGAACCAACAATGCACTAGCTTAAAGGAACCTATTTAGAAAATAAAAAACAAACCTTTACAACCCCTGTAAAGGAGACCTTTACTCACAGTTTACACATATCCTCATAGACACAAAGACGGTTTCTGCAGGTGCTTGCTCCCACTTGCCTCTTCATTGCCTAGATGAGCATGATGGATCCTTTAACCACTTCAGCCCCCGACTATTTCGCTGGCCAAAGACCAGAGCACTTTTTGCGATTCGGCACTGCTTCGCACTGCGACGTGGCTCCCAAACAAAATTGACGTCCTTTTTTCCCACAAATAGAGCTTTCTTTTGGTGGTATTTGATCACCTCTACAGTTTTTTTTATTTTATTTTTTGTGCTATAAACAAAAATAAAGCGACAATAAAAAAAATAATCAAAAATTCAATATTTCTTACTTTTTGCTATAATAAATATCCCCAAAAAATATATAAAACTATTTTTTTTTTTTTTTTTTTTTTTTCCTCCAGTTTAGGCTGATATGTATTCTTCGACATATTTTTGGTAAAAAATCGCAATAAGCGTAAATTGATTGGTTTGCGCAAAAGTTATAGCGTCTACAAAATAGGGGATAGTTTTATGGCATTTTTATTATTTATTTTTTTCCACTAGTAATGGCGGCGATCTGCGATTTTTATCGTGACTGCGACATTATGGAGGACATATCGGACACTTGACACATTTTTGGGACATTGGCATTTTTACAGCGATCAGTGCTATAAAAATGCACTGATTACTGTAAAAATGTCACTGGCAGGGAAGGGGTTAACACTAGGGGGCGATCAAGGGGTTAATTATGTTCCCTAAAGTGTGTTCTAACTGAAGGGGGGGGGATGGGACTGACTAGGGGAAATGACAGATCGCTGTTCATACTTTGTATGAACAACGATCAGTCATTTCTCCCCCTGAGAGAACCAGGAGCTGTGTGTGTTTGTGTATGTATGTATGTATGTGTGTGTGTGTATATGTATATATATATATATATATATATATATATATATATATATATATATATATATATATATATACACACACCTCCCGATTCTCGCTCTGTCACGAGCGATCGCGGGTGCCCGGCAGTCATCGCGCCCGCCGGGCACTCACCTTGGCGCAGGGGGCGCGCATCCCTAGTGGCCACAGAGCAAAATCACGTTATTTAACGTGATTTCGCGCAGCCGAGCCAACCTGCCGCAGTAAAACTGCGGCGGGCGGTCGGCAAGCAGTTAAATATAATGTGTATTTCAAATGTTGAGCTATTTTAAGATCTGTTTTAAGAATTGTGACACTGTAAAGCAGGGGTCTCCAAACCCCGGCCCGCGGGTGTGTTTTGTCCGGCCCCCAGCTTGCACAGACTCTGCCAACACAGCACTGCCGATCTGCTGGCTTTTAAAAGCAGCTGCTGTTATCGGCAGTCTGTCTGGCAGGTCCAGGACAAAAAGCCGCTCCCCGCACACCCTCCCGTGCTACCAGAGGATTGGCTGCAGTGCTGAGCTGAGGATTGGCTGCAGTGACGTTGTAAGCGTGGCACCTCCTGGCTTCCCACCCGCTGTTTTCATTAGGAATCCTTCCACCTTACAGCCTGTGTGTGTAGCAGTGGGCGGGAGTCGGGAGGTGCAGGAGAGCTGAAGTCGGCTCCTACAGTGAAGAAGTCGGCTTGTACAGGAAAGTGTCAAATGGGCATAAATCTGAACATGTACATGTACAGGGGACACTAATAATGGGGACACCTATGCTGGGAAAATTATGCTGGGGACACCTATGCTGGGAAAATTATGCTGGGGACACCTATGCTGGGAAAACTATGCTGGGGACACCTATGCTGGGAAAATTATGCTGGGGACACCTATGCTGGGAAAATTATGCTGGGGACACCTATGCTGGGAAAATTATGCTGGGAAAATTATGCTGGGGACACCTATGCTGGGAAAATTATACTGGGGACACCTATGCTGGGAAAACTATGCTGGGGACACCTATGCTGGGAAAATTATACTGGGGACACCTATGCTGGGAAAACTATGCTGGGAAAACTTATGCTGGGGACACCTATGCTAGGAAAACCATGCTGGATACACCTATGCTAGGAAAACCATGCTGGGGACACCTATGCTGGGGACACCTATGCTGGGAAAAATTATGCTGGAGACACCTATGCTGGAAAAATTATGCTGGGGACACCTATGCTGGGAAAATTATGCTGGGGACACCTATGCTGGGAAAATTATGCTGGGGACACCTATGCTGGGAAAATTATGCTGGGGACACCAATGCTGGGAAAATTATGCTGGGGACACCTATGCTGGGAAAATTATGCTGGGGACACCTATGCTGGGGACACTGATATATTGGGGACACTAATATATTGGGGAGACAGACGTGCAGACGTTTTCGGCCCCCGAGTACTTGTAAAATCTACAATGTGGTCCTTGTCTTGAAAAGTTTGGAGACCCCTGCTGTAAAGGGTTAGGCCCTCAAAGTAGTAGTTGCCAACTGTATTCCTGTATCTCTTGTGGACTCCTGTAGCTGGATGTCTCTGAGAAGAAGTCTGCCCCATTATGGCAGATGTACGGGTCTGGAGACCGAAGAGCAGAGAATCGCCAAAGTCCCATAGAGATAGGAGACTGTTAGAAGGTTTGCACTATATCATTTCCACAAACTGCATTTTTAGTTTTGGGTAGAATTACCCCTTTTAAAGAGGAGCATTGTAAATTGAAATTATATTAAATGTAATGTTTTAGAACTGAAGAGTTTAATGTTGAGTTCCAATCACAGCACAAACTGGTTGAAAAAAGACATTGCCTACCATGTTTACTTTTAGTTTATGCATGTTCCACTGACTTCCAGTGCTGGTGGGGTACTTTGTTAGAATTATTGTGATCAGAGACATGCATCCTGGTCCCTCTCAGACTAATGAGATGGCATCGACAAGCATCCTGTGTTTGGTACAAAAGGGTATGCAGACACTCTATTTTCCTACAAAAGGCCCTCCCTTCTCTTGATTTGAGATTCAAAGGTGTCCTGGGATGCTACATAGTGGGGCTGAATATTTTTTGTTGTGTAAATCATACTCTTTGCATTGCTCTGCACATTAAAATCCCCCCCCCCCAAAACTTGTTGTTGCCACTGTGGTCTTAGGAGATCTCTGGGGCCATGATATAGAAAATAGGGGAGTGACATCTGAATGACCAGAATGTTGAGTTTAAAATAAGGTATGAAAAATTACTTTTTGAAGGAAAAGATATTCCCTTGGTTGTATGACTGGAGTTCTGTTTTATAATTGTGAAACGTTTGTTTTTATTGGTCTGAAGTCAAATATGTTTTCTCTTTTTTTGGTTTGAATAGAAAAAATGTAGAGAAACGAACACTCCTGGAGAACATGGAAGGGCTGTTCCTTGCAGTTGATGAAATTATAGATGGAGGGTAAGCGACGTCTTGATGTCTGTCCTGACTTTTCATGTGTGACAGCTAATATACAGTGACATCTGTGCTTTCACTAAGCGTTCAGTGTCATCAATAAGGAAATCTGTGGAGTATTGCCGTTCCCCCATAGTGCTGCCATTTTTAGTTTGGTATTATGCCATCTAAACCAAAACTGCTTTTTCACTTCTACTTTCCAGGTTATAAAGTCTTTAACATAAAATACTGCATTGATTTCTTGTCTCTTAAAAAGCCGGAATGTTATCTGCTGAAATAACTGCCAGCAGCTTAGTAGTTAAACATCTAGCATGAACATCCAGGCAATTCACATTCACAAATGAAGACAGTAAAACCCTCTTGTGATTGTAAATAGAAGTGTTAATCTGGAAGTTGTACATTTTCCGTCTGTGCTTGTTTTTGTTTGAATTGTGAGAGAGCAGCCGTTACCACCATAGAGACTCTACAAGGAGAACAGCTCCTAACAATGTCATTACGGCATAAGTGCTGCTATGTAGCCGTGTAATGACATCATTAGGATTGATTCCATCATAGACTTCTGCAGATTGAGCTTCCGTGCTTCAGCTATAATGGCATGTAAGAAGAGGGTTCTCTTTAACTCTTCTTTGTCTGGAAGGATTTGGTTTCTGTTAATCAGTCTCTCTTTTTCTCTATGTACAGAGTCATTTTGGAGAGTGACCCCCAGCAAGTGGTTCATCGTGTTGCACTGAGGGTATGTTGAAACAGTGTATGAAACAAAAACTTTGTAGAGAAAAAGCTGCTGGGGTTCACCCTGTCTTACTCTACACTGCACTAGATGGAGAATCTAAATGGTTGTTCCATATTATATGCTTAACTTTACTTTGTATAGAATAGATATTGCCTGGGGTTCATAAAGACTGGCGCAGGCAGATTTTGTCAGTGTCTTTCATGCATTCCTAAAGTGTTGCAGAATGAGTCAAATCCAAGTACAAGTTCTAGACAGGTGTATGAATTTAGCGCATTCTTCACCACTTTTAGAATGCATGAATGCGCTAAATTCATACATTTGTCTAGAACTTGTACTTGAATTTGACTTTTGCTGTGCCACTTTCAGAATGCATGAGACACACGTTCGTAAAATCTGTCTGAGCCAGTGTTTCTCTCTGTAGAACAAAAGAGTTGGTCTTAATTAGCTACACTTTGACATTTGGCCCATTCAATGCCACACAAGGTAAAAGTGGCTCATTTTAGAACAACCTGAATTTGGTGCACAAGTCGCTGTCAGAACCAAAAGTGTTGCAAATGCTTCATGAATTTGGTGCAATACATTTAACAAAACACTTTGTTTCCTTCTCATGAGTTTGCACGAACTGTTAGGCTGGGTTCACATGTATGCAAATTTGATGCGTTTTGAACAAACTCCTTATGGAGCCGGTTCACATATCTGTGGGCCGGCCGTGGTGCATTTTGAAAGGGAGCCCTGTGCAGATTTCAAGTAAAAATTTTCACCGTAATTGCACCAGACTCCTTTGAAAAATTGTGCTGAAACATCGGCCGGACATGTGTGAACTGAGAGTAAAGCAGGCTTGCATATGCACTGATTGTTGAAAGCAATAAAGAATCAGATTTTTGAACTGGTTTCAAACTCCTTCTTGCCCAAGCCTGTTGCAAGTATTGACTGTTTTTTTAAGGATTACCTTTTAGATACCACAGAGCTTAAAAAGACACGAAACTGGTTCTAAAAAGATTTTTAAGTGTGTGTTCACACAAAAACAAACTTCCATTTTGCTCAACCTCCTTCAAAATTTTTTTTTTTTTTTTTACTAGTGAGATCCAACTTCCTGTTAGAATGGCTGTTCATTCTCCATAGTCCCACTGTATCCCCACTTTCTCTTGCTGGCTCCAGAGCTGAACTGGAGACTATGGGGACCACCACTAACATGTACTGCTTATTCCATAAATGGAAGTGAGGGGTAAAAGGAGAGGTGTGGGATCTAAAGGAGAACATTACAAGGAGGCAGAAAAACACAGTAATTAATAATTTCATGAAAAATAGAGATTACAGGGCAATTATGTAAGGGATGTATATAGATTCTTTTTTAGCAGAATAATATTTTGTCACTCTAATTTCTCAGCATGTCAAAGAATAAAGCTACACAGAATCGAGTTTTTCTAGCAGTGCCCATTTCTGATACTTTACCTGGAAATGTCCCAATATTGGTCCCATCATACTCTTCAAGATTACATTGAGGACATTGGCCTGGCCATATTGTTACCCTACAATCATTCAGGGAGCCATTTTAAATAAATATCATTGTAGATTGTGTACATTAGTAGTAAAAGCCTTTTACTCTTCTAAAGAGCTCTTTGTTGAGTAATATAGGAACTGTTGGATGCGCTTTTGAGCATGCCGTTAGATTTGCCAGTGCTGAAGTGGTTAAGTGCCGTATCACCATATGCTGTTTCTCTTACTAGCATCTGTCCCATGGGCCCTCCACACAGCTCACAGTGAACGGCCTGCTGAGAAGGCAGATTTATGAACCCCATTAGCATGCTGTTACACTGTTTGCTGTGCTCTCATAGGGATCTGTGCCCAGCTACTGGCAGCGCCACCTGCAGAGCTACCAAATGATGGAAGAGGTGTCATTGGCACTGTAGCAGAGCAAAGATCGGTAGGGTGTCTGGAAGTCTGGAGGTTAATATGGAGAAAGGCATAGCGGGGGATGAAGGGGTGCTGTCTGAGTGTTTGGTGGAATGGTTTTAAAATTGTATTCCTGGTACTATTATTGTAGCGTATGAAGTCATTTTCGAATTCTATTTTTAGGGTGATGATGTTCCTCTCACAGAACAAACGGTCTCTCAGGTAAGCATCCCTAACTCCAGTACATCAGACTTCCATGATGACATTACTTACTGTGTGTGTGTGGGAAGAACGGGATATGGATATAAAAGTGCTACAAGGAGCTCACATTCCACATCCTTAAGCAGAAGTAAATATGTAAGCGGTGTCTAGTATGTAAGAGTAACAGTTTGGCATTTAGTGATGTCCTTGCACTATCATTGGCTGGCAATAGCAACAGTTTACATCTTTTTATTTGTGTGTGTGATAAGTATTGTGCTCTGCTTGGATTCTTACATTCCCAAAGTTATACATTGTTTGACCTGGGCATTGAAATAGGGCTTAATAAAATATTTGGCGTAAAAGCAACAAAACCTGATTTTTCTTTTACAAGAACAAACAAACAAATGCAATAAAAAAACTACAAAACCAAGGCACTTTGTTGCTCAACTGCCACCTTATATCTAGACGGCTTCTTGTAGCAAATTTTGGTGTATTTTATAGACTGGGGTGATTGTGTACATTCAGAACAAGAGTACATATGTCAATTTAGGCTAGGGCTTAAAGTGATTGTCATACAAATATATTTTTTAAATCAAATCTTTATTATTTTCTGGAAATAACATGGTGTGGGCAGATTTTTTGCCAGAAACGGGCTGTGTCACGCCCCTCCAGCCTGTGTGTGTGTGTGTTCAGCCTGTGTGTGTTCAATCTACATGTGATATCCCGCCCCCATTGTGTTTAGCTGGTTAGTGGGCATGGAGGAGAAGGGAAGGGAGTAGGCTGTCATTTACCACTGTCCCGCTCAGATGTGATGGGGTGGAAATGCTCTGTATAGAAACTCACTGAAAACTAGGCATGTGCAGAGTTGCCACCACAGAGTCCCTAGCTGAATTGGGGACATGAACAGAGAAGGTGGAGATAGAGAACAGCAGTATCAACCAGGTTTTTTGCAGAATACAGAAAACGAATCTCATAGTGACTGACATGTAATACACCATTTATTGATAGTTTTTTAGAATGTGGATTTAGTGACATTTTAACTTGTGTAACTTTATTGGGGAAATACAGAATACCGTATTTATCGGCGTATAACACGCACCTTAACTTTAAGAGGGAAGTTTCAGGAAAAAAACTTTCCACAGCCCCCTGCGTATAACACGCAGGGACAGTTTACCCTCTATTTTCAGGGTAAAAAAGTGAGTGTTATACGCCAATAAATACAGTATATGCAAGTAAAAAAAAAAAGGTCAGTTAATATCTGGGTATAGTGTCCATGTTCTTTTTTGTATTAATATTATCTGTTCTTCCCCCCCCCCCCCCCCCCCCATCTTCTTCTTTTTTCTTTTTAGGTGCTGCAGTCTGCAAAAGAGCAAATCAAGTGGTCACTCCTCCGATAGCGAGTTCATCTGTTCCAGGACATGTCCATTCCATCTTATTGGGACCTCCTGTCTGGTTCCCAGTTCCTACCCTTTGACTGTTTATATCCCTATGGTTTAGAGCAGTGGCACTGATGTCTACCACAGCAGCAAGAGGCAATAACTCATTGCATTGAAGTGCATTACAAATGTTTGTCTTCTTGTTAAAATCTTTATTTTATATATCCAACTTTACATTTGGCTACTGGTATGTGGGAACAGTGTGTAATTGGTTTTCTATCACGCTGATGGTGAGAGTGTAGATAAAGTACATATGACAGCCCTAACGTTTAAAAATGATCAGAGTCATTGTGTCAAGTTGCAGTTTTTTTGTAGAGATTACAAACAAATTCATGCTTTTACATTACAGTAAATTACTTTGACTACTAAGGGCCACAATTGGTTATAAATTTGATTATTATTGGAAACGGCATTGTAAATTTATATATTGGACAGAAAATAGTTCACACTATCTCCATCCCTCTCAGCTTCATGGGAGATTATGCACATACTGCCTTACCCATTTAAACAGTTAGCAATTGATTTACTCATCTAGGGATATTTATATTTTTATATCCACAGCACACAGGTTAAAGATGACCACACGCATTACAATTGGGTTGGACTACATAGCTCTTGGTAAACACACAAGAAGATTGTACAATAGTATTGTCATATGTGTGGCCAGCTTAAGACTGATGCATGGATCAACGGGAGGCATTTCTTTTTTTTTTTTTAACAAACTTAAATTGTGTATTATAACTGAGGACCAATTTAGAGTATGCCATGTATACTTGTGCTATGTACTTCACCTTGAAAGTACAACTTTAATACTAAAACCTTGCTTCTGTATTTGATAGTAGGATCATAAATCCTTATACTGAAGTCCAAAAGCAGCTGCTTTGTACTGAGGTTGTGGTCTTCTATTGCTATCCAAAGTGCTGTACAAATTTGAGACCTTTATAATGATTTAATAAATGACATACAAATATTAATATTTTGTTTTAGTTACATTGTTCATCTCAATATTGACAGCAAGTTATCTCCAACCACTTTAAGACCAATCCTATTTTTAATTTGCAATCAGAATTGAACACGCAGGATCTGAGTTACTAAAATGTAAAATGCAGTCAAGTTGTAAAAATACCGGTTCATGTCACCCCACTTTCAACTACTGTAAATCGGGCCCAAGTTTCATTCACATGTGAATAAATCAGTCCCCTAGTTTTATATACAAATCTCAGTGTTTTCTGCATCTCCGTCCTAAACACAAATGCCTTAGATCAGGGGTGCCCAACCTTTTGAAGCGCGAGGGCCACTTAAGTGACTTGGTAACCGTTTGCAGGCCACAATAAACGGAGCGGCTGGGTGGCAGGTCCATGTCTGCTCTGCAAATGCAGAGTGGACACAGCCCACTATACTCTTTTTAGCGGATCAGATTGGAGGTAGGACACAAGTCGGTTTACATCTGCCACTCCTTAAAGGTGAATGGAGGGTCCAATTGGGTCGGACTGACCGTGTGAAAGGGGCCCAAGGCTGCTTTCACACTGATGCACTGCAGTTTACCAATGCAGTGTACCTTTTGGCTTTCCTGCACTTTGCAATAGACTTCTATTATATTCTGCAGGTTTGGTGCATTTTCAGAAAGCTCACCAAACCTGCAGGTAATAACAGAAGTCTATGGCTCAGTGCAGGTAACCCGCAGGTGCGCTGCTCTTCATCTGCAGGTCAGTTTGAAAGCAGCCCAGTAACCACTGCAGAACAGATATGCCCATATATACACTGTGATTTTAGTAATAAACTGACCTTTAATAACCGTTTCTTTATCGTACACCACGGGACACAGAGCTAGTCATTACATAATGGGTTAAGGGTCACCAGCGGTGATTGGACACTGGCACAACCAATGGAAGACAGTTCCCCTCCATATAACCCCTCCCATCAGGGAAGTACCTCAGTTTTTTCGCCAGTGTCGAAAGGTGTTGGACGCGTTAGGAGGTGCTAAAGGAAAGCTCTACCAAAGAGACCCTCTGGGGGTAAAAGAGCTATGCTTTCGGATCCATCCAAGACGCCTACAAATGAGCTGAATCTGGATGGGATCCGGGCCTCATCCATGAGGCGTCGCCTGTAATGTCTCTCTTCGGAGGACTGGGCTCTAAGATCCAGCACTTTCGCTATTTCGCTATAAAGTCCTGGTAAGAGTCTTGTACAAGGCCCAGGGGAGAGGTATCCTTTAAATAGGAACCCATATCCCTGAAGGTTGGCACACATAGCCCACCGTGAAGGGTGAAGTTTGGTATCTGTCTGAAAACTTTCAGCAGAAAAACCTGCGGCGTGGATAAGGTGAGATTAGAAGGTCCATAACTAGGTTGGGACCTTTTTCAAAAAGTGGATGTCTTCTTTTTTTCCACCACTGGGGGGAGTAAAGAGCTGAATATACTCACCTCACTCTGTTCAGTGTCGGCTTCGGCGAAGTACACTGCTCGTCACCTCCGCTGCTGAGCTTGCTTGAGCACCCCGCTCCTCCTTCCGGTGGCCGATACAGACACCTGCAGATGCAGGTAAGTGGGGACAGGGGCTGATGAGAGTCCTCTCTCACTATGGCCACCACCATAGCGCTAAAGGCCGCGCGCGCGGGAGCGCGCTTTATCGGAGGGGGGGGGGCCGAGGCGTGCGCGGGCACGTGGCGCGCGCAGGCACAGAAACGGCGCCAAATTTAAAAGACTGTCAGTGTAAAAAGCACTGCAGCAGCAAGCAAGCTCGTTAGTTCTCTTGTTCCTGGCAGAGAAACACAGCAGCTATACAGGGACGTAAGACTCCATGTGGTTGGATTGGGTACTTCCTAGAAGACATCCATGTTATGCATAGTTATGTGTTAAAAGTTGCATACTTAATGTATTTGCTAAACTGAACACGGTAGTATATGCATTTAGGTACCTTGTATTTTGTCTAAACAGTAAGCCTTCCAGGGGAAGTAATGCGGACAAAAAGAGATAAAAGAGCACCGCCGCCTGAGACAGGGGGCTCTAGCTGTGCTGACTCGGTACCTTCCTCTCCTGTGTTGCCAAAAGCACCTGTACAGGATGAGCCATTACCTCTGTCAGGTATGGCGGCTTCCCCAGTGAAGCCTGGGCCTACATATGTCACTGAGGACACTTTATCAGCTGCCCTAAATAATCTGGAGGAGAAAATTGCTACTTTAATCGCTAAATCCTCTAAAAAGGACAATAAGCGAAGCAGATCTCCTCCAGTATTGGACCTCCCTTCAGAAGTACCGGAGGAGGAGGATGAGGAGGAGGCTACATCAGCAGAGGATGAGGAGTCAGACGGATCAGGGATATCGGATGAGCCTTTTTCGGTATCCCAGATTTTAAAGTCACAGGTGCAATGCTATGCAGGAGCCGTGCGAGCTGCATTTAGGTTACCCTCTTTGGAGGTAACAGAATCACCTGTCTCCTCCCTAGGATCATTAAGATCCCTGCAAGGTGCATGCTCCTTCCCGGTTCATCCGTTACTAGAGGATCTATTGTACGCAGACTGGCAACATCCAGATAAGCGTTTTTCACCTCCAAAAAAGTTTAACATTCTTTATCCTATGGAGGAAAATTTTTTAAAGAAATGGAGCCTGCCTACGGTAGATGCGGCTATTTCTTGTGTAAATAAAAACCTGACATGTCCAGTGGATAATGTACAAGTGTTTAAAGATCCTTCTGAGAAGAAGTTGGAATCCTTACTGAAATCCTCCTTCCTTTTGGCCGGCTCAATTATCCAACCTGCAGTAGCAGCAGTCGGTATGTGTCAGGTCGTCAGCCAACAGGTAAAGCAGGGGCTGAAGGAGCTGCCTTCAGAGCAGGCTAAAAATTGGGAGAATTTGCCTAAAGCCTTATGCTTCACAGTGGATGCCATGAGAGATTCTATCATACAGGCATCACGCCTTACACTCCAGCTGGTACAGATGCGCAGAGTACTTTGGCTTAAGCATTGGTCAGCGGAAGCCCCATGCAAAAAGTTGTTGGCAAGTTTCCCGTTCCATGGCGAACGCCTTTTTGGGGAAGATTTAGAAAGATATATCCAAAAGATATCAAGTGGTAAAACGACACTTTTACCTGAGAGAAAGAAAAACAAGAGACCTTGTTTTAAACACACTCTCTCCCCAGCTCCCGGGAAATCTGACTCCAGCCAGTGGCGACGGCCTTTGCAGCCGCCCAAAAAAGCCAAAGAACAGGCTCAGAAGAACAAGAAGCCGTGGGGTTCAAGAGCTAATAAGCAAGCCCCCAAAACCTCTCATTGAAGGGGCGCCCCCGCTCGGCCGAGTGGGGGGAAGGCTTCGTCAGTTCTCAGCGACTTGGCGGACAGAAACCCAGGACAAATGGGTGGTATCCACAATATCCTCAGGGTACAGACTGGAATTTCGAGAGATCCCATCTTCTCAATTCCGAAGTTCAAGACTCTCCAAGGATCCACAAAAAAGAGGATCCTTCTTCAAAGGTTTGAATCACTTAATAGCTCAAGGTGTGGTTACAGAGGTACCCCAAAAGGAGCAAGGTTCAGGTTTTTACTCAAACCTCTTTGTGATTCCAAAACCGAACGGAGAAGTCAGACCCATCCTGGATCTAAAAAATCTAAACCAGTTTCTGAACGTTCGCCATTTTCGAATGGAAACTATTCGATCCGTGGTCGCTACTTTAAAAGGCGGAGAATTCATTGCGTCCATAGATATCAAAGACGCATATCTACACATACCAATCCTCCCCGCTCACCAAAGATTCCTAAGGTTTGCGGTAGAAGATCGCCACTTTCAATTTGTGGCCCTGCCATTTGGTGTAGCCACCGCGCCCAGAGTATTCACAAAGGTGCTAGCTCCTCTGTTAGCAAACCTAAGAACACGGGGCATTGCGGTAACAGCCTATCTAGACGATCTACTATTAATAGATCAGTCAAAGGAGGGATTGGATCACGCTGTAGACACTACAGTAGGATACCTGGAGCATTTAGGATGGATTATAAACTTACAAAAATCCTCTCTCCAGGCCCAAAGAAGGATAGTGTACCTGGGCATGATCATAGATACAGCCCAAAACAGGGTATACCTGCCAGAGCCAAAGATACAGTCTCTGAAAGACCTGATCCACAAGGTCAAAGCAAACAAGAGGCCGTCTATTCGCCTTTGCATGAGACTATTGGGAAAGATGGTAGCCTCCTTCGAGGCGGTCCCTTACGCCCAGTTTCATTCGAGACTACTTCAAGGCAATATTTTAGCCTCCTGGAACAGGAAGAGCCAAGCTCTGGATATACCCATGCGCCTGTCCTCACAAGTACGCCACAGCTTCAATTGGTGGCTAGAAGCCAGGAATTTACGGAAGGGAAAGTCCTTCCTCCCAGTGGCCTGGAAGGTGGTATCTACGGATGCCAGCCTATCGGGCTGGGGTGCAGTATTCGAGGAGGCTTCTACCCAGGGAACCTGGGCCAAGACTCAGGGGATCCTGCCCATCAATGTGCTAGAGATCCGGGCGGTATATCTAGCCCTCAAAACCTGGACATACAGGTTACAGGGCTACCCAGTTCGGGTTCAATCCGACAATGCTACGGCAGTAGCTTACATCAATCACCAAGGAGGCACCCACAGTCGGGCAGCCCAAAGAGAGGTGAACCGGATCTTGGCATGGGCAGAAGAGCATGTACCTTGCATCTCTGCAATCTTCATTCCAGGGATAGAAAACTGGCAAGCAGACTACCTGAGTCGTCAGCAGCTGCTACCAGGAGAGTGGTCTCTTCACCCAGAGATCTTTCAGGCCATATGTCTGAGATGGGGAAACCCAGATGTAGACCTGCTAGCTTCCAGGTTCAACAAGAAATTGGACAACTTTGTGTCCAGAACGAGAGATCCTCTAGCCTACGGGACAGACGCTCTAATAACTCCATGGAATCAGTTCTCACTGATCTATGCATTCCCTCCGATCCCTCTTCTACAAAGACTGCTTCGCAGGATCAAGGAGGAGGGAATACCAGTAATCCTAGTGGCCCCAAACTGGCCCAGGAGACCTTGGTATGCCGAGATCGTAAAAATGGCGATAGGAAGGCCCTGGAAGCTTCCACTTCGACACGACCTGTTGTCACAGGGTCCAGTATTCCACCCTTCCTTACAAAGGCTAAATTTGACGGCCTGGCTGCTGAGACCCACATTTTGAAAAAGAGAGGGGTCTCTGGCCTGGTTCTTTCTACGCTCATTAATGCTAGAAAGCCAGCCTCCAGACTCATCTATCATAGAGTCTGGAAAGCATACGTTTCCTGGTGTGAATCCAGAAGTTGGAATCCTCTGAAATATGAAATAAGTAGGATTCTTGCTTTTTGCCAGTTAGGAGTGGATATGAAATTAGCCCTTAGCACCATCAAAGGGCAAATATCGGCTCTATCAGTCTTCTTTCAGAGACCATTGGCATCTCACTCCCTAGTTCGGACATTCATTCAGGGGGTACTGAGGATAAATCCTCCAGTCAGGTCTCCCTTGTGTCCATGGGATTTGAATTTGGTATTGTCAGTGTTGCAAAAGCAACCTTTTGAACCTATTCGCCATATTCCTTTAATTATATTAAGTAGGAAATTGGCCTTTCTGATTGCTATAGCTTCTGCTAGGAGAGTATCAGAGCTAGCAGCTCTTTCTTGTAAAGAGCCTTATCTAATTTGTCACAAGGACAAGATCGTACTACGACCCCATCCGGCTTTTCTGCCTAAGGTGGTGTCGGCTTTTCACTTAAATCAAGACATTGTTCTGCCTTCCTTTTTTCCAAACCCGCGGACGGCGGGGGAAAAATTATTACACTCTCTAGATCTAGTGAGAGCGGTAAGGGTGTATCTGCAAGCAACCGCTCAGATACGTAAAACAGATGTTTTGTTTATTTTACCAGATGGTCCCAAGAAGGGCCAAGCGGTATCAAAATCCACCATTTCCAGGTGGATTAGACAAGTAATTGTTCAAGCTTATGGTTTAAAGAACAGGACTCCTCCTTTTCCTGTTAAGGCGCACTCTACCAGGGCGATAAGTGCTTCATGGGCAGTGCACCACCAGGCTTCGCTGGCTCAGATCTGTAAGGCTGCAACTTGGTCCTCAGTCCATACATTTTCCAAATTCTATCAAATAGATGTGAAAGGACATGAGGATTCCGCCTTCGGGCGAAGGGTGCTGCAGGCAGCAGTATAGGGCTTCTGGTCCGCAAGCGGTCGGTTTGATCTGTGTCTCCCCCCCTTCATATGAGCATTGCTCTGGGACGTCCCATTATGTAATGACTAGCTCTGTGTCCCGTGGTGTACGATAAAGAAAATAGGATTTTTATAACAGCTTACCTGTAAAATCCTTTTCTTGGAGTACACCACGGGACACAGAGGTCCCACCCTTCTTATGGGAACCTTACTGCTTTGCTACAAAACTGAGGTACTTCCCTGATGGGAGGGGTTATATGGAGGGGAACTGTCTTCCATTGGTTGTGCCAGTGTCCAATCACCGCTGGTGACCCTTAACCCATTATGTAATGACTAGCTCTGTGTCCCGTGGTGTACTCCAAGAAAAGGATTTTACAGGTAAGCTGTTATAAAAATCCTATTATTATATTCTAATCCATCCCAGAGCATGAGGTCGTGGGCCACTGGTTGGGCACCCCTGCCTTAGATCATTGTTTCTGTTTTTACATTATTGGTATTTAGAATCCCAAAAGCTTAATCCTAAAGTCCATAGACAGGTGGCACAGCCACTGTACAGGTAAGTGTCCTTATATTAAAAGTCAGCAGCTACAGTATTTGTAGCTGTTGACTTTTAAAAAAAAAAAAAATTCCCCATGCAGAACTCCCCTTTTTAATGCAGAGCACGCATTAAGGTAAAAAATAATTCAAAATCTCTTTGCCTTTTATACCCACTTTAATGTAGAAGTCATACACAGAGGCAGTAGGAAGTGAAGGGGTTAATATACTGATCAAATATAGTGCCATCATTGAGATGAAGGGGTTAACATTCCGATGTGCAGGATAAGGGAGGTGGAAGGGTTGGTATACAGGTCCCATTAGGCAGCATGTAGCTAGTATGTGTGTAGGAGAGGAACGGGGCATAAAAGGGGTTAAAGAAAAAGATGCCTGTGTCACGGAAGCCGCTTCCCATGGGAGCACTGGACAGCGGGTAGAGGCCAGGAGCATCGGCGGGAGACTTGAAAAGAGTAGGTTCGCGGTTACTCTGTGCAATTCCATTGCACAGAGCTGGTAGGTATATAGAAATCAGGGGCGGCCTGTCCATTAGGGCGCACGGGCGCCGCCTCCCCTATCCATCGCCTCCGCCACCCTTTATCCATGTGTCCGGCCCCTTTCAGGATGCTGGGCGTATGGCTATTCAATGTGGTGTGGGTATTTTCTTGAAGCACTCGATTAGAGCCAGAGGCTCTAATAGGCTTCAAAATAGGGTGGGCTCGGGGTGCAGAGCATTGCGCTACGAGCCCACCCAGGTCTGTGACACTAGCGAATGAATATTCCCTATTCTTCCTCATTCTCCTCCCGGCCAATCAAGAAGCCCCTATTGGCCAGGGAGTCTTTGGACTCCCTGGCCAATCGTGTCTCAGGACACACTTCCCGCATCCGATCAGAAGGAGAATGTTTCCTGTGTGTTTGCTGGGGTTTCCTTCTCCCTGCCTCCTCAAGACATGATCACCGCCATCTGTCTCCCCCGCGGGGAGTTGCTGTTTTGGATAACCCGCCATACGTCTCCTGCAAGGTGGGGGGGGGGTTACATGATCGCTGACTTCTGTGTCTCTCGGGGAGGTTGCTGTTTTGGATGACCCGCTTTCCGTCTCTCACAGGGGGGATTGTAAGTGTTGGTTGTGCCACCACCCCAAAGTAGTGATTACCAGCCGCTACTGATGGACATGTTTTGTTATTTAAAAACATTTTTATTTTTTACAATTATGCTAACAAAGAAAATCCCTTCCAATTTCATGCTGTCAGCAATAGCACCACATGGAAGATAAATGTCACAAGGCCTGAGAAAGAGAAAATTATTTATTTACACAAGAAAGGTGAAGGCTACAAGAAGATTAGCAAAGCTTTACTTATCAGTCAGAATACTGTAGCAAACGTGATACAAAAATTTAACAAAGATGGAACTGCTACCATCTCACAGAGACGTCCAGGCCATCTATGGAAGTCAACACCTCGATGGGAGCTTCTTCTGATAAGGGTTGAAGAAAAAAGGGCATGCAAGCTAAATAAGTAGAAAGCCAAACTGGGGTAAATTGTTTCCCGTTGCACAATACGGTGTACACTGCAGAGAAATGGCATGCATGGGTGTCCTCTCCCAAAACGCATGCACAAAAAAGCCCACCTAGAATCTTCCAGGGCCCATGCTGAAAAAGAAGGCGACTACTGGGACTCTGTACTCTGGAGTGATGAAACCAAGTTTAATGTTTTCGTAATTGATGGCTTCAAAATCGTATGGCGTTGCAAAGGTGAGGAGTATAAAGAAAAATAAATGGTGCCTACAGTGAAACATGGTGGCAGTGTCTTTTTGTGGGACTGCTGCTGGGGTCGGGGAGCTGAATTTTATTGATGGTATTGTGAAATTTAGATGTACTACTGTGTGTATTGAAAGAGAAGATGCTATCATCACTCTGTGCCCTTGGTTGTTGTGCACTTCTCAAACATGACAGTTAATCAAAACACACATCAAAGGCCACTGTTCCATTTCTGAAGAACAGCATGGTGAAAGTTATTCAGTGACCAAGTATGTCTTCTGATCCAAACCCAATCGAATACCTATGGGGAATTCTGAAGAGACAAGTTAAGCATTCACTTTCCATCCAGCATCCAGGCTCTAAAAGAGGTCATTCATTGAAAAAGAGGATGTAGGGCAGCTTATTTATCGGTTTGTACTATTGCTGAGCTGAATGCAGGCAGCCTATATGAGTAAATGGCTATTCACTGGCTGTACAGACTCACCCGCACAGGAACAGGTGAACGCACCCTGATGCATAGCCTGTGTGTCTGAAACATGCACTTGCCCCTGTGTGCCTGTCAAACTTGGCTGTGTGGGTGAGTTTGTACATGCGATGCATATCCATTCACTTGTATTGGCTACATGCTTTCAGCTGAGCTTTTCGTCTTTCAGGACAGCCACAATGAGAGACATAGGCTCCTCCCCTTCCTCAGGAAACACTGCGCCAGCAGATAAATTCTCCCTCCCCCCTGCCGGACCTCCAGTTATTAGTGTTTCCTCCGGTGGGGAGACACTGTGCAGGGAACCAGGCCGGTCAGTCAGGGGATTGAGGCCAAACTTTTTTACCCGGTAAACGAAAGCAGGGGCTTCCAGGGTACAAGGTGTGGTACATATCCACCTATTTGAAAGCCACCTCATCCTCGTCGAGCGCGGCAGCAGGCTGAGGGGGACCCCTATCGCGTCCACAGGGCCACAGCAGGAAGTATCTACACAATACAGGCCGCATTTTTTGGGACCAGCAGGTCGGGTGGCGGGTGACGTCATTTCCGGCGCAGGGCACGGAACTGATAGGGGGCCAGGCACAAGCTGGAGAGAGATATAAAACAAAACAGTGTTGCGCTTCCTAAATACAAAATAACTCCCCATAATCCTTAAATGAGAATAAGTGATTAACTTGCAATATAGCAAGCTACTGAGTGCACAATCAAATATTCGTGTTCCCTGACTGGGAATAATAAACCAAAAATGAAAAATGGGTGTTCCCTGAATTGGAATAGTGAACAATAAAACAAAACAAAGTCCACACACTAAAAAGAAATTAAGAGCCCAAATGCACAAGTATAGTACTCAGTCTTCTGCATAAAAATGCACAACACACCACTAGTGCCTGAATGTTGAAAATGAAAGTGCTCTCCTCCACCTCCTATATCCTAGCCGCTCACCTCACGTTCTGACCCCTGTTTCACCAGCAGGTCAGAAAAAGCAGGTTCCCTCTCAGAGATATAAACGGATCAACTGGTCATGGAGCTCCTATTCCTTTCGTGCTGCCTCCGTCTGATTAGATGGATACTAGCCAGTACAGATTCCCTCAATGGGGTCCGGTGCACATAGGAATAGAAAAGGCAAGATCTAGTGCTCTCTGATTATAAAAACGGTTTATTTGCTCATTAAGACTTTAAAACGTTATTCACAAACGCAGCACTTAACCACTTGAGATCCGCGCTATAGCCGAAAGACGGCTGCAGCGCGGCTCTCAAGTGCCGAGTGGACGTCCCCAGGACGTCCTTCTCTGTTTACATCCCGCCGCGCGCCCTCGGCGGCGGGAACAGCTGTGCGCTCCGCATCACGTGATGCCGATGTGCGTGCCTGGCGGCCGCGATGTCCGCCAGGTACATGCGATCGGCTGTGACAGAGGCAGGACGTGGATTTCTGTGTTACACACAGAGATCCATGTCCTGTCAGGGAGAGAGGAGACCAATGCTGTGTCCCATGTACATAGGGACACAGATCGGTCTCCTTCTCCAGTCAGTACCCTCCCCCCCACAGTAAGAAACACTAATAGGGAACATATTTAACCCTTTGATCGCCCCCTAGTGTTAACCCCTTCACTGCCAGTCACATTTATACAGTAATCAATGCATTTTTATAGCACCGATCGCTGTATAAATGTGAATGGTCCCAAAATAGTGTCAAGAGTGTCCGATGTGTCCGCCGCAATATCGCAGGCCTGACAAAAATCGCAGATCGCCGCCATTACTAGTAAAAAAAAAAAAATATAATAAAAATGTCATAATTCTATCCCCTATTTTGTAGGCGCTATAACTTTTGCGCAAACCAATCACTATACGCTTATTGCAATTTTTTTTGCCAAAAATAAATAAAAGAATACGTATCGGCCTAAACTGAGAAAAATTTTTTTTTTTTTAAAAAAATTGGGATATTATTATAACAAAAAGTAAAAAAATATTGTTTTTTTTCAAAATTTTCTGTCTTTTTTTGTTTATAGCGCAAAAAATAAAAACCGCAGAGGTGATCAAATACCACCAAAAGAAAGCTCTATTTGTGGAAAAAAAATGATAAAAATATCATTTGGGTACAGCGTTGTATGACCGCGCAATTGTCATTCAAAGTGCGTCAGCGCTGAAAGCTGAAAATTGGTCTGGGTACGAAGGGGGTTTAAGTGCCCAGTAAGGAAGTGGTTAAGCAGTGCGGGCTCAGGATGTATAGAAATGACAAGATGCTCGCGGGATGACGTAGCCACTGCGACTCCTTCCCCCCATATACGCGTTGCGTCGAATGACTTCTTTGTGCTGAAGGAGGGGTCCTCTCTATTTATTTAGGATTGCCCCTCCATACATGGTTCCTATCTATGGGGGGGGGGGGGGGGCTCTGGTTCCTGTATACTAAAAGGATCTAGTGCACTCCCGGGGTTGTATCTGACTGCTTCATTTGTTAATTTTTTTTTCTGCATTTCTTTTGGTACATGTATTTCAGAAAGCTACAGAAAAGTCAGTCGACCCATACCTCTAGAAGGAAGCGTGCCTCCTGTAGGGACACTCTAGGGGAGTCGTGGGTAAAAGTCTTATGCAGGGACTGCATAGACACCCAGTTAGAGAGAGGGATTCTGAGCAAGAGTCAGGACTAGCAGCTTCTGTAGAGGAACTCTTGTCCACCTTTTTTTTTTTTTTTTCTTCTTTCTTTTTTTTTTTCTCTCTTAATCCTTTTTTTATTAAACTTTTTCACATTACATGACATTTGAATAACAATACAATACAATACAATAGAAATTTAAACCATATAAACACAACATACATATAAAGTCTCATTATATACCCCTTTGATAAATTGAACCTAGATAGAATGTCATTTACCAATTTTCCATTTTACTAGAGGGACTGCCTATCCCTTTTGGAATATATCTATCTCCATAGCCCGTGAGTTCCTAATCCCCCAGATGTAGATGTCAAGCATAGGAAAAACCAAACACACAAAACAAAAAAAAAAAAAAAGAGCCAGATAGATCCGATGGACATAAGAGAGGGGAAGGGAGAGGAAGAGAAAGAGATGGAAGAAAGGAGAGGGGAGGGAGGAAGGGGGGAAGGCGGGGGGAGGGGGGAGGGGAGGGAGGAAAAAGGACAGGATGAGTAAAATAAAACAAAAAAAAAAGAAAGAGAAAAAAAAAAAAAGGGAGGAAAAGAGAAAGAGAAGAGGAGGAAAAGAAGGAATAGGCGGGGAAAAAGAGGGGAGGGGACCTTATCTCCCATGTACTCCCTCTTATAGCTAAATATAAATATAGTTATAATCTAAAGTGCTTGTGCATCTTAATCTATATCTTGATAAGTACAGTCTAAGTGCAATGTGCCCTACAGTGAGAAGGAAGAAAAAAAAAAAAAGGGGGATTTTAATATCAAATGTAAGTGTTAATTAAATCTACCGAATCAAGTGAAAAAAGAAAAATATATAAAAATATGATAATTTAAAATTTAAGAAGGCTCCTGTTCAAAGCCTACGCGTATATATACAGAGAAAAAAAATAAAAAAAAATAAAGGGGGGGAAGTGAGGAGGAAATAGGAAGAGGGAGGGGGACTTTATCTCCCATCTACTCCCTCTTATAAATAAGTGCAGGTGTCCCGTGACCTATAACAATCATATACCCGTGTCCCTACTGTGAACGGGGGAAGTGGAAAAAAAAAGAAAAAAAAGGGGGGAGGGAAAAATATCAAATATATGTGATAATTAAGTCGACAGTCAAGTGAGAGAATTTTTTTTACTTATGAGCAAAATAATTTAAGAAGGCTCCTACCCAGGGCCTATAGCTGTGTACGTATGTATACACATATACACACCTATATACACACACAAAAAAAAAAAAAAAAAAAGGGGGGAAAGAAGAGAGGGAGGGGGAGATGGAAAAAAAAGAAAAAAATCTATACAAAGAAGGGACATAATAAGAAATACATTCCCTAACCCCCCAGCCCCTCTATATAGGCCTCTGAGTCCTTAAACTCTCTCCATCTCTTCCAAACTCTATCGTGTTTTGATCTACTTCCGTTATGATTTGAGAGCAGCTCCTCCATCAATCTAGTTCTATCTATCTCTCTCAGCCAGTCTCCTAATGCTGGCACCCTTTTATCTCTCCAATTCCGTGGTATAAGTGCTTTGGCTCCATTCAACATATATGGTACCAAAGTTGTTCTATATTTTTTCCTTGTCATTTCCGTATTATGAAACAGACAATACCAGGGATCTAATTTAACCTTAAATCCACATATCTTCTCTATCAATCGTAAGATCCCTCTCCAGTATTCCTGTATCAGTGGACAATGCCACCATATATGGGCGTGTGTTCCCTCCAGCCCACATTCCCTCCAACATAAGGGTGATAACTCCTTATTTATCTTATGTAGCTTTGTTGGAACCAAATACCACTTGGTTAAAAGCTTATAATTCATTTCCTTTACTTTTGCCTCTACTGAGGTGGAGTGAGCATAGTCAAAGATTAGGCTCTTCTTTTCATCTATTATAGTTTGATTAAGTTCTAATTCCCAATTTTCCAGTATTTTCATTGTCTTGGGGCCCTTTGGGGGTAACAGTATCCCATATATATTCGATATCCCCTGTCTTCCCGTTCCCCCCCTGTTCTACGAGTTTTTCCCATGGGGTTAGCTCGTTCATAGCCCGTAGAGGTTTCGGTAATGTATTTGCAAAATGATGGATCTGAATATACCTCCAACTGTCACCCCCAGAGGGTCCATATTTTTCTCTTATTTCTGAAATTGGGCACAGGATATTCCCCTTCAGTACGTCTTTCAGTTTTAATGTGTCTGAGGTTGCCCATCCCATAAAGGCCTCGCTACTCTTCCCTGGCGGGAAATAGTCTGTACCCGTGAGGGACATCAACGGACTGTTATAGGGCCATTTTTTTGTTTTACATACTCTATCCCATAGTCTGAAGGTTTCTTTTGTTATTGGGGGTGTTTCTTGTGTTAAGCCCCTATATTGGTTTGGGATCCATATTCTCTTTCCCAAGTCCCCATTACACAGACTTTCCTCTATTTCTACCCATTTCTTTCTCCGTCCCTTTCCCTGTAACCAGTCTGTTATCCTTTTTAATACTGCTGCCTCATAATATCTTCTAAAATCTGGAAGGTATACTCCTCCCTCCTGTCTAGGTCTAGTTAAAGTTTCTACTGATATACGAGGCCTCTTTTCTTTCCAAATGAATCTCCTTATTATCTTCCCCAATATTTTAAAGTACATATCTGGGATTTTTATTGGGAGTGTTTGGAAGACGTATAGTGCTTTAGGCAGTATCATCATTTTAATAGTATTCATTCTACCCAGCCAAGATAGTTTTTCTATCGGGTATCCCTTCAGTTCTGTTTTTATTTTATTCAGTAAGGGGATATAGTTGTCCTCATAAAGGTCCCTCTCCCTCTTGGACAAGTATATCCCCAAATACTTCATCCCCTTCTGCTTCCATGTAAATGGGTAGAGGGCCCCAAGATCCCTGCGTTCTTTTGGACTTAAGGATATACTTAATATTTCAGTCTTATTAATTTTTAAATTTGAGATCTCTCCATACTTTTCATATTCCTCCATTATCCTTGGCAAAGTTTGCCTTGGATTTGATACATACAACATCATATCGTCCGCTAACGCAGAGATCTTGTGTTCCCTCCCGTCTACCTTTACTCCCTCTATCTCCTGTTTAGTTCTAATAGTTGCTAGCAATGGCTCTAATGAGAGGACAAACAGGAGGGGGGAAAGCGGGCAGCCCTGGCGAGTTCCATTAGAGAGTGCAAAACTACCTGAGAGGGTCCCGTTGACCCGGACCTGTGCAGAGGGTTTAGAGTAAAGTGCCCCTATCCATTTAAGCATGTTAGGACCTAATCCTATATGCCTCATTGTTGCTAGCATAAATTCCCAGTCTAGTCTGTCAAAGGCCTTTTCGGCGTCTACTGACAGAAATAGAACTGTTTTTTTACTTTTTTTTGCTTTTTGTATCAGGAATAGTGCTCTTAGGACATTGTCCCTCGTTTCTCTCCCTGGTACAAACCCTGCCTGGTCGTTTTCAATCAGCTCTGGCATAAAAGGTCTTATTCTCTCTGCTATTATTTTTGCATAGATCTTTATATCAACGTTAATCAGTGATATAGGCCTATAACTAGCACATAATGAGGGATCCTTGTCTTCCTTCTCTATAAGAGTTATGTGGGCACCCAATGCTTCCTCCCGCATCGTCATACCTCTTCCGATGGAATTCATGTATTCCTGGAAGTATGGTATCAGGATTTCTCCATATCTCCTATAGTAGAGTGAGGTATACCCATCTGGGCCCGGACTCTTTCCCATTTTAATATTTTTAATTACTTGGCTTATTTCCTCCCTTGATATTTCCTTGTCTAACTTATTAATTACATCTTCTACCATTATCGGTATCTTAATCCTTTCTAAATATTGTTTAATTTTCTTTCTTCTACACTGGGTTTCCATAAAGCTTTGTTCTTTATTTACATTATATAAGTTTTGATAATAATCTTGAACAATTTTAATTATATCTTTTGTAGAATACCTCATATCACCTTTAATATCTTTCATTTTTGAGATATAATTCTGTGTTTTTCTAGACTTAATTGTCCTTGCTAAATGTTTCCCTGGTTTATTCCCTGTTGCATAGAATTTCTTGTTTACATTATTGAATACCCATTTTGTTTCTTGATCCATTAGATCCCGTAGTTTTTCTCTTTTCTCGGTTAATAATATCAAGGTTTGCTCCTCCTGCCTATCTTTGTGTTGCTGTTCCAGGCCCTGGATTTCTCCTAGTAGGGTTTGTTTCTGATACTGCCTAATTTTCTTTCTTTTAGCCTTTTCTGCTATCATCCTCCCTCTTATATATACTTTATGTGTTTCCCATAATATCGAAGGAGAGATATTTTCTATATCATTTTCTTTAAAGAATAGACCCAATTCCTTTTCTATATCACTGGCTATCTTAGTGTCGTTTAAAAGGGATTCATCTAGTCTCCATACTCGCTGGTCGACTGGGATTTCCCCTATATCCAGGGTCATCTCTACTGGAGCATGGTCAGAGAGCGTTATTGATTTTATTTCTACCCCTCTCAATCCCTCTAATAACTGGTGATCTAGTAGGAAATAATCTATTCTGGAGTATGACTTATGTACCAACGAATAGTACGTAAAGTCTTTATCTCTAGGGTGTAGAATTCTCCAGGCCTCCATTAGATGCATTTGAGACATTTTATGCTTAATTGCTCTAAGGTATTTACCCTCCGACCTTAATGACATTGGTTGAGTATCTAGTTCCGGGTCAAAAACAAAATTAAAATCCCCTGCTAGTATCACCTTCCCTTCTTTAAAGCCCTCCAGTCTGTTAAGGATTTTTCTCAGGTACCCTGCGGGGCGTATATTAGGGCAGTAGACATTTACCAAAGTATATTTCATATTAAATAAAGAGCCTTTAACAAAAAGATATCTGCCTTCCGGATCTATTTCCATGCCTTCCAGTATAAACCGTGTATTCTTATCGAAGCCTATCGCAGTTCCTTTTGATCTCTTATTAGGAGAATAGCTATGAATCCATGTGGGAAAGTCTTTTGAGTTCAACTTTGTCTTTGTTGTCTCTTTTAGGTGAGTTTCTTGTAGAAACACTATATTGGCCGAAGATCTCCTCATTTCCTGCAGTATCTGGTATCGCTTATTTGGGCTATTAAGCCCTCGTACATTGTACGTAACTATTTTTATTGCTGTCATTTTATTTAGTTTAGTTTCTCGAAATCATAACTAAAGCGATTCTACCGGATATAAACAGAAAGGAGGTGACCCCGTACAATCTCTTCTCCTCATAATAGCCCTTCCTTCAGATACGTCTATTCTCGACCCCACATAAGATATTTTTACATTCCAGAAATAATAATCCAATTTAACCATTATACCCATGGCACCTAGGTTCAGCTTCCAGTAACCATATAGAATATATTGAGACCACATATACCCCCCTCCCCCCACCCTCTCCCCTATCACATTGTACATCAATGTTAGAACTCCCTCGGTCTGCCCCCAGTCGGGCTATCTGCCGAGCGGGCCCTATCTCGGGGGATCTTGCGTATCCTCCCCCATCCCGGAGCCCCATCCACCCCCTTATGGATGAGCCCCGGCGCGTAGAGCGGCCCCCACTCCATATCCCCCCCCCCCCTCCAGGTGAATCAATCTTCCTTATCATGTCGTTCTGCCCTCTACCAAAAAAAAAAAAAAGCCACATATTTTCTAGGTTCTATTCCAGTCCTGGTTCCTCCATTTTCTCCATGCTGGAGGATTCTTTTCCCAGTTATCTACTTGAACCGGCTGTATATTCAATCTGCTACAGAATTCTTTTATATCCTCTGGAAACCGTACATAAGCCGAAACCCCCTGGTGTTTCACCGATAGACAAGCTGGGAACCCCCACCTGTAGGGAATATCCTTTGTCTGTAGAAAAGTTGTTAACGGCTTTAAGGCTCTTTTTCGTGCTAGCGTCTCTGGGGCTAAGTCAGAAAAGATAGATAATTTTGTTCCCTTATATACCATGGGGGAAGAATTCCTTGTACTGTGAGAGACTAACTCTTTCTGCTCCGAGTCTTGAAATCTTGCTATAATGTCCCTTGGAGTATCCCCATGGGCATTAAATGACCTTTGAATTCTGTGAACTCGTTCAAACTGCATCAACGTAGTTGATTCTCGATTTAAAGCTGAATTGAAAATCTCTCGTAGCACATCCCCTAATTCTTTATCTTTAACATCTTCAGAGAGTCCTCTTATCCGAAGATTCTTCCTTCTGCTACGATTTTCTTGGTCCTCAAGTTTATACCGAACGTTTCTTATCTCTGTCCAATCCATCTCTGCTCTTTCTCTTAATTCCACTATTGCACTTTTATGCTCTTCTAATTGTTCTTCTATTCCCTCTACTCTTTGTAGTACACTCTGTATATCCTTTCTTGTTGCTCCCATTTCACCTTTAATGGTTTGCTCCAGGCGAGCTATCATGCTTATCATATTTATCATGTCTTGCTTTGAGGGAGGGGCTTGAAGGTCTTCTGTGGATGTCTCTAGTTGTTGTTGTTTTTCAAGTGTCTTTTGCTCCTTTTGTCTATCTTTCTTACTTTTTGCTTCTGGGGATTGGGTTTTATTATTTTTACCTTTCCCTGGGGTCCCCGGGGTTTCCATCCCTTTCTCTCCTTCTAGTTCTGTCCCTGGTGGCCCCTTATTCTTTACAGGAGTCGTAGGCGCTGATCCTGAGTTTTTACTAAGACTTTCGGTCATTTGATCAGTCCCTTCTGCCACCAGATAAGACTTTATTGTATTGCGGCCTGTTCCCTCTCCCTGGGTTACCTTAGGGCCCTTTTTAACCATCTTTTCACCGTAGCCTAGTCTCTAGTGGTTTTAAGGGTTCCCAGGCACGTCTTTAGGTCCTGTGTTGTTCCGAGTATTCAACGGGAGGGGCAAGTGAGAGAAAAAAAAAGAGAAAGAGGGGGGACTTTATACCCGTTTATATCCCAGTGACCAGTAGCCAGTAACCAGTAACCCTACCAGGATGCACTCCAGGAGTGAGCTGGTATTGCAGACAGTTATTTATGTTACAGCCTTATGTTCCTTGTATTCCTGCGGACAGCAATCTCTATGTATATACACAGATATTTTATGGACAGAACCCGGAGTGCTGCTAAATTTTTGCTCACAGTCAGTTACAGCTTGCACTTTCATGTATAATAGCCTGATTGGCCGGATTAGATGCGAGCCAACACACCATACTTTATAGCAAGCTGTATGAGATTTTCCATAGGGATTATGGCAGGGAATACTGAGAAGGGATGAGAAGACTAAACCCAAAAAAAAAAAAAAGGAAACACGCTTCTTCCCTTTTCTCAGTAACCCCACTGCGTTCAAACGTTGGTGTTTTGTCTGATGCTGATATTCTGTGTTATTATACTATTTGACTTTGGCTCCTATAATACACCATAGGATCTATGCTGTAACAGTAAGGCGTAAAACAGCTTCTCACACAGTGTCTCTGCAAGGAGCTCTCTCACCTAATTCACGGCTCTCCCTGCAGTCCCGAGTGTCCCCGATGGGTTCAATCTCCCGGTCTCCGGCTCCAGCTGTATCCGCCTTCCGCCCGCAGGACATTGCGCGGCCCCTCTGGTCCTCCGGTCCCCCAATCCAGGACGCCAGAGCCCCCACGCGTCCACCCCTCCACCGCCGGTCCGCCGAAGCAGCGCCCGGCAGGTCCTCCGATCCCTCGATCCGGCAGCCGCGGCACCGACGCGGGGAAAGACAGATCAGGTATCACCGCTGTTTCCCTTTAGAATCCTCATGTACTCCTGTACCGCTGCTCCGTGTCCATGGGTCAGCGGGTCTCCTTAGTGCGGGTGCAGGGTAGGCGGCTAGTCCTCCAGCAAGAGCTCCAGGCTTTCTGTGTAGCTAGTTTATGCAGCCATTCGTGTAGGGGGCATATTTCTCCTTCACCTGGCGGGGATCATGGAGCTAAGCGCTGCACGCTGTGTTACGGCGCCATGTTGTTACTCCTGTGTCCAGTCCTAATCATGCCTCCCCTGTCATCTCCGGTTTTCCCCTCCTCCTGGCATCTTCAATCGTCCACCTTTTTAATCGTTTAAATCTCTTTGAAAATTTCAACTTCCCTCTAATCCCATCTCCCAGGATACAACCTCACCACTGGCTCAGGGCTCTGCACCTGCCAAACCTGCGACTACATCTAGGGCAGAGAAGGCTTCAGGCCCTTCCAGTGTGGAACAAGCACAGCCAGATAGTGCTACCTCTGATTCTCAAGAGGAATCGGAGGGAGAGGGCCAGGACGGTGAGTCCAGGAAGCCCTCCAGATATAAATTGTCCCTGGATGAGGTAGAGGACCTCTTGGGGGGGCAATTTACACAACCCTCTGTATCCAGGCGGACAAGAAACCCCTGACCCTCCATGACCAAATGTACAGGGGCCTGGGGGAGCAGAAGAAAAAGGTCTTCCCAGTACATGAGGTACTGATCGACTTTTTTTTCTAGGTCCCTAAAATGATTTCCTTTTTCGGAAGATTCCGCGTCTATTTGGAATAAGAGCCCCAAATTAGACGCGGCCTTCTCCCAGGTCTCCAGAAACCCAGATCTGGCGTTTGAAGACATGGGAGCCTTGGCTGATGTCATGGACAAGAGGATAGACTCCCTCTTAAAAAAGACATGGGACTCTTCAATTGGAAATCTAAAGCCAGAAATGGCTGTTACAGTTGTGGCCCGCAACTTAGAGCACTGGCTCTCCAAGATCCAGGAGCACATTGAGGCAGGGATGGCCAAGGAAACTATTTTATCTTCCTTCCCTACAATCCTGCAAGGAATCGCATATATAGCAGACGCTTCAGTGGAATCTGCCTGCATGTCTGCCAGGTCGGCAGCCCTGGCTAACTCTGCCACAAGAGCCCTCTGGCTCAAAACTTGGCCAGGTGACCGTCTCTAAGGCCAAGTTATGTGGGATACCCCTAACGGGAGACCTACTCTTTGGCTCAGGTTTAGAAACTGTTCTAGACCGCACGGCAGATAGAAAAAAAAAGTCCTTCCCACTCAAACGGAAGACCCCAGTGCAGACAAAAAAGGGTTTTCATCCGCAAAGATGAAGGGAGGCCACCAAACCAGAAGGGCAAAAGAAAACTTGGACCCCTAAGGGCAAGGGCAGAGGAGGGGTGATTTTTCACCCTCCAGAGCAGCCCCGTAAAAACCCATGACCCTCCAGACCGGGTAGGAGGAAGACTGGGGACCATCCTCCCACAATGGGAGGCAATTTCTCCCAACCAATTCATCGTGGGGGTCATAAGAAGGGGGTACCTTCTGGAATTTGCAAAACCTCACCCGCAAAGGTACCTTGTCACGCAGCTACCCAAATGCAAGGTAAAGTCCGAAGCCCTGTTGGAGGCATTAAGGGATCTAGAGAATCAAAGCGTAGTCCGCAGAGTTCCAGATGTGGAGGAAGGAAAGGGATTCTATTCACACGTTTTTGTTGTGAGGAAAACCTCAGGGAAATTCAGACTAATTCTGAATTTAAGACCCCTGAACAAATTAATCACATACAAAAGATTCCGCATGGAGTCGATATTTACAGTCAGAGCCCTCCTCCCCCACAACTGCTTCATGGTATCGCTGGACCTCAGAGATGCGTACCTGCACGTCCCAATCGCAGAAAGCTCTCAGAGTTTTCTCCGACTAGCGGTAGACCTAGATGGAACAACAGTACATCTACAGTTCCATGTGCTGCCATTTGGGCTATCCTCATCGACCCACATATTTACAAAGGTCTTGGCGGAGCCCGTGGCATTTCTGCGACTCCAGGGAGTGTCCATAATGGCATACCTGGACGACCTGCTCCTATTCGCTGCATCTCCAGAGCAGCTATCCAGAGATCTGGAAATTACAAAGAAGGTCCTCACAGACCTGGGGTGGCTACTGAACTTAAGTTCAGCCTGATCCCGTCACAACGTATCACATACCTGGGATATGAAAAAAATGAGGGGTGTAGTGGTGGCGCTGCTCTTACGTGAAACCAATCTGCTGGGAGCCAGATGTTGGTAATAGGTCTACAAATGAGAAACACAAAGGGGGTTCTCTCTGATATAATCAGAACCTAAGTGGGACCACACATAGAATGTAAAAATCAAATAAATAAATAAATGAAATAAGTAAATAAAGTGGGGTGTCTCTGCCAGGTGTTTACTTGGCTTTAGCAATAGCCTTCAGAAGGTGATAGTGATAATGGACGTAAAGTGAGTGAAGGATTTAGTAGGAATACATTAATTAGTTGAAATAAATAAGTAATATGAATTTTCCAATTCCGGCTCGGCCGGGTGTTTACTAGCAGAGGATTAGCTATTGGAAGTGCTGTGAAGTAAATTGATGCTACCAATGTGGTGCTGTAAGAGATGAAGTGTAAACAAAGTAAAAAACAATGAATTACAATGGATTGGGATGTTGTCTCGGCCGGGTGTTTACTAAACCCAACTGGAATTATACTCGGTCCCAAACAGTTAGAAAAAAGTGTTTACGTGATCCGTACTACACTCTGACAATGTACATCAAATGTTCAGCATAAAAATTGAAGTTGATAAAATGAAGTGAAGATCAATGGTGACAATCCAGAATATAGTGACAGAATAAATTGGTGACTTTGCTGCAGTGCTTGTTCTAGTAGCCTGTGCCGTGAATGTGATTATCCGTGATTGTTTATGATGTTGCACTCACCAGATTCTTCATACCCTCAGGGGGTATGGTGCAGTCACAGTATATTTCAGCACTCAGTGCATATTTAGAAAGACCTCACCAACCCGTGGGTAGTCAGATTTTTCAGGGCTCTATCTAGACAGAGACCAGCTCAGGGCTCACCCTTCCCCAGTTGGGACCGATCTCTAGTTCTACAGACCCTAACGGGTGCTCCCTTTGAGCCTTTAGAGGAGTGTCTACTAAAGGAACTGACCTTTAAAAACTGTATTTTTGGGTTGCAGTGACTACTGCCAGGAGGGTCAGCGAGATAGAAGCTTTATCAGTTAGACCTCCTTTTTGCGTTATTTTCCCAGATCGGGTCGTTTTTAAGACCGATCCGGCATTTTTACCTAAGGTGACTTCGAGATTCCATAGAAGTCCGGAAGTCGTTTTACCTTCTTTTTGCCCCAACCCCTCAGGAGAAGGGGAGTTGAGGTTTTATACTTTGGACGTCAGGAGATGCATCCTGCACTACCTAGAGCTGACAAAAGCATTTAGAAAGTCAGACATTTATTTTGTTTTCTGTGGCCAGAAAAGGGTACAAAGCGTCTCAACGCACTATTGCCAGATGGCTCAGAGCAACCATCGGCAGGCATATACTTTAGCAGGGAAAGAGATCCCTACGGGGATAAAGGCACACTCTACCAGAGCTTTGGCAGCTTCTCAGGCAGAAAAGGCTGGAGCAACGCCAGAACAGATATGCAAGGCAGCAACACGGTCCAGCTATTCCACTTTCGTAAAACATTAGAGTGGACCTGGTGTCGGCAGGTGAGCAAGCCTTTGGGCAAAAGGTTTTGCAAGCTGTAGTCCCACCCTAGCTGGTAAGTGCTCGTCTATCCTCTCATTGTGGCTGTCCTGAAAGACGAAAAGGGAAAATTAAAGTTACGCTTACCGGTAACATCTTTTCCAGTAGTCTTTCAGGACAGCCCTAGTTGCCCACCCGAAAAATTGGGGGGTCTTATTAAAAGACCGGAACGCAGCATGATAATGATATGTAATAGTATGTTATTAATGTGTTCTTGTGTCTCCCCAGCTGGCCAGAGGTGATCTTGGAAAAAAACTGAGGTCTGGCAGGGGGAAGGGAGAATTTATGTGCTGGCGCAGTGTTTCCTGAGGAAGGGGAGGAGCCTATGTCTCTCATTGTGGCTGTCCTGAAAGACTACTGGAAAAGACGTTACCGGTAAGCGTAACTTTAATTTTTGTACAAAAAGATAAACTGCTTTACACATTCTTTGGAACTGAGCACCAATGTAAATAAGCCCTTGGATCTTGGTGTGCTTTGTGTGTGCCCCAGATCTTTTCCATAATCTGCATGAATTTTTGCCCTTCTATAATAAAAAGCAATCACTCTTTCTTTTATTCTTTCTCCCCCCTTCTGCAGGGTGACTGGTCTTATATGTGCCACCTCTTCTAGTTTTCTTTAGGCAGACTGTAGTGGGAGAGCCACTTGGGTGCCTCCCACAGCTCTGATCTTAGCACAGCTTATGTGTGATGATGATGCTACTTTTACAAGGTAATAACTAGCTGTTCTGCTCTGAGTTCACGCTGATGTCAGTAATGCGAGAGGAGACTGAAGGCGTGAGGTGAGGAGTAGAGCGAGAGAATTGGGTGTCATCCAGAGGCATTGTAAGGGGGGGAGCGGGGGGTGTGGGCCGCACCCGGGTGACACCCACCAGAGAGGTGACACCCGTCACAGCACTGCATTGAGAGGCGCAGCGCCGGCCGCGGCTCTCTCCTCTTCCTCCTTCCCCTGCGCACTCTGTTGTGTAAGGGAGGAGGAGAAAGAATGGTGAGGCTGGCAGAGGCAGACAGCTCTGGAGTGCCATAGTCCAGTGCCCGGCGCCCGCATGTCCTCAGGCTCCGGGAACCGGCACTGCGATCAGCAACGGCAATTGTGACAGGCAGGCGGGGAGAGGCACCAGTGTCCTATCACAATTACACTCCTCAGACCGACGATGCCTAGCCTCCACACTGTTAGTATATCCACAACAGGAGGAGGAGCCTAGGAGGGACATTTGTGTGTAGAGAGCTGCGCTGATCTGAGGTCTGTAAATGTAGGGAGGGGAGGTATACATTAGGGGGATTGCAGGGGGGTAACATTAGGGGGATTGCAGGGGGGTAACATTAGGGGGATTGCAGGGGGGTAACATGAGGGGGATTGCAGGGGGGTTACATTAGGGGGATTGCAGGGGGTAACAGGGGGATTACACAGGGGGGGCGTTACATTAGGGGGATTGCAGGGGGGGTAACATAAGAGGGATTGCACAGCGGGGGATTACACAAGGGGGGCATTACATTAGGGGGATTGCAGGGGGGTAACATTAGGGGGGTTACACAGGGGGGGGGCGTTACATTAGGGGGATTGCAGGGGGGGTAACAGGGGGATTGCACAGGGGGTTACATTGGGGGATTACATTAGGGGATTACACGGGGGCGTTACATTAGGGGGGTTACATTGGGGGGATTACATTAGGGGATTACACGGGGGGGCGTTACATTAGGGGGATTACACAGGGGGGTGTTACATTAGGGGGATTACACAGGGGGATTGTTAGGGGGATTACACAGGGGGGCATTACGATAGGGGGATTGCATAGGGGGCAATACATTAGGGGGATTTCAGGGGGGGTAACATTAGGGGGATTGCACAGGGGGGTTACATTGGGGGGGATTACATTAGGGGATTACACGGGGGGCGTTATATTAGGGGGATTACACAGGGGGGGTTACATTAGGGGGATTACACAGGGGGGTGTAAGGGGGATTACACAGGGGGGCATTACAATAGGGGGATTGCATAGGGGGCGTTACATTAGGGGGATTTCAGGGGGGTAACATTGGGGGGTTACATTAGGGGATTATGTGGGGGTTACATTAGGGGATTACTCAGGGGGCAGAGCTGTGCTGATGCGCTAGCCTGCTCAGTGCCCTGGATTGCTCATGCTCAGTGACCGGGGGGGGGGGGGGTGACGCCATATTTTACCGCACCAGGTGACACCAACCCTAGTGACGCCACTGAGATGGTATTGGAAGTCATGGGAGGTTATCAAGTGACCAAGAGAAGAAGCATAGATAGAAGGGGCCCAGGAACAGAGCCTTGGGGGACCCCTACAGAAAAAGGAAATGGAGAGGAGACAGTTGTCCCTGAAGGAGTGCTGTGATAGATAGGAGGAGAACCAGGATAGAGCTGAATCTGAGACCAAGGTGGGTAGAGTTCATTGCGAAGGAGAAGTCGATTAGTGGCTGATGGTTTTAGCAGTTAGTAAAAAGTTTGCATTAGAAAGCAGCCACATCCTTAGTAGAAAAGGTTATCCTCAATCAGCATGCTGCAGAGCAGAACCTTTGCTTTGTGTTGAAGCAGTGGTCTCTCTGCTGATTGCAGAGCTATAGATCTGACTCAACATGGGGGGGTTGGACATTTGCAGGGAGATTAGGATTCTTTCTAAAGAAAATAAACTGTAATGCCGCGTACACACGACCACTTTTCACGACGTTAAAAATGCTATTTTTTTAATTGGGCATTAAAAACGATCATGTGTAGGCTCCAGAGCGTTTTTAACGACGTGAAAAATGGGCTAAAAAAAATGAGAACCTGCTCTATTTTTTCACGTCGTTTTTTTTAACGACGTGAAAAACGGTAGTGTGTATGCTTTTACGAGGGGAAAAAAAAACGCGCATGCTCAGAATCAAGTGTGAGACGGGAGCGCTCGTTCTGGTAAAACTAGCGTTCGTAATGGAGATAGCACATTCGTCACGCTGTAATGGACTGAAAAGCAAGAGGCTGAAAAGCGCAAATCGTCGCTCAACAAACTTTACTAACATGAAGGGTGGCGCCATTCAAACGGAACTTCCCCTTTATAGTGCCGTTGTACGTCACTGCGCTTTGCTCGAGCGTTTTTTTTTAATGAACACGTGTATGCAAGACAGGCTTGAGAGGAAACAAGAAAAATCACGTCGAGAAAAACGTCGTTTTTGAAAATGACATTAAAAACGATCATGTGTACGCGGCATAAGAAAGCACCCCTTTTATTTTGATGCATCTCAATGTATTTAGCTGATTTTAACCTGAAGTTTCAATTAGGCTTTGATACCCTTGCTTGCCATGTATGTTAGATTAAATTAGTTGTAAAATCTCAGCTTTAAACTGCCATTATACTTTCTCTTTTACAATGCTAAATACCTTTTGTAAGCACAGCTTCTGTAGTTCTCTCTCTCTCTCCCTTTGGAGCAGAGAGACTCCAGTGGGAGGGGAATCTTTACACTTTGATCCTGTGTGCTGATTGGCTGCGCTGGTCACATGTTAAAAAAAAAAAAAAAGGGAGGAAGGGAGGAGCAGCTGCAGGGAAATAGTCATTCATTCAAGCCAAGGGGGAGGGGAGCGGCTTTACACAGACAACGGAAATAGCAGGGAGGGAGGGGGAAATGGGAGATACAAAGACGCTGCAGAGAGAGAGCAGGATGACGGCAAGATGTAAACTGACCACGCTGTCATTGATAGGCATCCATGATTAGCATGGGCAGTCTACAGAGGGGGACATGGGAACAAGCAGGATCATCCAGGTATTATACAACATGCAAATGAGTAAATTACATGCAAGATCAGAATGCAGTTTATCATGCCTTAAAGAGACAGGAACGTGGTGTTTTTTTTTTTTTTTTAAGGTTTAGAAACACTTTAAGGGAAACTTAATTACTATTGACAGCTGGGCATATCACACTTAATTGTTTATGGAATATTGGATACATGGATTAGATTATTAAAAATGTAATCTTTGACTACTGCATTGTACAACAGTGTCGACCTGGAATTTGCTGAGAAAAGAAAAGAAAAGCAAAGTGATTTCTACATGGTCTTTATGATGATCAGTAGGACCGTAGATCAGTAGACCAAGCTGCAGTGGATAAATGTGAGGTCACTATCCTTGTTGTGCTATCTGCCAGGGGTTCCAGGATCACAAGGTTGACAGGTAAAACCAATTATATTAATTTTATTTTAGCTGTATATTTAGCTGTTAGCTTTGGGTCCAGCTTTAAACTGATTGCACATTGACTGAATGCTTCCATCCCTGTACCAGTAATGGAACACTTTGCAGACCAGTGTGAGATCTTTCTTGGAACGAAGCTTGAGAATGTGTAGGAGAGAATTGCATCTATACGGTAAGAAGGTTTATCTAACACAAACTTCAAAGAAGAAATACGTTCTGATTCTGACATTTTAATGTCTACATGAAAGCTGTGTAGCAGAGTACCAGCTTACACTGTGCTGCATTCCAACCGCTTGGAACTTGTGAGGGTTCATCTACTCCTAGGTGTTTTGCTTAACTTACATCTGTCTTTCATTTATGTACCACTCGCATAGAAACGTGTAAAGTCTGAGGAAAAGGAGAGATAACAATGCAGTAAAAAGTATACCAATCGTGTAGTGACCTTGAAGGGACAGTCCCCTCCTGGCAGTTTTATCATAAATATTCCATCGAACAGTAATGGTCATCTTTCTGCATCAACCAGTTAGCTATTCTAAGAAAATTTTTAATATGCAGAAATGATTCAACTTTATTTTATCCTCGCTTCAAGACTTGTTACTGAAGAAGGCAGCTACCTTATGAATGAATGACTTGTATAGCGCTACAAATGTGAACTGAATCGCCTCAAGGCGCTTTTTGCAGCCAGTGTCTGCTAGGCTGGTGCGGTCATTTACCCCGTAGGATCTCGACGCGCTTGGGACACACATTCGTACACATATATATTAGGCCAATTTGGACAAGATCCAATTAACCTACCAGCATGTCTTTGGAGTGTGGGAGGAAACTGGAGTACCCGGAGGAAACCCACACAGACACAGGGAGAACATGCAAACTCCATATAAATGTACTGTATGAAAATGTTTGTAATATGTGGATTAACTCATCCTAACATCTCTCCATGTTCATTTCCTGTTATATCTGAAAAATATGTATTCAGTTAATTTTTTTTGGTTTTTGCCATCCAACCCAATTTTTTTTTAAAATAAGCTCTTTTAACCTCTTTCTGCTGGTGGGAGCTGGCCCTTTTAAGAGGATCTTAATCCAGGGCTTCCAGACCACGTAATCGGTGTGATTGGCTGTCAGTGATCCTACCAGCGCCAGATCATAAATAGTGACTAGGAGCTATCAGTGACAGTGCTGGGGGTGCACTTCGAAACACAGAACAGGTATTCTGGCTCTGCACATGTACAGTGGGTATAGAAAAGAAGCACCCCCTTTTAAAATAATAACATTTTGTTGTTTTGCAGCCTGAATTGAAGGTGGATACAGTTTTTTTTTTTTATCCAGCTGTATTTACTCAGTGTAACTTATAACATCCAATTGAAAAATATAACATCAACATATCAGAAAAAAGAAAAAAAAAATAAGAAACGGAATCACTGAGTTAGAAAAAGGATCACCTCTTCCTAAAAATTACTTGTAAACTCAATTAGGTGTAGCTAATCACTTTCTCAATGGCACACAAAGCCATTTGACTTCCAACTATGATCAGGTGTGGTCATTTTGATTAGCTCAGCATGAAAATAACTTTCCTAGAGCATTTCAGTCCCTGGTATTGCAACTGAAGCAAACAGTCAACTATGGCTGGCAAGGCACTGTCAAAAGATCTCCAGAAACAAGTTGTGGACAGGCAGAAGTCAGGAGATGGATGCAAAAAAAAAAAATTCAATGCCTAGAAGCACAGTGAAGTCTATTATTAGGAAGTGGAAGGTATTTAGTACAACATAGACCCTCCCTGGATCAGGACGTCACTCCAAACTGGATGAAAGAGCCAGGAGGAAACTGGTCAGAGAGGCTACCAATAGCCCTACAGCAACACTGAAGCAGTTGCAGGAATTTATGACAAAGAGTGGTCATTGTGTGTGTTAGAATATACTTCTAAATATGTCTTACTTATACATGAAAATACATTTTCCATTAAGCTTTTGTTGATTTCATAAGCCATAAAAGAACCCTAATAGAAGGCACCGCTCCAGGTGAGTAACTAGCAACCTTCTGACAGTCCTCCCAGGCAGGTGCTCGCCGCCATACACACTGGAAGAAGAAATGAATGGCTGCACACCACCACAGGACTGTTCTACTCATAACTGGTTATGAGTAAGCACTGAATTACAGGTGGTCCCTAAGTTACAAACAAGATAAGGTCTGTAGGTTTGTTCTTAACTTGAATCTGTTTGTAAGTCAGAACAGGTACATTTTTTAAGTGTAGCTCCAGCCCAAAAAACTATTTTTAAGCTTTTTGGATAGCATAGGGAAGGGTTATCACCCCTGTAATGTTTGTTTTGCTGTCTGTGCCCTTGTTCAGAAGATGTCACCTCACTTTCTGTCCCAATGACAATTGGATTTTGAAAATTTTGCGTTGGTGATAAAGCATCAGTGGAGGTACCTTTTTTCCCTTAACTCTTACAGGAGTGAATTTCCCTTCCTAGAGGTAGATTTCCACTCACTTCCTGTTGTCTCCCTCCGTCTTGTAAGTCGGATGTTTGTAACTAGGGGACCGCCTGTATGTGAAACGTGTCAACAGCTGCTTTGTATTGTTGTGCTGTCTGTCCTTGGACACTTGGTGGAAAAATTCATAGTCCCGTGCTGGTGTGCAGCCGTTCACCATTTCTTCTTCCATAAAAGATCCCTGTTTAATATATCTGGAAATTCATGCAAGTATCAGGTCTGGATGAAATTTTTAAAGGCTTTCAAGCAAAATTAGCTGGCTCATCCTTAAATGGATTGACAAATTTTTTTTAGAATTTCATTTGAATGAAAATCTGTGTATGGACAGCCTAAAGCCTAGTACAGACTAAGAAATTCAGACAACCAATCATCAAATTTTCCGCAAAAGTGCATATCATGATGCAGTCGAAATTGTATTGACTGGTAAGAAAACCAAAGGCAAACGTTGCTAAGTACTAGCGTAGTAGAAGTGCAGGATTGTTCTTTGTTTCTGATCATGTGTGTATTTTTCCATTTGATTATTACTGTATGATTACTGTACACATTAAATGACAGACGTGTTCACCTATGATAGAAAAAATTCTATTTTGTTCCCTTGGTTTTTGTCGTCCGAAGAGTCTAAATCGGCTGTCAAAAGCACTATACTAACAATGAGATAATCGGCCGATTTGTTCCTTGAACGGAAATGTTTGTGCGATTTTTATTTTTATTTTATTTTATTGTGTGTACGGGCCTTAACCCTCTAAAGGTGCATTCTAGTCTTGATGAAAAACAGATAATTGAATTCTGAAATAAATGCAGGACTGTAGTGTACCAGGACCCCTCACTGCTACAAACTATATTGTTAGTTTATGGGTGTTGTAGATATTACCAATCCTTCCTACTGCAGTGTTGCTTGTTTCCCTGGGTGGTGGGAGAAAGCATTATCATCCTGATATGATTCGCTGCCTTCCCAAACCCTGTGCTCACTGCCTGGGCCATATTGTCAGTGTGGATGCCAGTAGTAAGTATCTCACCGATTTTTACCCTTAGTTTAGAGTTACTCGTTAAAATGAACTTGTGAGCATTGAATGTGCCTACAGGAAAACATAAAGCCCACTTAGTACTTTGTTAGATCCTTTGATTTTGTATCCATTCTTTTTACCATTTCAAAATGCCTTACTTAAAAAAATAATTTTTAGACACAGGACTACTGCTACTTTCACAAGTATCTGAGAATCATACAAAATTAAAACTGGAAACATTAAGTGTATGGTTTCCAAATTTCCAAACTCGTAAGATACAGTACCTGGTTGGATAATGTAAGATTCTTATCCTCCTTCGATCCTCAACATTGTAACATCATTTAAAATTGTCTCTATTTGCTCATGCTCAAGCTTAAAAAAAAAAATGTTTTCAAATTGTCCTATTACCATAAACCCACTGCAAACTTCATGTGCACTTCAAACCTTGGAACCTTACTTTTTCTGTGGCTCCATGCTCGAAATCAGTACCAGAGCTGCATTAGCATGGGAAAGAAAAGAGCCCTGGACTGCTGCACTCTGTATAAACAATTTATTTTCAAAATTCCAAAATTAAAATCCAAAGTTAATCCATAGCTTCAAAAGTCCAAAAACAGACAAAAACAGAAAACTGACATACAGGGGTGGATGGCTGACGCGTTTCACATCAAAGATAGATGCTTACTCATAGCTGAAGTGTATGGGGGACCCATCAGAATATATGGGAAATGAAGCCAACTTTGCACCAATCAAATTCACTGAACACAGTGGAATAGAATGAGCTTCTGATTGTCTCCAACACACTCCAAGTAGGAAAAGCACCTGTGTAGAAAGCAAAAATTATATGTAAATGAATAAAGTGACATAAACCTATTGTGTTGAACATACATGTGAATCCAAGAATATATGAACAAATGACAGAGAGTATAATCAAGGTCTAGTCATTTTTATACAAGTGGAAAGGTAAAGATAAATTAAAAAGCCATAATATCAAAGAACATATATATATATATACACACCTGTGTTTAAAGAAAAAGGCTAATTAAGTTGAAAGACAACATGTGTGTATGTGTGATCAAAAAGATGTATATAATAAAAAAAATGCTAGCATATAATGTTGTTGGTGTCAAATGAGTAAAACATGAAAACCTTTGTTTTATGCCCCATACACACGATCATTTTTAATGTCATTTTTAAAACTGACGTTTTTCTTGTCATTTTTTTTCTTGTTTCCTCTCAAGCCTGTCTTGCGTACACACCATCATTTTAAAAAATGTTCAAGCAAAGCGCAGTGACGTACAGCACGTACGACGGCACTATAAAGGGGAAGTTCCGTTCGAATGGCGCCACCCTTCATGTTACTAAAGTTTGTTGAGAGACGATTCGCTCTTTTCAGTCTTGTGCTTTTCAGTCCGTTACTGCGTGACGAATGTGCTATCTCCATTACGAACGCTAGTTTTACCAGAACGAGCGCTCCCGTCTCATACTTGATTCTGAGCATGCGCGTTTTTTTCACGTCGTTAAAGCATACACACTATCGTTTTTCACGTCGTTAAAAAAAACGACATGAAAAACGACGTGAAAAAAGAGAGCATGTTCGAAATTTTTAATGGCCGTTTTTCACGTCGTTAAAAATGCTCTGGAGCATACACACGATCATTTTTAATGGCCATTTTTTTTAATGGCATTTTTAATGGCATGAAAAATGATCGTGTGTATGGGGCATTAGTGTTATTAAATATACAAACCATACTGATATATATGCTGAGGTGCTTAAATTAAACAGACATTTATAATAACTGTATATTGGACCAAAAAGTATATATATATACTTAATAGTAAAAATATGAGTATATTTGAATGACCAAAAAATCATTCCAGTATATGTTTAAAGTGTATCCATATATGTAAACGTAAATGTAAGCATAAATGTGGATACAGAAAATGCAAAACAAGTCCACCAAAAATGATCCATCTGGGATATTGAAGCCAGTGGATTTAAATATGGTCTGAAGCTGAATATACACATAAACTGAAAATGAACATAAATGGACGTAAAAGTGAAAAATAAAGATAAAAATGGAGATAAACTGGAAAATAAGCAAACAAAAAATATCTATGTGTGTGTGTATATATATATATATATATATATATATATATATATATATATATATAGGTCGGCCGGCCGATGCATGTTCAAATGTATGCTAGTTTGGTGGTGATTAAACATGCATGATGGTAGAAGGCACGTGTGTCCAATAGGGGGCCGTGTTATAATCTCTAAGTTTGAATCCAGTATAAATCCAGATCTAAAAAACTTTTTTGTCATGTTACTCTGGTTATTAAAATGACCATTTAAATATATATATATATATATATATATGAGTCACCGTGCTTTATTTAGCAAAAAGACTAAAATGTGTCTTTGCAATATATCCATACAATGTGTATGTATAATTGGAATATATATGGTGACTGATATATTGGAAGCCGAACCCTATGACTCACTGATCTGAAAGGTGTTGGAAAAGCTATTTTAGCTGAAATGGTTTAGCTCATGTGGTAATTACAATGATTAGCGAAAAAAGTCACAGAATCAAAAAACCAAAAGTAAAACAGAGAGATCCAATAGTGCTAAAAATAGTAAAAGTAACAAAATGCATGGCATGATTGCTAGGATATGACAGTCATACAAAAGTGTAGCCGACTTGCAACAACATCAGAGCCAAAGTCAAACACTAAACTAGAAAAAGGTTGCAGGATTGCAAACATTGCAGATCATGGAGGTTTGTAGGAGATATGAACAATGGCAGAAAGGTGCAAAAAAATAAATAAAAAAATGCAAAACTGCAAGATGTAAAAATTGCATAAAGTACAAAGATGTGCATGAGATTGTACAAAAATCTATTTCATGTTGCCAGAATGCACAAAGGACGCAGAAACTACTGCAGAGCATGCAGAAAGGCAAAAATGTTGTAAATGATAAAAAATGCACAAATGCAAAAAATAAATAAAAATGAGGGGTGCACGACAATCTGATTGGATAGAGCGCCCATTGTGAAAACTCGTTTTATGATAGTAAAAAATAATAATAATATTTTTAGTGTTTAAAGAGATCCTCAAAATAAGGATAATAGAGATTTTATACAATGGGTTGACACTGGCAGGTGGGGACAGTTGTTTAGACTATTTAATAAAAATTTGATATATCCCATTCGTGGTTAAGTCCTGCAGGGCGCCTAGTATCCAAAATGAAAATCCACCGGACTTCTTGTCTACAGAGTAGATTGAATTTATCCCCACCTCTGGGAGGTTTTATGATTTTTTCTATTCCCTGGATGCTTAAACTAGAGGTATCTTTGTTGTGAACCTCATTCCAGTGCGTGCTACGTTTGTCATGTGATTTTTATCGATGTCGTAAAGGTGATCGTATAACCGATCCTTTAGACGTCTAGTAGTTCTGCCTACATATTGTATAGAACATGATTTACAAGTAATGGCATAAATAACGTAACTAGTATTGCAATTAATAAAGGAATCTATTTTGTGTGATTTACCAGTGGACATGGAGGTGACAGTGTTGCCTTTCTTGATGGATGGACAATAGACACAATTGTGACCTCCACATTTAAATGTTCCTTTAAAAGATAACCAATTACTAGTGGTACTTTGACTGGAGAACAGGCTGGGGGATAACAAATTACCCAAGGACGGTGCTCTTCTAGATACCGTGCGGATGCCTTTTTTGAGAATTTTTTCATATATTGGATCATGTGACAATACTGGAAGGTACTTCGTAACAATTTGTTTTACTTTCTGAAACTCTGCACTGTAGGGAGTGGAAAAGGTGGAAATGGAATTACCAAAACCATTTCTATTCTTTTTATATTTCTTTTTGTGGTTTATACATCCATCTCCACCTTTCCCATGAGTAGTGTCCACTACCTTGCCAAGAAGGGCATCACGGGATGTTCCCCTAGCTATGGATAATCCTTTATTGATTATAGATATGGGGTATCCTCTCACTTTAAATCTAGTTGACATGGCTCTCGCTTCTTGTTCAAAGTCTATGTCTTTACTACAGTCTTCTCAACCTGAGAAAAGTTCCAATGGGAATACTGTGAATGGTATGTCCAGGGTGGCTTGAATCTCCTCTTAAAAGGGTGTTACCTGCGCTGGGTTTTCTGTACAGATTGGAAGAGATGGTATTATTTTCACCTGTTAATCTAACATCTAGAAATTCAATGGTGTTAGTACCAAGTATGCCAGTAAAATGCAGATTCAATGAGTTATCGTTCATGTATAGAAGCCATGTTTCCAAATCACACTGTGGGTCATTGACAATGAACAGAAGATCGTCTATAAATCTACAAAAGAATATAGTGTCCCTACGGCCGGGGCTATATGGTCCAAAAATGCGGAGCCTCTCCCACCATCCCATATAGAGGTTGGCTAAGGATGGTGAGAATTTGGCGCCCATCGAGGCTCCGCACTTCTGGAGGTAATAGTCCCCGTCGAACATAAAAAAATTATGGGTTAATAAATATTCTAGACACATTATGACAAATTCCTGTGTAGTGTGTGAGAAACAACCTGATCTTTGTAGAAAAAAAGAGACTGCTTGTAAACCTAGAGTGTGCAGTATGGAAGAATACAGGTTAGAAACATCACAAGTAATCCATTGACAATTTTCATCCCATACAATATCATCTAATTTAGACAAGAGATCATTGGTGTCGCTGATGTAGCCTTGTAAATCCATGACTAGAGGCTGCAATTGTTCATCCACCCACTGTCCTAGGCGTTCGTTTAAGGAATTAATTCCTGCGACAATTGGTCTGCCTGTGAGTGGTGAAAGACCCTTGTGAAGTTTGAGGGGGTGATGAAAAATAGGCATGACAGGAAAAGAAGGAATCAAAGTTTCTTTTTCTTTATCTGTAAAGATTCCTATGCAGATAGCTCTGTCCAACAATGCAGAAAGTTCTTTTTTGAAAGATTCTGTAGGATCACCCCTGAGTTTGTGATAGGTAGTGGTGTCTGACAATTGTCTTAAAGCTTCCTGTTTGTATGTGGTGGCGTCTAAGACGACCACTACCCCGCCTTTATCCCGGTTTTTGATGACTATAGAGGTGTTTTTATGTAAATTGTCAAGTGACATTTTTTCATCTACAGTCAAGTTCTCAATTTTCTTCTTATTTTTTAGCAGGTTTTTTGCTAGAAGTGACAGATCTCTCTCTACTAATTTTTGGTACAGATCCATGTCCTTGCCCCTTGAATTTATGGGATAAAAGTCTGATTTAACTTTGAAACAGACTGGATTGCAGCCAGAACTGAGATTGTTCATGGCTTCACCAGCTGTGTCAGATTCGTGAGCAAGGTCTGTCAAATCCATGAGAGCACACATGTCAGGAAAGCAATTAGAATAAGGTAAAAACTCACCCACAGAAGAGTTGTCTGTTGAAAGATTTGATGATGCTTCATCTTGTTCAGAAAAATAATGTTTCTGTAAAGTAAGAATTCGTGCCAATCTGTTGACATCTATGGTGGTGTTAAAAAGATTGAAGTGGTTAGATGGGCAAAAATTCAAACCTCTTGATAGCAGAGAGATATCCGTATCTGTCAATGGACAAGCCGACAGGTTCATCACATTTAACTTTCCTTCTATTTGCGATCCCGTAGGGGGTAGCGAGTTCCTTTGTTGTCTTCTATGTTTCTTACCGCCTCCCCTTGTCTTTTTGCTTTTTTCTTTCCTTTCTTGTTGTGGCTTTGGCCATGCTGGTTTAAAGAAGCCGATGCCGGTGTATCTTTGCGTGTGTGTTCTAATCTCGGACTGACATCAGGAGAGGAGTCAGAGCCGGTGGCTGCAAGAGTGTCATTAAAAGGTTCACCCTCATGCCCCATACACACGATCGTTTTTCATGCCGTTAAAAATGAAATTTTTAAAAATGGGCATTAAAACCGATCGTGTGTATGCTCCAGAGCATTTTTAACTGCGTGAAAAACGGGCATTAAAAATTTCGAACATGCTCTATTTTTTCACGTCGTTTTTCATGTCGTTTTTTTTAACGACGTGAAAAACGATAGTGTGTATGCTTTCACAAGGAGAAAAAAAACGCGCATGCTCAGAATCAAGTATGAGACGGGAGCGCACGTTTTGGTAAAGCCAGCGTTGGAATTGGAGATGGCACATTTGTCACGGTGGAATTAATAGCATCGTTTTAATGCTGCGTATTCCGTTCTTCTTTTGATAATGCTTAAATAATTACCTTCTTTTGCTAATGATATTCAGAGTTATGCCAAACTTGTTTCTTAAGTAATTCCTAATTGATCTAATGATTGTAAAATATTCTTGTTACGCCACATCTCCCTCATAAATTCATAACTAAATGTCAAGCTCACCAAATTTGTGATTTTTAAATTATTATTTTTTTATTGTTTATTTTTGTAATTAAGTTAGCTTTATTAATTTTTTTTGGGCTTCTTTGATATATGTAGTCTTCTTTTTTTTTTTTGTTGATTTAGAAAAAATTATTTGTGTGTAAAGTTACCACACCAACCTTCTAAATTTTTCTCATTTTGCCTCAAGGAGGTTTGTGTCCCTTGTTAATAACAATAATATTATTTGAAATGTCCCTGCCTACTCCCTAGCAAACTCTCTTTTAAACTAGAAATCACATAGTCAAGTCTTTTAAGCAAAAAAAAAGAATCCTTTATTTAGGTACATTACAAATTAAAGGGGAAGGCAGCACTGGAGAGCCTGCTTGCATTTGTGCTTCTTTTGGACCCCACAACAACCATCCAAGATGTGAAAACCAAACTCTTGAATTCCTGAAAAACAAAAAGGAGCCCAATCTTGGCTTGAACTCCCAGAGGTCAGGAACAGCAGCAGATAAGTCAGATATGTCCCCAGTCTGTGGTACTACAGCAGGCATTATTTTTTCCTCTTCCTTGTAGCCTTCTCTCCAGCCTTCCCTGCAGCCTTTGTTGCTTGCTTCCTCGGAGGCTGGGGATCAGGAGGAGAGTTTGTGGCAGGAGGAGTAGTAGGAGGAGGAAGTGGAGGAGGAGGGACAACCTCAGTGAGGTCTGTGAACTTGGTCAGTTCCCCGAGCAACCCCCTGTTAATGACCTTCAGCATAAGGTTCTCACTATATAGGCGTTGCCTTAAGTCCATTTGGCTTAACTTATGGGCCAGGACTGCGGCATAGCCCTCCTCAGCAGAGGGTGCCTCTCTGAGGGCCGCAGTAGCCTCTTTTAGGAAGGCTCTTGTTTCCTCCTCCACCTGCCTAGCTCTCTTTGGCCCTCGTTGGCTAATTTTCAGGGAGGCATCTGGGCTCTTGTGCTGGGCCCAGCCTCCTCCTGTGTGCCACTGGGCCCTGCCTCCTCCTGGTCCCCAACATCACACTCTTCCTGGCTCTGCTCTGGCTGTAAAAAAGAAAGGGACATTCTTTATTTTTTGCCTCCATCAATCACACACATTGTTCACCTCCAGACATTTTTAAATTGAATGGCAAAAGGGATTCAATTTCCATAGATTCCGCCTCATGATATTGTTGCCTTGTCCCCATCAAATTTAACCACTACTATCTCTTGCTCTGTAAATCCTAATTTTTTCGAACATTAAATACCTAACAATATTAACATCAATTTAAAATCATCACTTTTGTAACATATAAATGTAGATATCAATACTTTACCTGACTCCATATATCCAAATCTGCCTCCTCAAGGACCTCATCTTGATCCTCAGAGGAAGCCAGAGCAGGGTTGCTAGGAAGGCTGGAGGGCTGGCTGCAAGGAAGGCTGGAGGGTTGGCTACAAGGAAGGCTGGATTGACCTCTGGGGGGAAGGGTGGACAGAGATTCCCTCACTTCCAGCTGGTCATCCAGAAAAGATAACTTGCTGTAGTACCACAGACTGGGTTTATAAACCTTATCTGCTGCAGCACCTGACCTCTGGGACTTCAGGACCATTTTCCTCTGGGTCCTGTATGTCCCCCTGATGGTAGCAATTTTGGTTTTCACATCTTGGAGAGTTGTTGTGGGTATCTGGGTTTGGACAAATGCAAGCAGACTCTCCAGTGCTGCTGTCCTGGCCGCTTTATTTTTATTGACACCACTTTTGGTCTGCCACAGAATAGGGCGTTCCTTCCATTTATCTATGAACTCACCCATAAACTCCGTATTTTTGAAAGTATTCATTCTCTCTGTAAAATTAAGAACCAAGAAAATACATATGTTTCAGGCAACATTCATCAAATCAGCATTTTGGACAGATATAAAAGGCCCAAATCTCCTCCTCTGATGAAACCCAAATCCTTAAAATGCTATGTACCTTGGTCAACACGTTCGTTGCTAACTCCCTATCCCGGCAAATGAACGTATTTTCGACACATGGATCCTCACTTGACATACACTGCGCATGCGTGAAACTCCACACGCTTTCCCCGCCCCTGACGTTCGATATTATACTTTCCCCGCCACTTCTCGCTCGTCGTAGTGCTCAACAACATGGCGGAGACATTACCTCTACAGAGGAGGAAATTCCTGAGGAGCCCAAATCCCGATCCCGGAGATATAAGGCATCCAACATGTCATTCGAGGAAATGGTGGAGATGGTCGCAATTTTGAGGAGGGAGGATTATGATGCCAAGCATGGGCCGTATAAAAGGCCTAATCTTGTCAAGACAAAAATTATGAGCAAAGTGGTCAAAACTCTTCACCAAAAATTTGGGGTGTGCAGAACGAAGGAACAGCTCAGAAAACGATGGTCTGATCTGAAGTTGCGGGAGCCCGACCAATACAAAAGAATCAAGAAAGTTTTAGGAAAAAGTAAGTAATTTTTATACATTTTCCCTGCTAAAGATTATTACTTGTATTAAGTCGTGTATATTTGACTTTGATATAGTACAGTCAAAGATACCAACTTTCATGTTCGTCCGCACAGTAAACGGACGTAGTAAACCTCTTTCTCCGTACAGTTCATAAAACTATGTTTTTGGATCATCCAGTGTGAACAACCAAATTTCTAAGTTTTTTTGGGGGAGCTAATTTTGTAAACAAGTTGCTTTATTTTTATAATCCAAATGACATTTTTTAAAAATTAAAAGGGTATGCATTGTAATGCTAAGGCAGAGAATGCTCAGCAGCTGATTAAACATCTGAACGCAGTAGTACAAGTGTGGGCCAAAACCCCAAAATTTTTAGAGTGTCACACACAGGTGATCCTGTGTATATACTTTGGGGTGTTACAATGTGTCAAACTTTATTTTAAAAAGTATATGCTCTGGTTTTGGCTATGTATCCAATCATGTGTTCAGGTTGTCACTGGGGGTACATTTAAAAATGGACCACACTTCCAAATAATCTTTCAAAATTTAGGAACGTGAAGTGGAAAGTGGCACCACAACAGGTCAGTGTCAAACCAGACAGATGCAGGTTAATCAATGTAGGCCTACATATTCTATACTACATGTTTTTTTTTTGATTTAGGTGCAGTTCTGGCCGAAGACCCCGAAAAGTTTACACATCACAGTGCCCAGATCCTGATCCAATACCTCATGGTCTGTTGTCGTGACCTTGAAAAAATAAAGGGAGACTTGATAGAGATCAGGGAAAATACCAAGCGGGTTGAGGAAAGGCTACAAAATATCATGGCTGTGCTTGGGCGTGTATAATGTTTTAACACAAAAGAACGTTGAACTTGCTGTGTTTTTGCAGGTTTTTTTTGCTTTTAAGCTTTAATGAATAGTACATGTTTACATTTTCACGAAATTTTTTAAGATTGTTTTTTTATGCATGGCTGTTCATGCGTTTTACCCCCATAAATATTTTTCATACATCTACATTTAAAAGGAAGTTTACTAAAACAAAATAAAAAAAGGTATTTTCTTACCAAGAATTTGTGGCTTCATAATGTAAATGTTGTGCAAAGTGAACTAATCAATGTTTTGTGTTTACACTGACAATGAAGGCTACCTAAGAATGCAAAATACACATGGAACTACAAGTGCACTAGGTAAACCTATGAGAAACCTAAAAGAATATTAAATGAAAACTCAATACCAATATTTTCTCTTAAAAAAGTTTTATTTTAACAAATAATAATGTTAAACGTCCTCAGGCATATCAATGGCCCCCCTACCCACAAAATATTCAACATACTTTTGTCTGACATCACGTCCGGTTTGGGGGGCCAAGCCTGGACGGCCAGCTTCCAGGGCCACTAAATTATCTGATTCCAATAATGAGGCCTTAGGCCCACTCAAAGTCATATAATTTGAAGAATGCACCCTCAGAAAATTATGGAGCACGCAACAAGTCATTGCTACAAGGTTCCATTTATAAGGGGCAAGGTGGATGGAGGTGAGGAACAGGCGGAATCGGCTGGCCATGATGCCAAAGGCATTTTCCACCACCCTTCTTGCTCTGGCCAGCCGATAGTTGAACACCCTCCTCTCAGGGGTGAGGGTGCGTTGCGGGAATGGCCTCATCAAATGGGGACCCAGGCCAAATGCCTCATCCGCCACAAAAACAAATGGGAGTCCCTCCACATTCTGCTCCGCTGGTGGCAAGGCCAGCTGATCCAATAGGAGCCATTCCCCAAACTCATTCTGTGCAAAGACTCCTCCATCTGACATCCTGCCATTCTTGCCAACATCCACATACAAGAATTCGTAGGTGGCCGACACCACTGCCATCATGACGATGCTGTGGAACCCCTTATAATTATAAAAAAAGGATTCCGAATGGGGTGGTGGGACAACCCGAACATGCTTGCCGTCGATGGCCCCTCCACAGTTCCGAAAGTTCCATCGTTGGGCAAACTCAGATGCCACATTCTGCCATTCATATGGCGTAGAAAGGAACTGTGGAATTAAATTAAAAATAAATTAATACTTTGAGACAGAAACATTGAAAGCAGATTTAAGAAAACCATTCATGGCCAACATTAGGGGAAACAGAAAAATTAAAACATTATTAGTAAGCAACAACAAACCAAAAACAAACCCAAAAGAAAAACTGGGGGGGGGGTTGAAGATGAGTTGGGGAGATCACAAATGAAGGCTGTAGCACTCTGTATGAAGTTTAAATAAATGTAACATTCCTAGGCAATCTTTAGGGTGCGTTTAGGGTAAAGCACTACGATGGAGCATAGAAGAAAATACATGGAAATGACTAGGCAAGGTGGGTATGGCCCCAGGATAGCATGCTGGAGAGGTTAGGTAAGGCAAATTTTAATGTAGGCCTAATGAAAACATTCCAAAAAAAAAAAAAAAAAAACATGTGGAGAAAGGGGACATTCCCTGCAGCTAAGAATCTTGGGAATTAGGGACTGCTAATAAACCCCAAAAAAAAGATAAAAAAAGAAATACATACAATGTGAGGTTTTAAATAAGAACACTTACCTTAATATAGTCCTCCTGCAAAACTTGAAGGATGGCAGAACACGTCTCTGGTATAATGATACCCAGAGCCTGGGGGGATATGCCTGTGGAGAACTTTAGGTCCTGCAGGCTTCTCCCAGTCGCCAGGTATCGCAACGTGGCAATGAGCCTCTGCTCAGCACTGATGGCTTCACGCATAACGGTGTCCTGCCTGGTAATGTAGGGGGACACCAAAGCCAACAGATGCTGAAATACCGGGTCAGACATCCTGAGAAAATTCCTGTAGTCCTCAGGATTATTCTCCCTGATCTCCCGCAACAAAGGCATGTGACAGAACTGGTGCCGCTGGAGCAACCAATTCTTGGTCCATGAACTCCTCCTCACCCTCTTCATGGCCTGGAGTCGGGATACAGCATGTACCCCGGCACCAACTACAGCACGAACTCTACGACGAGTACGTAGCCACAACATGGCTAGATAACGGTCGGCAGCTCAGAACAAACGGAAGAACCGCAAGGCCTATGAAGAACAAGCAGAAAAACAGGAACGAGCAGACAAGAACGCACTGAATAAACAGATACGAACTGACTACAAGCACTGCAAGACAGATACGAACCCACAGGCACAAACTGAACTCCACAAAACGATCTTCAAAGCACGAAGACTGAAAAGCGCGAATCGTCTCTTACCAAACTTTTACTAACACGCGGTAACACGAAATTAGCAAAAGCGTCCCAAAGGGTGGCGTCATTAGAACGGAACTTCCCCTTTATAGTGCCGTCGTACGTGTTGTACGTCACTGCGCTTTGCTTGAACGTTTTTTTTAATGATCGTGTGTATGCAAGACAGGCTTGAGAGGAAACATGAAAAAAACGTTTAAAAAATGGCATTAAAAACGTACGTGTGTACGCGGCATCAGTGTCTGAAAAACTGACCCGCTTTTTGTTAGGGGTTCTTCGTGAGCGATTTGCATAGAATTTTGTTTTTTTCCATGTGTAGACCTTATTTGCATCATAATCCAACTGGTCCCTGATTTTTTTCTCCTTTTTGGTGGCGATTACTCCTTTTTCCAGTTTGTCCAATTTTTTGTTTAACTGGATATCTAAATCGGAGTAACCAGGTAGTCCTTGTTGGTCCACTAATTCCTTCTGTATTAAGGTCATTCGCTCTGTACTCTGTCTAGTTCTTTCTGCTTGAAATCTATGATGATTTTCATTAGTTTGAATGAACAGGCAGAGAGAGAGTTTGTCCATTGTGATTTCATATCTTCGTCTGGAAAATCAAAAGTGGGAAACTTTTTTATTCGCAATCCACGGGGTATTTGTTCCATGCTGATGTATTCAGAGAGGGTGTTGACGTCCCAGAACGCCCTTATTTCCTTCGCCATTAGGCTTTCAAGTTTACGGAATATGCGCTTTAAGGAAAGGTCGCCTGCATCCGGGGTTTGGGAAAAAAGTTACTGGCTGGAATGTAATACAAAATGAAAACTGGAAACATCAAGTGTATGGTTTCCAAATTTCCAAACTCGTAAGATACAGTACCTGGTTGGATAATGTAAGATTCTTATCCTCCTTCGATCCTCAACATTGTAACATCATTTAAAATTGTCTCTATTTGCTCATGCTCAAGCTTAAAAAAAAATGTTTTCAAATTATCCTATTACCATAAACCCACTGCAAACTTCATGTGCACTTCAAACCTTGGAACCTTACTTTTTCTGTGGCTCCATGCTTGAAATCAGTACCAGAGCTGCATTAGCCCTTCTGGCAAACAGTAGATTTGCCATACATACAATACCTACCTATTATTATGACTGATTTTTTTCCTAACAATTAGACCATTACTTTACCTGTAGAGCGAGTAGAAAGGCAGCAATAATGAGTGCTTAGATGCAACAAAAACCTGCCAGCTGCAACAGTACCTAACAATGTACAAATCCCTGCAGCTTAAGGCAAATAAAAGAAGGCTCACTGTTGGATGGAATTACACTGGATATAATGGTTATATGTCAAATTCATACAAGCAGGGCATTGTGGGTTCATGTTCTGTTGCAAGCCTACAAATCTAAAGAACATTATTATTTTTGTTTCCAAATGTTGCATTTAAAAACAGGTTGATGAAAAGGCTGAAGTCCCTTTTACAATCCTTGATAATATTCTATTAACAGAAATGCCAGTGGTTTAGGCCTTAGAGCATCTATATCAGTGGTTCTCAACTCCTGTTCTCAGGACCCACTAACAGGCCAGATTTTAAGTATTACCTTGGTGAGATGCAGACTAGAATACTGCGATCCCTGAGCAGCAAATTATATCACCTGTGATGCATTTCAGTTATCTTGCAAACCTGGCCTGTTGGTGGGCCCTGAGGACTGGAGTTGAGAACCACTGATCTATATAAACAGAAAATGTGTTTTAGCCAAAGACTTAGTTATAGCTATGGCTGAAACGCGTTAACACTCTGCTCTTTGTATGGATGCTCTAAGCCGCTGTTTTTTTTATTAATAAAATATTATCAAGGATTGGTAATGGACTTCAGCCATTTCATCAATCTTATGCTTTCAAAAATATGGTCTGTGTAGGAGAAGGGGTATTCCGTTTTTCTGTGGAAAGAATGGACTTGGCTAGTAAATGTCACCTCACAGTCCAATTATCATTAGAGTTGCTCTCCTTGTGCCACCTCCTGAAGTGAAATTTACAGACAGGGCTCCAAACATTTACTGACAGCACCAATTATTTAATGCCACGAAAGTTACTGACACCTCGAAAAAAAAGTACAGAAAATTAGTTTTACATGCAAAACAGTGCACATATTAATTTTCCAATAATTTTTATTGAAGTTTTTCGCAATACAGAGTAAAGACCATGGCATTGTTATTTAACAGTGTACAGTTTTCTTAGTCAATAAAAAATAAGTTTCAAGTAAGGATAGTTTACCTTCTACTCTGTTGAGGCAGGGCATCAGTTTTCTAGTATAGTCCTATTCTCATCTATAATCTTGATCATGAAATCAATTTGCAATGAACCATCCATCTTAAAGTGGTTGTAAACCCTCTGGGGGAAGTTACACCTACAGGTAAGCCTAGATTAAGGCTTACCTGTAGGTGCTTGCAATATCTCCGAGACCTACATGGTCTCTGAGATATTTGCAATTTCCCCGAGTGACGCCTTCTTCTGCGCATGCGCCATCTTGAAAGGGCACGCTGTGCCGTTTCAACCCGGGGTCATGCCGTTAAAGGCGGCTCCCGCGCGCATGCGGGCTTCTACTGCAGGTAAGTGTCACATAATAGGCTACTATGCGATGCATAGTAGCCCATTATGCTTTACCTTTGCAGGGAGACATAGAGGAAGTAAACCCATCAGGGTTTACTTCCTCTTTAAGCTTCACACTATATACTGCATCTTTATAGTAACTCAATTGTGGGGGCTCCAGGGTACACCCCACAAATCAGGAGATGCTTTTATGGCCATTTTAATCTCCGCTTCCGTGAATTCTTTATCCATATGTTCTACATGAGTGCTCCTGAGTTTAGGCAGTGATATATTTAGAAAAAATGCTTCCGCCTTTGTTTGCGGGAATTGGTCCGGTTTATTATACAGTTTGGTGTAGAACTTATGGAATTTGTGGATGATCAATTTAGGGTTTTGTGTGTGGTGTCCCGTGGGTAGTCTCAATTTGGGCAGGGTGGGCGTATGTATACGGGGTACTAATTTTCTGGCCAGCATCGTGGTTGGTTTATCTCCCATTGTGTAATATTTGTGTCTCGACTAGCGAATACTTTTTTCTGCCTGAGTGGTCAGACTTAGGTTAAGTGCCAGTCTAGCCTCATCTATCTTGTGTCTAATGTCAACCCGGGGGGTCAGACGCTGCTCTTCCATGAGCCTATTTAAGTCAGCTTTTAATTGTTTTATCGTCTGTTCCCGGCTGCGTTTGGCCCTGGCCGCTAGTTGTATAAGTTTACCCCATATAGTAGCCTTGTGAGCTGCCCAAGTTATCGCAGGGGACGTGTTTGAAGAAGAGTTGTTCCTAAAATAGGCCTATAATTATTTTTCTAATTTATCATATGTTATGGGATCATTTAGTAAAGCCGCATTGAAGCGCCATGGAGAGGGGCGTGGTTTTGTTCAAAGGCCAGATAGTGACAGTTTGATAGGGAAGTGGTCTGACCAGGGGACAGACAGAATTTTTACTGACGTCATAAACGAAAGTAAGGAGGTATGTACAAAAAAGTGATCAATGCGAGAATATGTATGATGTACCTGCGAATAGTGCGTAAAGTCTCTAGTGGAGGGGTTTGTCTCCCGCCAGGCATCAATCAGGTCATATAAATGAAGCAGACGCACCACTTTGCTGCTACTGCTGGGTGCCCGTTTAAGGATTGTTTTGGCCGGGTCAGATTTATCCATGATCCGATCTAACGGGATATTACTGTCCCCTCCCAAGACTACCCGTCCATGTACCTTGGGCATCAAAACCTCAAACATTTTGCTAAAGAACTCCACTTGTCCAGAATTCGGGGCATAATAAGAAATAAATGAAACCAATTGGTCATTAAGGCGTCCCACCGTCACAAATAATATATCGACCGATTTTGTCTTTGACTATAGTGATGGGTGTAAAGGAGGTCCGTTTAGAGAAGCAAACTGCCACCCCTCCCTTTTTCTCAGAGCCAGAGGATAGGTAATACTGCGGGTATTTAGCGCTCAGGTATCTAGGAGTCGAGGTCTTAGAGAAGTGGGTTTCCTGCAGTAAGAGGACGTCAGCTCGCTGTGAGTGATAATATTGAAAGGCCTCAGTTCTTTTAACCGGGGAGATAAAACCGTGGACATTATGGGTGATTATGGTGTACTGCAATGAATTTACCTTAGCCATCGTGGTAGGGCAGAGAACACTCGCCTTGAACCATGTAATCAAAAGATGAATTCACTGAGTCGGGTGACACCTTCGGCCGTGTCAGCCAAGCCCAGACTGATGAATCAGAGCGCGGAGTCAGAATCCGGGGTGAGGGGGGGGGGGAAGAGAGAAGTAAGTTAAGGAAGAAGAAGATTAGAACAGTTGGCCTTGGGCCTATGTCAAACCGCATAATAAACATTTTGTAGATACTGTGGTTTTGGGTAGAAAAAACCCCTTCCGGAAATAACCTTTCTCCCTAGGGGAAAGTAGTCTCACTAAGAGGGGCATGTGTGTACACCCTGACCCAAAGATCATAAACAATTATGTAAACAGGAATCAAGCTATAATGGTTTCAACATTTTGGAACATTATCTGAACATATCTCCACCCCCTACAGTCCAAAAATCCAGGGCGGGCTGGTCTCAGCACAGCCCCTCATGCCCCGGAGATGTGGACTCAGAAGGGGGAGGAGGACCTTCGACCACCCTCCAAAAAAAAAGAGGGGGGTAGTCAAAGTGCAGATTCTGCTAAGCAACGGAACAGTAATTTAAAGTAGATTGATCTGACCATTATCTAACCATAACTTTGAACTTAGAACTTTGAACTGAACAAGAGATGTGCAACGGGGACGACAGTGACTGGTCTACTGTCATCAACTGGTGTCAGCCGGCCTTACTAGGCAGATAACATCAACCCCTAGCCAGGGAGAAGTAGAGTCAGTCCAGGTTCAGGTGATTGGGGAGGATTTTCTCGCCGACACCGTTTTACGATCTTGCCACAGTGGGGAAAGAGGGCGATTAACGTGGTGAGATGTGAGACGGCCTGGAAGTCCCGTGAGATGATACCCAGTTTCAGTAGTAAATCTTTACCATCTTGGAATGTAGAGAAGGAGTGGGATTTGCCTTTGTAAGAGAATGACAATTTAAATGGAAATGCCAATCTGTACTTTATCTGTCGATTCATAAGCTGTTGCCCTAAAGGCTTCATGTTCCTCTGTTTTTGCACTGTAGATGGGGCTAAATCCGTGACAAGCTGGATAGGTACACCAAATAGAGACAGATCGGGTCTATTACAAGCGGCAAGCATAAACTTTTCTTTTATGCGATAATAGTGCGGCTTGATTATTACGTCGTGTGGGAGGCCATCTGATCTGGGAGCCTTCAGGGCGTGATGGATTCTGTTTATTTCCATATGTTGCGCATTTTTGTCAGGAATCAGTTCCTTCATCAACTCTCTCATGGCTTCTTCTAAATCGGTGTGGGTTTCCAGAAGCCCTCTTATGCGCACATTGTATCTGCGAGACCAGTTTTCCAAATCTTCAATTTTAGTGTAAGCTTCATCCAATCTGCCCCGGAGATTTGTAATCATTGTGGAATTCTGATTAACCTTGATAACCGTATCAGCCACTTTTGTTTCAATCAGATCAAATCTTTTGCCTATGCCCTGGATATCACGTTTAATATCTGTGGTGATTATAGAGCAAGCTTTGGACAGTTCTTGCTGCAGCATTGCAGAGAAGCGTGCTAACAGGACAGCATCGCCAGCATATAATGGAAATTGAGGTGCAGGCAGCTCCCCATCAGAGCTTGGCTGGCTAAAGGTCAGGTCGGCCATCTCTGCCATATTCCTGTCCATGGAGGACACTGGGGAGTCTACAGGCTCTGTAATGTCCCTGTATACACCAGGGGATGGGGTCAGTGATAAGGACTCACCCAGCTGTTCATTATCCAGGTCCCCGGAGGATTGAGATTAGAAGGGGTCTCTTTGCTGGTGGATGTTTTTGGCTGCCTGTCTCTGCTCTGGATGTGCCAGTGCCAGTAATAGAGCCGCCTCGTGCTGTACCTCATTCCGGCGCCATCTTGGACTGAGGCTTCTGTCTGGGGGAGGGCCTCACTGCTCCGCTCGGATTCTTCTGTTTGTATAGCCGTCTTTTGGGTTGCCCCATCGCCCGCCGTTGCATCACCAGCTCGGGAAAAGTTCCAGCTGAGGACAGGGGTCCGTTCCTGAATATAGCTCTGTTTTTTGCTGCTTTGGGTCGGCGGTGTGCGGAGCTCACTCAGAGCACGTCTGGGCCCGAGTGCGTGCGCGCATGCGCTCTATCCAGTGCACATATTTAAACTACAAACATGTAGCTAGTGCTATAGGCAATGTGTTTAACCACTTAGGCCTCGGACCATTTTGTAGCTAAAGGACCAGAGGTGTTTTCAGAATTTGGCACTGTGCTGCTTTAACTGGAAAACTGGCTTTAACGGACATGCAATGTTGTACCCAAACGAAATTTGCGTCCTTTTCTTCCCACAAATAGAGCTTTCTTTTAATGGTATTTGATTGCCTCTGCGATTTTTATTTTTTGCGATATAAACTGAAAAAGACTGAAAATTTTGAAAAAAAATTATATTTTCTACTTTTTGTTATAAGAAAAATCGAATAAACTCCATTTTAGTCATACATTTAGGCCAAAATGTATTCAGCCACATGTCTTTAGTAAAAAAAATGTCAATAAGCGTATATTTATTGGTTTGCGCAAAAGTTATAGCGTCTACAAACTAGGGTACATTTTCTGGAATTTACACAGCTTTTAATTTATGACTGCCTATCTCATTTCTTGAGGTGCTAAAATGGCAGGGCAGTACAAACCCCCCCCCCCCCCAAATGACCCCATTTTGGAAAGTAGACATCCCAAGGAAATTGCTGAGAGGCATGTTGAGCCCATTGAATATTTTTTTTTTTGTCTCAAGTGATTGAATAATGACAAAAAAATAAAAAATTACAAAAAGTTGTCACTAAATGATATATTGCTCACACATGCCATGGTTATATGTGGAATTGCACCCTAAAATACATTTTGCTGCTTCTCCTGAGTACGGGGATACCACATGTGTGGGACTTTTTAGGAGCCTAGCCGCGTACGGGACCCCGAAAACCAAGCACCGCCTTCAGGATTTCTAAGGGCACAAATTTTTGATTTCACTCCTCACTACCTATCACAGTTCCGAAGGCCATAAAATGCCAAAATAGCACAAAACCCCCCCAAATGACCCCATTTTGGAAAGTAGACACCCCAAGCTATTTGCTGAGAGGCATGGTGAATATTTTACAGCTCTCATTTGTTTTTGAAAATGAGTCAAGAAAAACATTTTTTTTTTTTTTTAAACTTTGTGACAAAAAGCGAGATCTGCAAAATACTCACCATACCTCTCAGCAAATAGCTTGGGGTGTCTACTTTCCAAAATGGGGTAATTTGGGGGGGGTTTGTGCCATCTGGGCATTCCATGGCCTCCGAAACTGTGATAGGCAGTGAGGAGTGAAATCAAAAATTTACACCCTTAGAAAGCCTGAAGGCGGTGCTTGGTTTTTGGGGTCCCGTACGCGGCTAGGCTCCCAAAAAGTCTCACACATGTGGTATCCCCGTACTCAGGAGAAGCAACAGAATGTATTTTGGGGTGTAATTCCACATATGCCCATGGCATGTTTGAGCAATATATCATTTAGTGACAACTTTGTGCAAAAAATAAATAAATAAATAAATAAATTGTCTTTTTTCCGCAACTTGTGTCAACATATAAAATATTCCATGGACTCGACATGCCTCTCGGTATATAGCTTGGGGTGTCTACTTTCCAAAATGGGGTCATTTGGGGGGGTTTTGAACTGTTCTGGCATTTTATACACATTAGGAAGCTTACATCCACTCTTCTAACCACTTGAAGACAAAGCCCTTTCTGACGCTTTTTGTTTACATGAAAAATGTGTTAAACCCCCAAACATTGTATATTTTTTTAAAGCAAAGGCCCTACAGATTAAAATGGTGGGTGTTGCATTTTTTTTTCCATACAGTATTTGCGCAGCGATTTTTCAAACACATTTTTGGGGGAAAAATACACTTTTTTTAATTTTAATGCACTAAAATACACTATATTGCCCAAATGTTTGATGAAATAAAGAAGATGATTTTAGGCCGAGTACATAGATACCAAACACAACATGCTTTAAAATCTCGCACAAACGCGCATTGGCGACAAACTACATACATTTTTAAAAGCCTTTAAAAGCCTTTACAGGTTACCACGTTAGATTTACAGAAGAGGTCTACTGCTAAAATGACTGCCCTCAATCTGACCTTCGCGGTGATACCTCACATGCATGGTGCAATTACTGTTTACATATGACGCCAGACCGACGCTTGCGTTCGCCATTGCGCAAGAGCAGGGCAGGACAGGGGTGCTTTTTTTTTTTTTTTGTTTTTTGTTTTTATTATTAATTTTGCTTTTTTAGTTTATTTTTTAAACTGTTCCTTCCATATTTTTTGTTTTTTTTATCATTTTTATTGTTATCTCAGGGAATGTAAATATCCCCTATGATAGCAATAGGTAGTGACAGGTACTCTTTTTTTGAAAAAACTGGGGTCTATTAGACCCTAGATCTTTCCTCTGCCCTCAAAGCATCTGACCACACCAAGATCGGTGTGATAAAATGCTTTCCCAATTTCCCAATGGCGCTTTTTATATCCGGGGGGGGGACATTCCCTCCCACTGCTTGTAAAAGCAGTCCAGAGGCTAATTAGCCACTAGGATTGCTTTTACATGAAAGCCAGCCACTGGCTGAAAAGAATGATACCAAGATGATACCTAAACCCGCAGGCATCAATCTGGTATAACCATTCAAAGTCCAGCAACATACCAGTACGTTGCTGGTCCTTGTTGGACATGTATTGTAATCTTTTTTTTCATGCAGCCTGTTGGCTGAACGAAAAAAAGAGATTGATCGGTGGGTATGCCCACCATTAGAATACCTCCCTTCATTCACCCACTTCTAATGATGGGCATACATGCACCATTTATATATGCCGAAGCATGGGGGGCATCCTCCCGCAAAAGTTATGCCGCACACACATGGTCGGACTTTTCCACGGGCAAGCCTCCGTCGGAATTTCGACCGTATGTACACGGCATTAGGAGCAAAATTGCTCCTCCGCCCCTGCTGCCCCCATGCTTCGGCATATATGCTTTTTTTTTAACTGTGGTGGTGAAATCACCTCCTAGAGCACTGGAGTCGCAGGGATCAGGCCTGTCTCTGCGAACGCTGCAGTTATGTGTGTTGTGTTTTGTAAGTTACAGTGATCGATCGATACTGCACTTGGGTGGCCTGGGCTGGACGGAGGGGCAAAATGCAGGTGCTAGCAGGTATCTGGGCTGATCCCGCTAACACTGCGTTTTTGGGAACCCTAAATTGCTGGGGACGCTAGTATAGATCTGATCAGATCAGATATTGATCTGTTCAGATACTATACCACTAAGGGATGTCTATGCTTTACGTGTGGGTGTTAGCGCTACTGGCACTAACCTGACGCTGCCTGGGGTGATGCTAAAACCGAATTGATATCACCTGCCGGGCGATCAGGGGGTTAAACCTTTATTGGGTTATATACGGCGGGTGCCCTGACATTATAAAAAGCAAACTAACTAACCAGCGTCACCCGTAACACTTATATGGTGATCACTGGTGAAAGGGTTAACTAGGGGCAATCAGGGGGTTAAACCTTTATTAGATAATATATGGGGGCACCTGACGCTATAAAAACCTGCGGCGAACCTAAAAAAAAGGGCTACCTATCGGCATCACCGACACGAAGACAGCGATCAGAAAAACGATCGCTTAGTGACACTGGCAAAATGGGGTGAAAGGGTTACCTGGGGGGGCGATCAAGGGGTTAAACCTTTATTAGGTAATATATGGGGGTACCCGACGCTATAAAAACCTGCGGCGAACCTAAAAAAAATAACTTGCTACCTATCGGCATCACCGACACTAAGACAGCGATCAGAAAAATGATCGCTTAGTGACAGCGGTGCTAGGGGGTGAAAGGGTTACCTGGGGGGGGGGCGATCAAGGGATTAAACCTTTATTAGGTAATATATGGGGGTACCCGACGCTATAGAAACCTGCGGCAAACCTAAAAAAAATAACTGGCTACCTATCGGCATCACCGACACTAAGACAGCGATCAGAAAAACGATCGCTTAGTGACACTGGCAAAATGGGGTGAAAGGGTTACCTGGGGGGGCGATCAAGGGGTTACACCTTTATTAGGTAATATATGGGGGTACCCGACGCTATAAAAACCTGCGGCGAACCTAAAAAAAATAACTGGCTACCTATCGGCATCACCGACACTAAAACAGCGATCAGAAAAACGATCGCTTAGTGACGGCGGTGCTAGGGGGTGAAAGGGTTACCTGGGGGGCGATCAAGGGGTTAAACCTTTATTGGGGGGGGGGTTTAGGGGGCTACACTGGACCTAAAACTAACTGCCCTGACACTTTTACAGTCACAAATGTCACTGATTGCAGTGATCACTAAATAAATGGTCACTGCAATCAGTGACACTGTGACTGGGGGGCTGGGGGGGTGATCTGGGGGGGCGATTTATGTACCTATGTGTGCTGGTGTTAGTGTAGTGTTTGTGCACTAACCTGTGTGTCTTCTCTCATGCGGCGCTCGGTATATGTGAGCGCCGCATGAGGGATGACATCACTTCCTCCTGCCTGTGTAAACATTACACAGGCAGAGGAAGCATTTGATTCGCCGGGAGCGATCACGAGGGGGTGGCCAGAATCGAATGGCTGCCCCCTCATCACGGATTGCTCCCGAAGCGATCCCGGCCGCTCACTGTACCGGAGGGGGGTCCGATTGGACCCCACACCCATACGAAGGCAGGCACGTACAGGTACGTGATTGTGCCTGTCCGTGCCATTCTGCCGACGTATATTTACAGTGGGCGGTCGTTAAGTGGTTAAGGTGTAACAGAAGGCAAAAAACATATTTCTCCATTTACATGAAGGTCAGGTTAAAATAATCCAGCACAGAGTTCCCCCTGCAAAGGGGAACTCTGTGGACCCTGACATAAAAGGGAACACTGTGGACTCTGCTGCGGATTCTGGTGTAAAAATAAACGTGGTGTAAGTGGGTCTCTGGTCACCACAGCCCCCTCCTTACGTCAGAGTCCACAGAGCTCCTCCTTATGTCAGAGTCCACAGAGACTGCAGATATACTACAGGAGATGGTCAGAGACTGTGAATATACTACAGGAGATGATCGGAGACTGCAGATATACTACAGGAGATGGTCAGAGACTGCGGATATGGTATAAGAGATGGTCAGAGACTGCAGGCATACTACAGGAGGCGGTCAGAGACTACAGACATACTACAGGAAATGGGCAGAGATTTAAGACATACTACAGGGATGGTCGGAGACTGTGTATATGGTATAAGAGATGATCAGAGACTGCAGGCATACTACAGGAGATGAATATACAGTAATATGCGTGCTCAAATTGACAATCCCGGCTTCTGCCTCCATTTTCAAGTATCCTAATAAGGAACTGTTAAAGTAAAAATGTAAAACCAAGTAGGGGTAATGGCGCTGCCTTCTCTATAGTGGGAAACAGCAAATTATATAATAGAGTAGAGTAACTACTATGGTGTAGTGTGCTCCCCCGCACTTGACACAATATGTTCCCAAATGGTGATAAGTGAATTGGTACTAGTTACATCAGGCAAAAAAAAGAAAAGAGAAAGAAAAAATCTGAAAACTTAAATAATATGTATCTATGGCCTCTGAAGAGCGATCAACCTATTGTTCGCCTATCACGGGCCTGATGGAGTAAAGTCTTTGTGATGAACAGCTAATAGTGATAAAGTCCCTACTACTTGGTGAGTGCCTCTAACCAAGAGGGTGAAGTGGTGGGCTAAAAAATAAATTAATAAAAAAACAGTAGTGATAAATCAATCTAAATATAAGTGGTTCCTAGGGATCCATTGGATAGTAACAATATATAGACATACAAATGGCCCTGGTGGGCTGTGCATAACTGGTACAAAACAAATGCTAGTGTCCAAGTTACATGTGTGTCCTGGATGAACAAAGGACCCCCACTCCACGTGAGGGGGTAGTGTGGGCAGCGCAGAGTGTTTTCACTCTCCAAACCACTTAAGAATATTGATGATAGTATATGTTCTCAATCCAAATAACCAGAAACAGTTGCAGCAGAAATGAGGTGACTTTTTTGAGCTTCCTGGCTGGATGGTCCTCAATTGGAGACAAGTGACAAAAGTGCTCCCCCTACCTTATGAGTACGCACTCACCAGACATTGGCACCCCTGCAGGGGTAGAAGGCACATCCGGGGGTAGTGCATGAAGTATCCTATTCCATGGTCAGAGACTGCAGGCATACTACGCAAGATGGTCAGAGACTGCAGACATACTACAGGACATGGCCAGAGACTGCAGACAATCTGTACTACAGGACATGGTCAGAGATTGCAGACATACTACAGGGATGGTCAGAAACTGTGGATATGGTATAAGAGATGGTCAGAGACTGCAGGCATACTACAGGAAATGGTCAGAGACTGCAGACATACTGTACCACAGGAAATGGTCAGAGATTGCAGACATACTACAGGGATGGTCAGAGACTGCGGGCATGGTATAAGAAATGGTCAGAGACTACAGGCATATTACAGGGGACCAATAGCATGACCCCTGTAACTCTGCTCTTTGTCCTCCCAGGCTCCCAATGGCCACAGACTACCAGTGCAGAGCTGGAAGGTACCTCATGACTTAATCAGTAGTTGGAGATTGTTCTTCATTTAAAATAAACTCTGTTAAAAACATTTACACTGGCACACACACTCATAGTGATTTACATACCTTTTAAAGTCACTTCTCAGGTCCAGTAAGGCTTGGCCCCCATTTACCATAGCATGTCCATATTGTTTGACTGGCCTCATAAAATTGACTGGCAGGTTATGAGTCCAGTCCAGTCACTCCAGTGTTATAGTCTGTCACTGACTCCTTCCCATGCAAGTCTGACCCATCCTGACTCCAGTAACATCACTGTTTAACTTCCCCCCACCCCCTCCAAGCGCTGCCGAGCCGATAGGTCCATAAATTTACGGACGGTTGGCAATCCTAATTGGAAAGGAGAATAGCACTGAGCTATATTCATCTTCACAGGGCTGCAGTTAGGGAGGGATAGTAGGGCAGCTTACTGGGGAACAGACAAGACGGGGCATTTAAAGATAAGTTAATAAGTTAAAAATTAGTTATTTAAAAAAAAATGGTGACAGATTCCGTTTTTACAGCAGCCAGTTAAATGATGGATAGACCTTTTATAAAATTGATAAGAGGTCTGCACTTGTACAGTCAGCCTCAGAAATGGAGCTCACTATTGGATTATTAATATGACTAATTCACCTTATTAGTATGGCTTATCCTTTCTGGGGCCAGCTGTCTAAGAACAATGGCATTGCTGCGCTAGATATTTCTCATGAGTTGTCATTACTAACCCACGACCAGTGACAATTAATGTCACTTTGTACATGGGAAAATGGGACCCACACGGGTTGTGAACAGCTGTGTAATGCTGCAGTTGTTTTCTATTAGAGTGGATCCCCACAGCTTGTTCAGCAGGGGACATTAACTGACACTTGTTAGGAAGTTAGAAACCATTAGAAAATGGATATTGCCATAATGATAACATGGAAACGAAACTGGTAAATTTCCAAAGCACCTTTGACAAAAAAGTAAAAGGGACAAAACCAACAAAAGTAATATTTTGATTTCCATAACCTGATTCACACCTAAAATTGTTTTAATAAGGCATGTGCCACAACATGTGTTACCGTACATTATGGTGCGCTATGTTACTATGGGCGATTCATTTATATTAGGCCCCAACAAAGGAGAAATCACTTGTGCTCTCGTTTTTTTTTTTCTATCACAACACGCATAATGGTGTGTGCTGTAGATGTGTTGGGTTGCCATTCATGACTCATACTCCAAAGCCTTGCAGATTAATTGGTGGTTATATGTGTTGTGGTGAGAAACTGCCAGGAACCTAAGGCCGGCTGTGCTCATTTTCATGTACACAGATATATAACCAGACTTGGCAGAATGAGAATGTGCACGGTCATGTGCAGGTATACAGTACGCATGGGTGCGCCCACACTTCTGCCGCCTAGCGGCCCATTTAAAGCAGAGGCCTGCCTAGTATCATTGCTTGGTGGTGTTCAGCTTTACTTTGTGACTTGTGATCCTAAAAGCCTGCTTGGTCCTGTTACTTACCCAAATCCATCTTTCAATTGCCCCTGTCTGCTCATGTCTGCTACTGATTTATGTTACCGGTCCTGGCCTGGACTTTTGACTAAGATTCTGCCTACAGATTTTGTACCCTGTTGCCAGCACATTGCTGACCCCTGCCTGTCTCTCATTGTGATTCTGTACTGGCTTTTACCGAACTAGACCTCCCCTTCTTCTACCTATACTGAAAAGCCTGTTTAAAAAAGATCTATGTACATACCTTTCTTAAATAATGTTCGATCCAGTGATGTAATCCAGCAGTTCTGGCTCCCCTGTGTCAGGGAAGAGGAGGGAGTGCCAACCAACAATGGAGGGGCAATGGGAGCTGGCAGGTATTGTCACAGCTCTGGGAATTCATAGCTGTTGTTGAGCACTCCCTTACATAGCAAAGCCACAGCTGCTGGAAAGATGGAGGAAAATTTCAAGAAAACCAGAAGACAGCAGCACCAGGAACCCATGTCCCCTGTGCTGGTTTTTGTGTTTTTTAATTTGACTACTATAGCCCAGGTCCATAGTTCTCACATCCGCTGCCTCACGGATTGGGCTGTCACTGACAGTGTCACCAGCGCTGCTGCCTCTCACACACAGCCAGCGTTGCAGTTGTTCTCCCTCTCCTTGGCTGCCAGTGAGGAGAGGAGAGCGAGAACACAAGACACTTGTAAGGCTGTGCTGCATCCACAGTGAGCTGGAGGAGAGCTCACCCACTTCATGTTGCATAGGACACTGATTGCTGTGCAGCCTGAGAGGAAGAGGACTGCTAGGAATTGTGGGGTATGTAGGTCCTAGAGATAGTTTTCTATTGAACTCAGAGCTGGAGGGGTCATCATCAGCATTCCAGGTTTACAAAATATGCAATAACAAATGTAAGGGTGCAATCAGGGTGGCTAAGATAGAACATGAAAAGCACATAGCGAAGGAGAGTAGGAGAGTAAAAAAAAATCCCAATAAATTATTTAAGTATATAAATAGTAAAAGAGGGAGGTCAGATCATATTGGCCCCAAAAAGAATGATGAAGGGAATCTGGTTACAAAGGATGGAGAGATGGCGAAAGTATTGAATTTATTCTTAACGCGGGGTTTCAGTAACTGAAACTGCAAGATTTATCCTCACGACACGTCACAGGAAGCACCCTCATGGCTAACAGAGGATAGAATTAGGAATAGACTTGAAAAACTTAACATTAATAAGTCACCAGGACCTGATGGCTTGCCCCCGAGGGTCATTAAGGAACTCAGTTAAGTAATTGCAAGACCATTGTTCCTAATTTTTACGAACAGTCTACTGACTGGAATGGTACTAGCTGATTGGAGAAAAGCCAATGTAGCACCAATATTTAAAAAAGGACCAAGATATATCCTGGAAACTACAGACCAGTTAGCCTAACGTCAATAGTTTTCAAGCTCTTGGAGGGGATGATAAGGGATTTTGCAAAAGGCATTCGATACAGTTCCCCATAAACATTTACTGTACAAACTAAGGTCTGTCGACATGGACCATAGGGTGAGTACATGGATTGAAAACTGGCTACAGGGGTGAGTTCAGAGGGTAGTGATAAATGGGGAGTACTCAGAATGGTCCAGGGTGGAAAGTGGGGTCCCCCAGGGTCCTGTTCTGGGACCAATCCTATTTAATTTATTCATAAATGACCTGGAGGATGGGATAAATAGATCAATCTCAGAATTTGTGGATGATACTAAGCTAAGCAGGGCAATAATTTCCCCGCAGGATGTGGAAACCTTGCAAGAAGATCTGAACAAATGAATGGGGTGGGCAACTAGATGGCAAATGAGGTTTAATGTAGAAAAATGTAATGTAATGCATATGGGTGGCAAAAATATGAATGCAATCTACTCATTAGGGGGAGAACCTCTAGGGAACTCTAGGATGGAAAAGGACCTGGGGGTCCTAGTAGATTACAGGCTCAGCAATGGCATGCAACTAACTAAATGTGAAGCATTATCATTGGGCCACTAAATTATAATTCTTGTATTGAACAGCAGCATGTGTACAGGGCATCAAGTGCATATGTTTTCAAATCTGATTCAGTTTCCTAAAACTGGGTAAGAACTAGAGTAGTAGCTGTTGGCATGTGTTTTTGTGAATGATGGCGCTTATATCCAGCATGCTGTACTTTACGACAACACAAGCCAATAGCTAGTATTCTAGTCCCTCTCCCTAGAATGGCTAAAGGCTGGCTGATGGACCTAGGCTCAGTCTTTTCTCCAGTGTACAAGGCAGAGTGGTAAAGCAGAAGAGGCATAGGGCTAAACTGAAGAGGTTAAAGTGATATTAAAGTCATTAAAAAAAAAAAAACATGGTATACTTACCTGTTCTGTGCAGTGGTTTTGCATCCTCCTCTTCTCAGATCCCCTGCCAGTGCTCCTGGTCCCTCCCTCCTGCCAAGTGCCCCTGTTGCAAGCAGCTTGCAATAGGGGCACCCAAACAGGCTCGCTCCTGAATCGTGGCTCTGCGTGTCCATTCACACACACAGCCGTGGCTCAGCCTCCTCGCCCCCTCTGTCTTCTGGTTATCTCACTGTCTGTGATTGACAGCAATGAGAGCCAATGGCTCCCGCTGCTGTTTTAGCCATTGAGGAGGGAGAGTCCCTGGAGAGCCAAAGCTCATGTGCACATAGCTGGAGAAAGATCAGGCTCAGGTATGTATTGGGGGGGAGGGGGATGCTGCACACTGAATTTACCTTCATGCATAGAATCCTCAGCCTTTACAAACTACGCTTGAGCCTGGGGTTGGAGCTACAGCACAAACAGATGTAGCGGGTACTTGAATTTAGGGAAGCATCTGGGTGCTAGTGTAGCCCAGGTGCCTTGATTGTTGCTAGTGTAGCCCAGGTGCCTTGATTGTTAGGAAATTCAAAGTTCCCTTTGTGAGTCTTAGGGGACTCTGGTGGTGTGAAGTTCTCGCCGGCCTAAAGGTGGCCTTGTTGCCTTGGACCGGGGCTGGGCTCGCACCGCAAGACTGTGCCTTTTTGTCCTCCCCTGGAGCTGGTACGGCGGGGCGGGGAACCCGCTGTGGCGCGAAGGGATAGGTCATAAAAGGGGCTGACGCCCTGACCTTGGGGTTCAGAGTTGGAGGACGCGGCCGCACCCAGGCACCTTCAGCTTGGGTGCTGGCGTTCCGGTGCTCCAGGCCTAGGTGCCCTTGGCCTAGCTGGAGCAGGGATGGAGTCCATCTCAGGCACCTTTAGCCTGGGGTGAGGTACTATGGCGAATGCCTGGGACTCAGTACCTTCGACTGAGTTCCGCGAGGGTGGAGGAATCCGAGGGGGCCCTAACTCCTTGGGTGCCCGGGTCTGAGTTTGTGAGGACTGGTGCACAGTAACTTCTCCGAAGAGTCCGGCGCTGCATCGCTGGTGACGGAGAGGCCTCCACTTCTCCCTTGGATGGATTTCTTCCTCTGACGGGCAGTGAGCGAAGGTAATTCACGTTCTATATCACTTAGTCAGTGGCAGTGACTATTCACCACTGGTGACAGCACAGTGGGCAGCAGCAGAAGGGAAAGGATTGTGCCTCGATCTGTCCCCAATTTCCAAAGAAAATAGATAGTTTTATTCTTCTTGCCAAGCAATAAAACAGAGTTGGACCTATTCACTGTGTGAAACTCGGGTTACTAAAGCAAAGGAGTCAGGGACGAAGGACTGAACTTGACTCTAGGACACCTACACAAAAGCCCAATCTTCTGGCCTTCACCTCTTAGTTACGGAGGACATGGGCCGTGGTGTGTATCATCTCTCTCTCCCAGGTACCCCTAGACAACAGCCGCATAACCGATAAAGAGAGAGGGGTGAGTCCGCTACACAGACAAAAAATGCTATTTTATTTTTAAATCACTATATGGATCTTAACAAGACCACTGTTATTTATGTACACTTAAAGTGGAGTTCCACCCAAAAATTGAACTTCCACTTTAAGGGAAGGTGACCCCATGACATGCCACATTTGGCATGTCATTTTTTTTTGGGGGGGGGGGCGGAAACCCTCTTTTTAGAGGGTTCCAGCTCCCACTTCCTCCCTAGACCACCTCGGCGGCGGAAGTAAGCTCACCTCAGCCCCCTCCCTCTCCGCAATCATCTGGGACACATCACAGGTCCCAGGTGTATGCTTCGCCAGTCACAGTGCGCAACGTGGCTAGCGCATGCGCAGTGCGTGCCCGGCTGTGAAGCCACAGCCGGGCGCCCACAGTGACAATGCCGGCGCCGCGGAGAGGAGGGGGAGATGAGCAGGGCTTTCTTCCCCCCACATCGCTGGACCCTGGGATAGGTAAGTGTCCGATTATTAAAAGTCAGCAGCTGCAGTATTTGTAGCTGCTGACTTTTAATATTTTTTTTTTTTTAGGCGGAACTCCGCTTTAAAGTTGTTGCAAAGGCTCAATGTATTTTACCTTAATGCATTCTATTCATTAAGGTAAAAAACCTTCTGGGTGCAGCTCCCCAGCCCCCCTTATACTTACCATTGCACAGAGCAGGTAAGTATTACATGTTTGTTATTTAAAAATAATATATATATATATATATATATATATATATATATATATTTCCTTTAGGATCATTTTAAGTTCCCTGAGAGATTCAACAAGGATTTCACCCCAGTGATAATTCTCCTGTAACCCCTTACCCACTGGGCACTTAAACCCCCTTCCTAACCAAACCAATTTTCAGCTCTCACATTTTGAATGACAGCACTGTAGTTGCCTGTACCCATATGAATAGAGCTTTCTTTTGGTGGTATTTAATTGCCACAGTTTTTTGTGCGCTATAAATGAAAAAAGCCTGAAAATGTTATTTTTCTTCATTCCTGTTATAAAATTTTGCAAATTAGTAATTTTTCTTCATAAATTTTGGCCAAAATGTATACTGCTACGTATCTTTGGTAAAAATAACACAAATAAGTAAATATAATTTGTCTTTGTGAAAGTTATAGTCTACAAGCTATGGTGCCAATCATTGAAAATTGATCACACCTGATGTACTGACGGTCTATCTCAATTCTTGAGACCCTAACAAGCCAGGACAGTACAAATACCCCCCAATTGACTCCTTTTTAAAAAGTAGACAGTCCAAGGTACCGTATTTAGTAAGAAGCATGGTGACTTTTTTGAAGTTGTAATTTTTTCCCACAATTCTTTGCAAAATTAAGATTTTTTAATTTTTTTTACTTTTTCACAAAATTGTCATAATAACAAGGTATTTCTCTCACACACAGCATATGCATACCACAATTTACACCCCAAAATCCCCTTCTACTACTCTTCCTGAGTATGGCGATACCACATGTGTGAGACTTTTACACAGCCTGGCCACGTACAGAGGCCCAACATGCAAGGAGCACCATCAGGCGTTCTAGGGACATAAATTACACATATAATTTCTAGAGATGACCTCTTACGCTTTTGAAGGCCCTGGAGCACCAGGACAATAGAAACGCCCAACAAATTACCCCATTTTGGAAAGTAAACACCCCAACGTACAATTTATGAGGCATAATAATGGCGTGTACACACGACCATCTTTCTCGTCGGAAAAAATTAAATGTTTTCTCTTTGACAAGAAAAACGACCGTGTGTGGGCTTTTGGTCATTTTTCCAGACGAGAAAAACGGCATTAATCACGACGAGAAAAATTAGAACATGCTCTAATTTTTCTCGTCGTGATTCACGGCATTTTTTTCCGCTGCAGTTTTCCCATAGGGAAACACTGCCGGGGGGCCTACACACGGTCGTTTTTCTCGACCAAGAGGAAAAAATGACGGGAAAAAACGGCCGTGTGTAGGGGAACAAGCCGTTCCTCGTTTTTCCCGTCGATTTTCTCGACGGTGTTTTCACCGTCGAGAAAATCGATCGTGTGTACGCGGCATGAGTCTTTTTTTTTCCACACGTTTTTGGAAAATGTGTAAAGAAAATGAAAACACATTTTTTTTTTTTTTTTTTTTACACAAAGTTGTCCATTTATAAGATATTTCTGACACATAGCATGTACATAGCAAAAATGATGCCCCAAAATATATTTTGTTACTCCTCCTGTGTAAAAGTCTCACATGTGTGAGACTTTACAAAGCCTGGCCACATACAGAAGCCCAACATGTAGAGAGCACCATCAGGTGTTCTAGGAACATACATTTCATATCTAATTTGACTACCTATTACACTTTTGTGAGGCACTGATGTGGCATGGATGAGCACTGATGTGGCATGGATGAGCACTGATGTGGCATGGATGAGAAATGATGTGGCATGGATGAGCACTGATGTGGCATGGATGAGCATGGATGTGGCACTGATGAGAACTGATGTGGCACTGATAAGAACTAATATGGCATGGATGTGACACGGGTGAGAACTGATGTGGCATGGATGAGCACTGATGTGGTATGGATGAGCACTGATGTGGCACGGATGAGCACTGATGTGGCACGGATGAGTACTGATGTGGCACGGATGAGTACTGATGTGGCACGGATGAGTACTGATGTGGCACGGATGAGTACTGATGTGGCACGGATGAGTACTGATGTGGCACGGATGAGTACTGATGTGGCACGGATGAGCACTGATGTGGCACGAATGAGCACTGATGTGGCACGAATGATCACTGATGTGGCACGGATGATCACTGACGTGGCACGGATGATCACTGACGTGGCACGGATGATCACTGATGTGGCATGGATGTGGCACGAATGAACACTGATGTGGCATGGATGAGCACTGATGTGGTATGGATGTGGCACGGATGAGCACTTTTGTGGCATGGATGTGGCACGGATGATCACTGATGTGGCACGGATGATCACTGATGTGGCACGGATGAGCACTGATGTGGCACGGATGAGCACTGATGTGGCATGGTTGTGGCACGGATGATCACTGATGTGTGGGATGGATGTGGCACGGATGGAGCCTGGATGAGCCAGGGATGGAGCATTGATGAGCATGAATGTGGATGGATGAGCCAGGGATGGAATATGAATGTGGATAGATGAGCCCGGGTATGGAAAGTGGGGTCCCCCAGGGTTCTGTCCTGGGACCAATCCTATTTAATTTATTCATAAACGATCTTGAGGAAGGGATAAACAGCTCAATTTCAGTATTTGCGGACGATACTAAGCTAAGCAGGGCAATCATTTCTCCCCTGGATGTGGAAACCTTGCAAGAAGATTTGAACAAATTAACTGGGTGGGCTACTACATGGCAAATGAGGTTTAATGTAGAAAAATGTAAAATAATGCATTTGGAAGTACTTAATGACTTTTCTAAAATTTCAGGTCTAACAGTAAACTATACGAAATCACAGGCCCTAAACATCTCGCTCCCCTGTTCCGTTGTTTCCTCATTACAGCAATTATTCAAATTTGAATGGAAAGATTCTATCAAATACCTAGGTATAACTCTAATTGCACGAACGGAAAATCTATATGACTGTAACTATCCGCCCCTATTTAAGAAATTGGAAATTGATCTCAAAGCCTGGTCCAAATATGATATGTCCTTGCTTGGCAAAATCAATTCTGTCAAAATGACTTTACTCCCGAGGATTCTTTATTATTTTAGATCATTGCCCATCCCTATTAAAAAAAATCATTTGAAGTCATTTCAGAGCAAGATTCTCAAATTTATTTGGGGTTCCTCTGGTTACCGTGTATCACAGAGCACTCTTTTTCTTCATAGAAATAGAGGGGGACTAGGTCTCCCAGACTTATACAAATACTTTGTTTCAGCAAGATTAGCACAACTCTCCTCAATATACTCTAAAGCCTCGTACACACGAACGAGTTTCTCTGCAAAAACCAGCAAGAAACTTGCTGGCAGAGATTTCTTGCCGAGAAATTTGTTCGTGTGTATGGTTTTTCGTCAAGAAAAGCGACAAGAATCTCGACGAGAAAATAGAGAACCTGCTCTCTATTTTCTCGTAGAGATTCTCGTCAGCCTGTTTCTCGACGAGAAAATTGTGTGTGTGTACACTTACCTTTTCGCCGGGAAGCCCGCGCATGCTCGAAATGACTTTGACACATGCGCGGTAGCTTCCTAGGCATAGGTAGGGTGAACAAAGATGGCGGCGACGGCATCGAATGTGACGAGCGCATGCTCGTCGTATTCGATGACGTCACCGCGTTCGCTCCATTCAAAGAACCGCGGGTTCTTTGAAAGGAGCGTGTGTACACTCGGCCGGGACAAGTTTCTTGTCCAAGAATCTCGTCGAAAAAAACGACATGTTTTTTTCGACGAGAATCTCGGCCGTGTGTACGAGGCATAAGACTGAAAAGCCTGATTGGGTCTTAATAGAAAATCAAGCAGTACCCTGCTTTTCCTTGGATTATCTCCTATGGTGCCTTACCAAGTTTCGTCCTCCTATAATGCCTCCTACCTTGTCGCAATCTATAGAGCTTTGGGACAAATATAGAAATCTTCCAACCCTTACATCTGCTGGACGGCCTCTCACACCTGTATTTAATAATCCAGATTTTCCTCCTGGTCTGAATGTTGATGATTTCAGATGGTGGACTAATAGGGGACTATACCGTATAGGAAACTTCCTTAAATCTGGGTGTCTTATATCCCTAGATCATTGTATTAAAATATTAAAACTCCCAGACTCTGAAAAATTACATTATCGCCAAATTTCACAATTCCTGACTAGTACATGGAAGGATATCCCTTCCTCGATCCAATATACTAATTACGAAACATGGTGCAATAGAGCTATGGAACCAGGGGGAGGTATTTCTCTAGTGTATTCGTCCCTCACTCATTCTAATGAGAAGTCCCCCTACATGACAGCTTGGGAAAAGGACTTCCGTTGTACTTTGGACCTGAAAGTCTGGCATACTGCTTGTTCGAAGTCCTTTAAAGGCGTTCTGAATGTATATCTGGTGGAAGCCAATGTAAAAGTTTTAACAAGGTGGTATCTTACCCCCTCTAAATTAGCTACTATTTACCCTTCAGCTTATCCTTCATGCTTCAGAGGTTGCCAATTTATAGGATCAATGGCCCATATATGGTGGGAGTGTCCTAGGATTCGCCCCTTTTGGAATAAAGTTTTTAATTTAATCTTTAAAGTCACTGGAAACCAGATTCCCAGATCCCCATTTGTTGCTCTCCTGAATGCACATCTTCCTCGTATATCTAAACCTACTCAATTACTGATTCACTTCATTTTCACCGGAGCCAAAATCACCATAGCAAAAGCTTGGAAAAAACGAAAACCCTTCCTTTTTGATGTCAAACGAAAGATTTATTGGATTATGACTCAAGAAAAACTAGCTAGTATATTAAATAACACAGTTCCAAAATTTGAAGAGATATGGGAACCTTGGGCGAATTATATTGGATTATCACTTCATTGAATTGTTCCATTGTTTTCTAGCTTGGGATCGTTAAGTCAGGCATGTACACCCCCCCCCCCCCTCCTTACATCTTTTGTGGTGCTTTTATCTTCTATTTTTATTTTTATCTTTATATTTTCTGATATGAATCTTGGAGATCCTTATAAGAAACATATTCTTATGATATTCCTAGGGTCTTTACAACATTTTTTGATTGATAGGATGAAGGGTCATCCACACTATAACCTATTTCCTTGGTTTTATCTCTTGATTTGTAAGGGTTAGAGGGCTTTCTTAAGAGCCCATTCAAATACACGTGGGATCCCCTCTTCTGGCACAGCATGATCCCTATAGGGGTGCCATGGAGGGGCGTGGATCTCTATTAATTCATTTTTTCTTTTTATTCTGGATTAGCTAAAGTAAATCTATATAACATTTTTTAGGCTTTCTGGCCTTTATCTGATAAATCTTCTATTGAATGTAGAGATACGTATTTGCTCTTTTATTTATTTTTATTTAATTTTTTGAATATGGAATATTATTTGTGCTGTCTATATTATTATTCTCCTGTATGAATTATTCGTATGTTATACTGTGTATTATTTGTTTTATTTTATGATTTTATTTTATGATTATTGAAAAATAAAATATTTTGAAAGAAAAAAAATAAATAAATACGAATGCAATCTACTCGCTAGGGGGAGAACCTCTGGGGGAATCTAAGATGGAAAAAGACCTGGGTCCTAGTAGATGACAGGCTCAGCAATAGCATGCAATGCCAGGCGGCTGCAAGCAAAGCCAACAGAATATTGGCATGCATTGGAAAGGGGATTAACTTCAGAGATAAAACGATAATTCTTCCACTCTACAAGACTCTGGTCCGGCCGCACCTGGAGTATGCCATCCAGTTCTGGGCACCAGTCCTTAGGAGGGATGTGCTGGAACTGAAGAGAGTCCAGAGAAGGGCAACAAAGCTAATAAAGGGTCTGGAGGATATTAGTTATGAGGAAAGATTACAAGCATTGAACTTATTCTCTCTGGAGATGAGACGCTTGAAAGGGGACATGATTTCAATGTACAAATACCGTACTGGTGACCGCACAATAGGGATAAAACTTTTCAGCGTAAGGGAAATTAAAAAGACATGCGGCCATTCACTAGAATTAGAAGATAAGCGGTTTAACCCTAAACTGCGTAGAGGGTTCTTTACTGTAAGAGCGGTAAGAATGTGGAATTCTCTTCCACAAGCAGTGGTTTCTACAGGGAGCATAGATAATTTAAAAAAACTATTAGATAGGCACCTAAATGACCTTAACATACAGGGATATACAATGTAATACTGACATAAAAGCACACACATAGGTTGGACTTGTGTCTTTTTTCAACCTCCCCAACTATGTAACTATGACTACAAGCTCCAGCAGGGCAAGGAGCTTGGAGAAGGAAAAAGGGAGAGGGTTTCGGGACAGGGGAAGGACAGTGAGAGGTGACCATTAAAGTGAGGTTCTGTGTCAGAGAGCTGTCTTCTGGGGGGTTCACCATGGTGTCTAAGATACAGAGAAACTCTGCTGTCACATCAAATCAGAGGTCACAGATGTGAGGGATCGCCACTGCGAGGTCCTGTGTCACTGCTGACATCACCGGTTCTGTAGCAGATCATCGCAGAGTCCTGAGTTGCAACTGGCGCCTTTGGTTTTGGACAGAGAGTGGAAGTAGGTGTGATCACAGATCATTTGGTGGTGAGAGGCCGCTGGCCACAAATTCCTGCTTACTGGTTTAAGGAAACAGTGTCACCTATTTTAGGATACAGTTTGGGTATCTATGCCTGGTATGGTGGGATCATATTAAGTCTGAGTGCTCCAACACTGGCACTTTGGGCCTCAATTTTATTTACTGAACATAGAACTGAAAGAATTTTTAATCCAGGAGATTAGGCAACTGATATGCCTTGAAAAAGGAATCTTTTTTTTGGACAAAGGTAACTGAATAGCTATCCATAGATTACTTGATTCCCCCATCAACACTGACTGTGTTAATAGGGAAATGCCTCCCCCAGTGCTATTGTATTCCCAGGCAGCAGAATACAATGATTACTGCTAGCGGCTATAGCCGTGGACAGTAATCACATGCTAAAAAGCCGACAGGCTGGTTGTGCCCAAGTTGATTGATGGATCGATTTGTGTACAATCAACCTGCCCATAGATGGATTGAATCTCAGTTGAACCAGTTGAGATTCTATCCGTCTATGGCTGGCTTTACTCTATGCACTGATGTTTTCTATGCAATAGTAATAACCTACAGTATATTCATAGCATAATGCAATATTTACATGAAGAGTTTTATTCTCCCTATAACCACTAACTGTAATCCACACACTAGGCAATCTCTAGTCCTCATCTGGGACATATAAAGAAGGTGCAGAGTACTACGCAACCTGTATGATATTAAGCTAAGCAGATGAAATACAGTGTATTGCTCATGTTCATTGACTCTACTTTTATCACGGTTTAATAATTTAAAAGCAGCAAAATCTTGTTGTTGCCAAATGTAAGATCAGATGCATGCCTCTATGCTCAGGGATCTTAATTAAAATACTCAGATGGAGACGTGGCTACGGTTATGTGACTGGGGATTTCATGCAGGAAGATGTGCTATTGTGTATGAATAATAACAATACCATTGTTAATATATAACTATACATTTTATTTTTACTGTATGCAAAGACAAAGTAAGAACTTTTAATTGATTTATCTAATAGTTAGAGCAGAACTTTGACCCAGAAATCTTAACCACTTAAGCCCCCGACCATTTCGGGCCATTAGGACCAGGCCTGTTTTTGGGATTCGGCACTGCGCTGCTTTAACTGTAAATTGTGCGGACATGCAATGTTGTACCCAAATGAAATTTGCGTCCTTTTCTTCCCACAAATAGAGCTTTCTTTTAATGGTATTTGATTGCCTCTGCGATTTTTATTTTTTGCGATATAAACAGAAAAAGACCGAAAATTTTGAAAAAAAAATGATATTTTCTACTTTTTGTTATAAGAAAAATCGAATAAACTCAATTTTAGTCATACATTTAGGCCAAAATGTATTCAGCCACATGTCTTTAGTAAAAAAAATGTCAATAAGCGTATATTTATTGGTTTGCGCAAAAGTTATAGCGTTTACAAACTAGGGTACATTTTCTGAAATTTACACAGCTTTAAATTTATGACTGCCTATCTCATTTCTTGAGGTGCTAAAATGGCAGGGCAGTACAAAACCCCCCCAAATGACCCCATTTTGGAAAGTAGACACCCCAAGGAAATTGCTGAGAGGCATGTTGAGCCCATTGAATATTTTTTTTTTTTGTCCCAAGTGATTGAATAATGACAAAAAAAAAAATTACAAAAAGTTGTCACTAAATGATATATTGCTCACACATGCCATGGTTATATGTGGAATTGCACCCCAAAATACATTCTGCTGCTTCTCCTGAGTACGGGGATACCACATGTGTGGGACTTTTTAGGAGCCTAGCCACGTACGGGACCCCGGAAACCAAGCACCGCCTTCAGGATTTCTAAGGGCGCAAATTTTTGATTTCACTCCTCACTACCTATCACAGTTTCGAAGGCCATAAAATGCCAAAATAGCACAAAACCCCCCCAAATGACCCCATTTTGGAAAGTAGACACCCCAAGCTATTTACTGAGAGGCATGTTCAGTCCATGGAATATTTTATATTTTGCCACAAGTTGCGGGAATATGACAAACTTTTTTTTTTTTGCACAAAGTTGTCACTAAATGATATATTGCTCACACATGCCATGGGCATATGTGAAATTACACCCCAAAATACATTCTGCTGCTTCTCCTGAGTACGGGGATACCACATGTGTGGGACTTTTTGGGAGCCTAGCCGCGTACGGGACCCCAAAAACCAAGCACCGCCTTCAAGGTTTCTAAGGGCATACATTTTTGATTTCACTCCTCACTACCTATCTCAGTTTTGAAGGCCATAAAATGCCAAGATGGCACAAAACCCCCCCAAATGACCCCATTTTGGAAAGTAGACACCCCAAGCTATTTGCTGAGATGCATGTTGACCCCATTGAATATTTTTTTTTTTGTCCCAAATGATTGAATAATGACAAAAAGAAAAAAAAAAATGTACAAAAAGTTGTCACTAAATGATATATTGCTCACACATGCCATGGTTATATGTGGAATTGCACCCCAAAATACATTCTGCTGCTTTTCCTGAGTACGGGGATACCACATGTGTGGGACTTTTTGGGAGCCTAGCCGCGTACAGGGCCCCAAAAACCAAGCACCGCCTTCAGGATTTCTAAGGGCGTAAATTTTTGATTTCACTCCTCACTACCTATCACAGTTTCGAAGGCCATAAAATGCCAAAATAGCACAAAACCCCCCCAAATTACCCCATTTTGGAAAGTAGACGCCCCAAGCTATTTGCTGAGAGGCATGTTGAGTCCATGGAATATTTTATATTTTGCCACAGGTTGCGGGAATATGACAAACTTCTTTTTTTTTGCACAAAGTTGTCACTAAATGATATATTGCTCACACATGCCATGGGCATATGTGAAATTACACCCCAAAATACATTCTGCTGCTTCTCCTGAGTACGGGGATACCACATCTGTGGGACTTTTTGGGAGCCTAGCCGCGTACGGGACCCCAAAAACCAAGCACCGCCTTCAAGGTTTCTAAGGGCATAAATTTTTGATTTCGCTCCTCACTACCTATCACAGTTTTGAAGGCCATAAAATGCCAAGATGGCACAAAACCCCCCCAAATGACCCCATTTTGGAAAGTAGACTGCTAAAATGACTGCCCTCGATCTGACCTTCGCGGTGATACCTCACATGCATGATGCAATTGCTGTTTACATATGACGCTAGACCGACGCTTGCGTTCGCCTTTGAGCAAGAGCAGGGGGGGACAGCGGTGCTTTTTTTTTTTTTTTTTTTTATTATTTATTTGGCTTTTTTATTTTATTTTTAAACTGTGCCTTCCATATTTTATTTTTTTACCATTTTTATTGTTATCTCAGGGAATGTAAATATCCCCTATGATAGCAATAAGTAGTGACAGGTACTCTTTTTTTGAAAAAAATTGGGGGGTTAGACCCTAGATCTTTCCTCTGCCCTCAAAGCATCTGACCACACCAAGATCGGTGTGATAAAATGCTTTCCCAATTTCCCAATGGCGCTTTTTATATCCGGGGGGGGGGACATTCCCTCCCACTGCTTGTAAAAGCAGTCTAGAGGCTAATTATCTGCTAGAATTGCTTTTACATGAAAGCCGGCTGCTGGCTGAAAAGAATGATACCAAGATGATACCTAAACCCGCAGGCATCATTCTGGTATAAACATTCAAAGTCCAGCAACATACCAGTACGTTGCTGGTCCTTGTTGGACATGTATTGTAATCTTTTTTTTCATACAGCCTATTGGCTGAACGAAAAAAAGAGATTGATTGGTGGGTATGCCCACCATTAGAATACCTCCCTTCATCCACCCACTTCTAATGATGGGCATATATGCCGAAGCATGGGGGCATCCTCCCGCAAAAAAGTTATGCCGCGTACACACGGTCAAGCCTTCGTCGGAATTTCGACCGTATGTACGCGGCATAAAAGGTTATGCCGCGTACACACGGTCGGACTTTTCCACGGGCAAGCCTCCGTTGGAATTTCGACCGTATATATGCGGCATTAGGAGCAAAATCGCTCCTCCGCCCCTGCTGCCCCCATGCTTCGGCATATATGCTCTTTTTTTTAACTGTGGTGGTGAAATCACCTCCTACAGCGTTGGAGTCACGGCTTTATGTATCGTGGGAGCAAACGCTGTTGCTGTCAAGATAAATAGATCCGCGCTGCAACTGAATGGCGTACCTGCTAAGCAAATGGTGGTTAACATTAAAACAAAGTAACATTACAGTACAACAGTAAGACCTTACCATACCATACCTGCAAAGCAAATACCAAAACAAAACCTAGTAAAAAATAAAAAAATGTTTTCACGCAACCTGTGCCTAAAATATATATATGCCGAAGCATGGGGGCATCCTCCCGCAAAAAAGTTATGCCGCGTACACACGGTCGGAATTTTCCACGGGCAGGCCTCCGTCGGAATTTCGACTGTATGTACGCGGCATTAGGAGCAAAATCGCTCCTCCGCCCCTGCTGCCCCCATGCTTCGGCATATATGCTCTTTTTTTTAACTGTGGTGGTGAAATCACCTCCTACAGCACTGGAGTCACGGCTTTATGTATCGTGGGAGCAAACGCTGTTGCTGTCAAGATAAATAATTCCGCGCTGCAGTTGAATGGCGCACCTGAAAACAAAAAATTACATACCTGAAAAGCAAGCATGATAAAACATTGCAGAATAGAATACAGTAAAAAAGAGCAGAACAATAGAGAGAAAATAGAGAGAGAGAGAGAACAATAAAATGACAACTATTTTTGGTTTTTTTATTTTATATTTTTTTTGTGTTTTGTTTTTTACGTTTTTTTTTTTCTTTTTTACACTTTTTTTTGTAACTTTACAACTGTAATGGTTCGGGTCTCTCAAAATGTAATGGCATCTTGGGAGACCCTGTGTAAGTGTGTCCATGTCTGTGAAATGCTGTACCCTACGCTAAAACTTCACTTTTGAGTGGTAGCGTTCAAAACATTCACCTTGGCAAAGACCAGGCTTGTCAGGACAGAGTGGACAAAAACTACGGGTGTCACGCCTAAATCCGCGCTTGCTACAGACACGTCATCTTTTTTGGGGGTGGCTTTGGGTAGGGGTACTCGGGAGGACATACGAATAATGCCTCTCATGCAGCCGGCTTACTGCATTTGGTTGGGGATGGTGAGGTGCAGAACCGCCTGGATACAGGAGTTCTGTGACTATCTCATTCTGGAATTTTAGAAGAGATAACGTCCCGCCTGAAGCTCTGTATAGCACATGAGCGTTCAGCAAAGCCAATTGGAATAATGATAGAGACACTTTTTTGTACCAGCGTCTCGCCTTACGGTCAATTAGATACGGCGCCATCAACTGGTCGTTGAGGTCCACCCGCTCCAATATTTTGGTTATATTCGTGGACACAGAGGGGTTTCTCCACAACACCAGTCGCCGTACGAATTTGGACTGTCGTGTCTGCATGAAGGGAGGTAAGAAGGAAAACATTCTTATTGTCCCTCCACTTCATAGCGAGCAAGTTATTACACTTCAAGCAGGCTCTCTCCCCCAGCCTAAGACGGGCATCTACAAGCCGCTGGGGAAAGCCCCGGCGATTAGGTCGCACGGTGCCACATGCTCCAATCTGATGATCAAACAAGTGACTAAACAGTGGCACGCTTGTGTAATAATTGTCCACATACAAGTGGTACCCCTTTCCGAATAAGGGTGACACCAAGTTCCACACTATCTTGCCAGCGCTCCCTATGTAATCCGGGCAGTTGACCGACTCAATCTGACTATCTTTTCCCTCATAAACCGTAAAGTTCACTACATAGCCTGTTGCCCTGTCACAGAACTTGTAGAGCTTGACCCCGTATCTGGCACGCTTGCTGGGAAGGTACTGCTTGAAAGACAAGCGGCCAGAAAATTTAATCAGGGACTCATCAACGCAGACAACTTGATCGGGAGTAAACAAGGCTGCAAAACGTTCGTTGAAGTGTTTTATGAGGGGCCGAATTTTATAGAGCCGGTCGTATTCAGGGTCCCCACGTGGACGACAAAGTTCATTGTCGTTGAAGTGCATGAACCGCAAAATCTGCTCGTATCGTGCCCTGGACATGGAGGCAGAGAACACGGGCATGTGGTCAATTGGGTGCGTGGACCAATAAGCACGCAATGACGGAAATTTATGTGTGCCCATGTTGAGGGAAAGGCCCAGAAAGGTCTTAAATTCGGAAACCGTAATTTCTGGCAATTTTAGGCAACTGGGGGTTAGCGGCGATAAATTGACCAGCATATAAATTACTCTGGTCCACAATAGATCTATAGAGATCTTCCGTGAAAAACAGCGAATAAAAATCAATTGGAATAAAATCAGCTGTTTCCACCTGAATACCGGGTTGGGCAGTGAATGGGGGAAGTACGGGTTCTGCAGAAGTGGTGGGGACCCAATCAGGATAGGCGAATTCTGCAGGAAGGGCAGTATGGGCACGACGGGCCTGCCTTTGTCTTCTTGGTGGCAGCGGGACACTACTTGTGCTTGCCACCTCGCCAGCTTGAACTGCACTTATGGGACTCGCCACGTCACCAAGTGTTACTGCAGTGCTGGATGTACGTCCAGGCTGTACTAGGCCGCTGGTGCTTGCCAGTTCACCAGAAGGAATAGCGGCGCTAGTACTACTCTGCTCCATGATACGAGAGACCTGCGGTTCTTGCTCCTCAACAACCTCAGAAGATCGGGATCGGGTACACCTGACCTTAGCAGGGACCTCAACTTCGTCGTCAGAGCTATCTGACGTGGGGCCGCTGACGTCACTGTCTTCTACGGGAAGATATTCTGAGCCTGAATCTGACAGATACGTGACCTCCTCTTCACTATCTGTCATGCTCAGAATCTCGTAGGCCTCTTTACTAGTGTACCTTCGTCTTGCCATTTTGGGCTCTAAATTTAGGGGTACACTAGTAAGATTCACAGGAAAAAAAGCACCTGACTGTCGTCAGCAAATATATCAAACGCTACAAAAAAACTGTTAGCGATCGCAGGGATCAGGCCTGTCTCTGCGAACGCTGCAGTTATGTGTGTTGTGTTTGGTAAGTGACAGTGATCGATCGATACTGCACTTGGGTGGGCTGGGCTGGGCTGGGCGGAGGGGCTAAACGCAGGCGCTAGCAGGTATCTGGGCTGATCCCGCTAACACTGCGTTTTTGGGAACCCTAAACCGCTGGGGATGCTAGTATAGATCTGATCAGATACTATACCACTAAGGGGGGTGTATGCTTTGCGCGTGGGTGTTAGCGTTACTGGCACTAACCTAACACTGCCTGGGGCGACGCAGACCCTCTCTGGCGCTAAAACCTAATTGATCTCACCCGCCGGGCGATCAGGGGGGTTAAACCTTTATTGGGTTATATACGGCGGGTGCCCTGATGCTATAAAAAGCAAACTAATCAACCAGCGTCACCCGTAACCTTTATATGGTGATCACTGGTGAAAGGGTTAACTAGGGGCAATCAGGGGGTTAAAACCTTTATTAGGTTAAATATGGGGGTACCCGACGCTATATAAAAACCTGACAGGTAACCTAAATAACTAAATAACTTACTGGCTAACCAGTGACACCAGTGACGCTTATACGGCGATCACTGGTGAAAGGGTTAACTCTAGGGGCAATCAGGGGGTTAAAATAATATATGGGGGTACCTGACACTAATAAAAACCTGCGGCGAACCTAAAAAAAAATAACTGCCTATCTAAAACACCAGCGACACGAATACAGCGATCGGAGAAACAATCGCTTAGTGACGCTGAAGTTAGGGGGTGAAAGGGTTACCTGGGGGGTGATCAAGGGGTTAAACCTTTATTAGGGGGGGTTAGGGGGCTACCCTGGACCTAAAGGGGCCTAATCCTAACTGCCCTGCAACTTTTTACAATCACAGATGACACTAAATGCAGTGATCAGTAAAATAAATGATCACTGCAATCAGTGACACTGTGATTGGGGGCTTTGGGGTGACCTGGGGGGTGATCTGGGGGTGACTGGGGGGTGATTTGTGTGCCTATGTGTACCTACGTGTCAGTGGACTGTTGGAGCACTAACCTCTGTCTTCTCTCCTCGGCGCCGGGAACGAAAAGACCGCGGCGAGGGAGATGACATCACTTCCTCCAGCCTCTGTTTACATCACATGGCGGAGGAAGCATTTTCATTGGCCGGGAGCGATCGCGAGGGGGGGGGGCGGAATTGAGCGGCCGCCCCCTCATGCCTGATCGCTCCCGAACACTTAACGGCCGCTCACTGCAGTGAAGGGGGGTCCGGGTGGACCCCCGAACTGCACAAAGGCGATCACGTAGATCTACGTGATTCTGCCTGTCGGTGCCATTCTGCCGACGTAAATCGGCGATGGGCGGTCGTTAAGTGGTTAATGTGATGAAATGCTTAGTCTAAAGCAGTACCTCATAGGCCTGATTCATGGAACTGCAATATAAATTAAAGCTTGGCTCCAGGCAAACAGCCAAATACATATGTAGCGCCTTCCCCTCTTCTCTCTCCGTGCGGCTCGCACTGTCTCTTGTCTAGGGGTATCTGATGGTGGAGAGAGAGAGCGGGTGGGCTACGCCTAGCCTTCACCACGTGGGAATACCTGTGGTATCAGCAATGTCTTGTTTACCTTCGGGTCTGTGCTGTGCACCCGGATCCTCCCTCCAAGAGTCACCGTGAACTTCGTCCGCCAGGAATTGAGCCTCACACCATTAAAGTCTAACACTCCTTTATTAGAACACACCATACAGGGACTTCCTTGATAGATAGAACAGAAAAGGAGGTGTGAGTGTGAATAGGCCCAGACACAAATTCGGTCCTCCACTCTCCTCCTGGAGAGTGGGCTATGGTCTCCGCACGAGGTAAAGGGGATCCTTCTGGACGGTCTCCGACAAGAGACTCACCCGTCACCGGCAGTCTGCTGCACCGGGTCTTCGAGTGAGGAGCTCTCCCCGGTCCATTGCGTCTTACTCAGATTCAGGCCTCCATCCCCGAAGTGCCTTAGGACCCTTCCCTCGTGGAACTCAGTGTTGGGCACTGAGCTCCGGACCTTCTTGTAAGTACCTCACCCCAGGAATGAAGGTGCCTGAGGTGGAACACGATCTCCATTGGTCCCCTAGGCCGAGGCCTCCTAGAGGACGAGCACGAACCCACGTCCGCAAGCTGAAGGTGCTTGGGACGAAGACCCCCGTGACCAAAATGGCCGGCCCCTTAATACCCTCCCCCAGCAAGCACGGCGGGTTCCCCGCCCCACCATACCGCTGCCGAGAGAGGACAAAAAGGGGCTCGGCACACAGTGGTATTCGTCCCTCCGGCCACGGTGACAGCGCCACCTGGTGGACTGCAGGGAACATAGCACTGATGTCCCAGCCAGATTCAAAAAATGCACCCGGGAAAGTAAGTACCCGCTACACTCTCCCCCCTGTCTTTTGACACTGGACCCCAGTGTCTGGAGTGAGTCACGCCCTCAATGGCTGACATAATCCAATCCAGAAACCAACTAACAATTTGAAAAACAAAAATTTTTAGGAAACTATCCTAACGGAGAAGTTGTGTCTGAGCCCCTGCAACAAAGAGGAGTGAAAGACAACATTTAAAACATAAAATCACATTCCAACATTGTACTTTTCCCTCCCATCCTAACTAAGAACCACCCCAGGTTCCATAATCTTGACGGGACGCTCCCCTGCAGAGGGAAGAGAAAAGAAACAATAAAACCCTGACACATATGTATGTGTGAGAGAAAAAGAAACTCCTCCGAAGAGAAATATCTTTTCCTCCAGTGTGAGTGTGTACAATGTGTAACGTTGCACAAGACTGCCATCTGGTGACAGCCTCGCGGTAACTGCACCCGTTGAACCATCTTCTATTTTCTTGCTGCTTGACTCCGGGCCCTATCTACCCCAAAGTCTGCAACTTCTCACCGGAGAGGAAAGAACAACAACTGGAACAGTTCTTCCTCGGAATGACACAAGCACCCCTTTTGCGGGGCAAAACACTGATGATAGCACCAACAAGAAAGTCAAACAGCAAAGTTCAGTGGGTGCAAGGTCCTTTTGAAAAGCAAACAAATGGAGTCTCTTTCTCCTCAGAGGTAGAAGCGGGGATGCGGCAGAACAAGAGGTTTTAAATGCCGATCCATGGTCTCCAAATGGTACTCCACATCTTCACCTTCTTTGCGTCGGATCAACACTTTATCCGCATGGATGTGTCTTCCCAACATCCACTCTGCCTTGCAGTCTTTGAACCGCTGAGATGTCTTTGGAGAGCATGTCAAATACCTGCGGGCGTGTGGGACCTTAAGGTGGGTCCACACAAAGTCATTATACCAGCGCTCTCGGTACACCTCCACTTCGTAGAGCAACTCCTTGGAGAGGTACGGATATTCCCACCCGTAGTCAGCAGCAACTTTCTGGCAGAAGAGTCTCTGAAGCCTTGACAGCGGAGGCATTGTGACTCTGTCCCCTTCGCCAGGTAGAACTATAGAGTCCGGATGGCGAGGGGCCTTGACCACTTCTGGTTGGGGCATAGGTGCCCGTAGCATCAACTTCTGTTCCCCAGTACCTGATGCAGGTGGCACTGGAGATGTAGATGTGGGCTGGGAACAGGACCCTTGTTCAGGCGCTGGTGCCTCCACCCGGGGTGTACTCTTCCCCGTGGACATGGGTGAACCTTGGGGCCTTCGGAATGAAGCTAGCGGTACTTTGTCGCAGCCCTTCGGTGGAAACAGTTCATCAATAGCGGTGTCATCTCCCATATCAGAGAGCGACTCCAGATCCGAGGTATCACACTCCTCCGCGGGTATGTAGCCCGTTGTAAAGACGGAGCTAACACCTCCCGCGGGCGTACTGGGCCATGCCTTCCCGGCACCTCCGCCCATGCACCAAGTCTCTTTGCCCGGCTCACCTCGGCCTTTACTTGAAGCGGGACGTCCGGAACACTCGTCAACGGATCCGTCTAGACCTGGCGTAAGCTGGCGAGATGGTCCGCCACCACCGCTGGTCGGGGCCACCACGCTGGTTCTCTTCTTCGGTGGTGGACGCTGTGAGACAGTGGTGACCGAGTCAGCATCCTCGGATTTCTCCCGTTGAGTTTTAACGACCTCCTCCTCGGTCGCTGCAGTGTGCGCTGGGATGGCTTTTACAGCAGTAATTCCTCCTCTGCGAGTAGTGTTACCTGAAGCCCGGCCTGGGTAGATGGTTCTCGGCCTGTCTACTACCGGATCCACCTCGAACAGGAACTCCCCACAGGCCTCACATTGTCCGAAGGGCTTCAGGTGGCACACCAGTCCCGAGCACCCGGGACAAATTACACCCAGGGCCTCTACGTCCATGCACGAATACAGGGCGAATCGACCCCTTGGCTTCAGCCGGATCCCGGTATCCGTTATCGGAGCAGCAGCAGTCATCGTGGTAGTAGCAGGGTGAACTGGAATCCATGAAGTATGTCCAAACATGGTGACTTGTTGCTGGTCCATCGCACACTGCAGAGTTTTCGCGCCAATGTCCCACGTGTAGCCCTCTCACGTATTGGACTCCTCCCCTTTGCTCCAGTTCGCAGGCTTTTTTTTCACTTTCTTTGGTTGAGACACGCCCACGAACTAAGCGGCGGGGGTTGTGTCTGTTGGCGCAGTGCAATTAGAAGCCCCCACGTGTGGTACCTCACACGGCTGGGCCTCCCCCCGTTCACCGCTCTTCCTGCGCAGGCCTTTCCCTTGTCTAGGGTCAATTCCACGACTTCGAGCAGGGCTGCACTTTGGCCTATTCAGTTAACTCATCCAGCAGACTTGTTCCATATTGTGATGCACAACACAATACCGGACCCGAGCCCCCACGTGTAGCGATTCCCCTCTTCTCTCTCCGTGCGGCTCGCACTGTCTCTTGTCTAGGGGTATCTGATGGTGGAGAGAGAGAGCGGGTGGGCTACGCCTAGCCTTCACCACGTGGGAATACCTGTGGTATCAGCAATGTCTTGTTTACCTTCGGGTCTGTGCTGTGCACCCGGATCCTCCCTCCAAGAGTCACCGTGAACTTCGTCCGCCAGGAATTGAGCCTCACACCATTAAAGTCCAACACTCCTTTATTAGAACACACCATACATGGACTTCCTTGATAGATAGAACAGAAAAGGAGGTGTGAGTGTGAATAGGCCCAGACACAAATTCGGTCCTCCACTCTCTGGAGAGTGGGCTATGGTCTCCGCACGAGGTAAAGGGGATCCTTCTGGACGGTCTCCGACAAGAGACTCACCCGTCACCGGCAGTCTGCTGCACCGGGTCTTCGAGTGAGGAGCTCTCCCCGGTCCATTGCGTCTTACTCAGATTGAGGCCTCCATCCCCGAAGTGCCTTAGGACCCTTCCCTCGCGGAACTCAGTGTTGGGCACTGAGCTCCGGACCTTCTTGTAAGTACCTCACCCCAGGACTGAAGGTGCCTGAGGTGGAACACGATCTCCATTGGTCCCCTAGGCCGAGGCCTCCTAGAGGACGAGCACAAACCCACGTCCGCAAGCTGAAGGTGCTTCGGACGAAGACCCCCGTGACCAAAATGGCCGGCCCCTTTATACCCTCCCCCAGCAAGCACGGCGGGTTCCCCGCCCCACCATACCGCTGCCGAGAGAGGACAAAAAGGGGCTCGGCACACAGTGGTATTCGTCCCTCCGGCCACGGTGACAGCACCACCTGGTGGACCGCAGGGAACATAGCACTGATGTCACAGCCAGATTCAAAAAATGCACCCGGGAAAGTAAGTACCCGCTACACATAGATATAATACATACATGGGAGTTTTTTTTTACATGTCAAAGGATTTGTATTTCTGTCAGTCCTGACATCGACATAGCCCTATCAGCACAGCCCTGTCTGGAAGTGCAGAAGACCTGGCAATGCTTTGTCGCAGTTTGTGGTTGTTAACCCACTCATATAAATTTCAAAAATCCTGCTGGCTTCTAAATAACAAGTGCTCCTGTGTTTTATTAAACAAATGCCTCCTTTACCATATTTCAGAGCGGCTCCCCACAATCACATGACCCGCTGGCTCTCTCCTCTGCCTGGCTGACAGATGCAGTGGGCGGGACCGAGATTCCCCTGCTGGCCGGTCACGAGGAGAGAGAGAGAGAGAACTGGCCGGTCACGTGATCATGGGGAGCCGCTCTAAAAAACAGGAAAGAAGGCATTTTTTTAATAAAACACAGAGACAGGAGCACTTGTTATTAAGAAACCATCAGGATTATGTAAATTTTCAATAGTTATCAGAGCAGCAGGAGGGGAGGGGCGGGCACTGACACAGGGGCAGACAGGCAGGAAGTGGAGGGGGGAGGAGGACAGAGGATGACGGAGGCAGGTAACAGGCACGGTGTCAGGGCTCAGCAGTCTTGATAAATGTGGTCAGTTTACAAAGGGGAGGGTAGAAACTGGCAAGATCAGACAGGTTTTTTAGATGATACAAGGGGCCAAATTACACAGCACAAGCACTGTGCTCTTATACATGCTTTTAAAGGAGCAGGATCCTTTTTTTTTTTTTCTTGGGTTACCAAATGCTTTAAGGGTCTTGTCCCTCCTCAACCCTGTTACTTCAGTGAAAGGAGAAGCAGCAGACTGATGAGCTCATCGCTCAGTCACTCTGCTCTCTCTTCCTATCAGTGTGTTTCTTGCTAGAACATGAAGGCACTGCAGAACAACTGATTGGGTCCTTGTGTTTCTTCTCCCTCTCCCATCTGAGGTCTTTGAGGTCTGATGTACAGGGACTGCAAGAGGCTAATACCAAGGGAAATTCAGGTACTTACAATGCTTGAATTAAAAGAAATACACTTACCAAATACAGAGCTGCATTACCTTTTACCTTTTCTATTTCCCTGGAGTTCAGCTGTAAGCTGAAACCAGTGAGAGAACATATCACACTCTGCATGTTTTGTATAACAAGCATGTAGGCAGACGGTCTACAGAATAGATCCCGTGTTCTATAAAAGGGAAGCGGTCTGGACCCTAGGGGACACACGCAACTATGGATACGTGCAGAGACTTTCTGGGACCTGTGGTCCGCTCTGGAGCACCGATCCGCCGGGACACCCCAAGAACATGGAATCTCCTGTTTGAGCATTCCCAAGTGTAGACTTTTCCCTCAGAGGCTTCACCTGTGCAGGTAACCTGGGGCAGCCACAGTTAGGTTTAGTTAGGAGGAAGATGTTACTGCATATCATACATGTTGTGCCAAGCTTAAAGTTGATGCAACTGCTCAGGGCCTGGTCTGATGTGAGGTCTTGGTGCATTTCTAAATAACTTTGTATCCGCCGGGAACGGACAAGTGTTACAGAGTTCTATGGCCTGATCACTAGGTATTGGAAGAGAAGGTTCAAGTGTGAGCATGCATGAGGTCCATGCTATGTGCTCAGTGGGACCCCATTCTGTCACTGAGAGTGAGGTAAAAGAGTAGGCAGAGGCTCAGCACGTCTCCCCAAATGTAACACATATATCATTATGAGTGTGTAGGACACGGGACAAAGCGGCTTATGGAGTAATTCCATATTTTGGTGATACACACATGTGGCTCATCTCTGAGTCAGGGATATAAGAGTATACTACTTAGAATAGTTGACATGGGTATACCGCCCGACCGCATTTTCTGCTATATTCATGAATAGAAAGCTGCATTAATGTTTGCCTTTTGTATCAGGCATAGTTCAGCTTTAAAGAGGTAATAAAGGCTCGGCTTTAAAAATAAAAATAACGACATGATATACTTACCTGATCTGTGCAATGGTTTTGCACAGAGCAGCCCCGATCATCTTCTTCTCGGTTTTCCCACCGGCGCTCCTTGCTTCTCCACCTTGACCAGTGCCCCCAATAGCAAGCTGCTTGCTATGGGGGAATTGGTACGTACTCGCTCCCGAGCCTTGTTCTATGAATCCATATGACACATAGAGCTGTGTCTCGGCCCCACCCCCCACTCTCTCCACTCTCTCCTCATTGGTTTACTGGCTGTTGACAGCAGTGGGAGCCAATGGCTTTCTCGGCTGTCTCAGCCAATGAGGAGAGGGAGTCCTGGGACAGCTGAGGCTCTTGTGCACATTGCTGGATCGAGATGGAGCTCAGGTTTGTATTAGTGGGGCTGTGGGGGAAGGAGCAAACAGAAGGTTTTTTACCTTCATGCATAGACTGCACAAAGGTAACCTTCAGCCTTTACAACCACTTTAAGGCCCCTTTTATACTGAGGCGTTGAAAAAACGCGTCAAAAATATGACTTTTTTTACCGCGATATTACCGCGTTTTTACCGCGTTCGCGGTAAAAATAGCGCTAACACATATGCGTTTTTAACGCGTTTTTACTGCGTTAGCGTCTGTTAATAACCCCACCCCCTTGCATCATATCCTGTGTACTTCCTGGTTTTATACAGAACGTGGAGAAGATGGAGTTTCATGAGCTACTGTTGTTGTTTGTGCTCCATGTTTGGGAACATTTGCTGCAAAAGCAGAGATCACAACGTCAATTTTGGGTGCATCCAATCCAACAAAGGCACTCTGACAGAGGACAATTTGCCATTCTCTATCATGATCTGAGAGAGCACCCTGACAAGTTCCGAAATTACACTCGGATGAGCATTGCAACGTAAGTATATGCCAGTTCTCTAAACCCACACCTAGTAGTCCCTAAACCCCTAATGCCAGTCTCGGCAGTCCCTAAACTACACCCATCCCATCCCACACTCCCAACCCTAATCCCTCCACTCCTAGTCCCAAAATCCTTAATCCCGTCCATCCCACACTCCCAACCCTAATCCCTCCACTCCTTAGGGTTAGGACCTAGAGTTAGGGTTAGGAATTAGGGTTAGGGTTAGCACTTTAGGGTTAGGGTTAGGGTTAGGAATTAGGGTTAGGGTTCGGAATTAGGGTTAGGGTTAGCACTTAGATTTGGGTTAGGAATTAGGGTTAGGGTTAGGAATTAGGGTTAGGGTTAGCACTTAGGGTTAGGGTTAGGAATTAGGGTTAGGGTTAGCACTTAGGGTTAGGAATTAGGGTTAGGGTTAGCACTTAGGGTTAGGGTTAGCACTTAGGGTTAGGGATTAGGGTTAGGGTTAGGAATTAGGGTTAGCACTTAGGGTTAGGGTTAGGAATTAGGGTTAGGGTTCGGAATTAGGGTTAGGGTTAGCACTTAGGGTTAGGAATTAGGGTTAGGGTTCGGAATTAGGGTTAGGGTTAGCACTTAGGGTTAGGGTTAGGAATTAGGGTTAGGGATTAGGGTTAGGGTTAGCACTTAGGGTTAGGGTTAGGAATTAGGGTTAGGAATTAGGGTTGGGGTTAGCACTTAGGGTTAGGGTTAGGAATTAGGGTTAGGGTTAGGAATTAGGGTTAGGTTTAGGAATTAGGGTTAGGGTTAGCACTTAGGGTTAGGAATTAGGGTTAGGGTTAGGGATCAGGGTTGAGATTGGGATTAGGGTCCCAAAATCCTTAATCACGTCCATCCGACACTCCCAACCCTAATCCCTCACACTCCCAAACTCCTAACCCTAATCCCTCCCCTCCCCACTCACTCCTAACCCTAATCCCTCCCACTCCCAAACTCCTAACCCTAATCCCTTCATTCCTATTACTACTCCATGTGGTTTTTAACAACACATCTATTCATTTACATAGATTTGACCTTCTTCTTGACCTGCTGACACCTGCGTTGCTGAGACAAGATACTAATTGTAGGGATGCAATACCACCATGTGAACGTTTACTTTTAACGCTGAGGTAGGTGATTTTATAATTACATGCATTTATATTATCATTCGCAATCCAAAAACATACTACAATTTTTTTTTTTTTAAATAACATTTATTTATAAAATTTGCACAACATATGCAGAAACTGAATTTTTTTTAATATAAAAATATTCGAAAATATAAACAATTAAATATATTCTTATCATTTATAATATCTGAATCTTTGGAAAATCAAATATAATTATAAAAACTTTTTGAAAAACATATTTTTTTAACTTTTGGTCACAATTTCGATTTAACAGAGAATCAAAGGTACCTTCAACAAAGTCAATTTAAAGTTCTTGATAATATGAGGGGTGAGGGTGTAAATCCTCTCTAGCGGTGGCTGACTGTGGGGTAGGAGGAGGAGGAGGAGGAGTAGGAGTAGGAGGAGCTGGATTTTGGGAATAATAATTTGGGGGCATCTCAAATTGTACTGCACTGAATCTTTGGTTGAATTGGGGAGCAATAATGTTTTTGGGCCACATGGAGGGTATGGTGTACGGAAACTTGATTCTTCCCATTGATTGCCGTAGCGAAAATTTGGTGGTTGGGTGGGGATTTCTGAGGGTTGAGCGTGTAAACTGGGGGGATTACATTTAAGCTCATAGGATTTGATAACTTTTAATAAGTCAATTCTCAAATCACATTGAAATTCTTTTTTTATTCCTGCTATCTGAGGAATCAAACTGTTGGTGAATGTAGCGATTTCCGGATGTTCACTTTTCTGGGAATCAATAAGCTGTCTGACAACATCTATGAATTGTTGGGTATCTGTATTTTTATTTTTTTTGGCTCTTGGAGTTGACCTTCTTGGAGGCTCTGGTATATCTCTGTCCTCATCATTTACCTCTTCTGGCTGTGTTTCAATAGTTTGGTGAGTTTCCTGGGTTTCCGGAATAAGGTCCTCTTCCTCACAACTACTGAAATTGTTGTCTGTTCTGAAATAAAAATGATTGGACAGTGCAACATCAGTATGGCTGTTATTTATATACATAAAAATAAATTTAATAATGTATAATATTTTTATACTTACTGTCTCTCTTGCATGACCGGTCTTAGAAACTCCAATTCATAATAATGGCAATATATCCGCCCTTTTTTGGCGCCGGATCCACTTCGGACTTGTTGTTGTCTCAGTAGCTCTCTTTTGAAATTGTCCCTCAATGTTTTCCAACGTTGTTTTATCATTTTAACTGAAAGATAATATTTTTTTTTCCAGATGTCTTGCAACAGGAAATACCTACACATCACTACAATATGAATTTAGGGTCGGTATAGCAACCATAAGCGTAATTGTGAAGGATACATGCGATGCCATCTGGAACCTCAAAAATACCTTTATGCCTGTCCCAAATAAGGATAAATGGGAAGATGTTGCCCAGCGTTTTTTGAATAAAACACATTTTCCAAACTGTTTAGGAGCTATAGACGGCAAACATATTCGGCTTATAAAACCATGCCATAGTGGAAGCCAGTACTACAATTACAAAAAATATTTCTCTGTAGTTTTAATGGCTGTGGTGGATGCTGACTACAAATTTATTTTTGTAGATATTGGATCATTTGGGAGCAGTGCAGACTCCGCTGTTTTCCAGCAAAGTAAATTTGGAAAACGACTTATCTACAACGAGTTGGATTTACCCGATAACCGACCACTGCCGGAACAGAAGGACCCGAAATGCGCTTTCGGAATACTGGCCAACAAGTGGCAAATTTTTCTAAAGCCAATTAACCTCAATATCGAAAATGCATGCAAGGTGATTAAGGCCGCCTGTATATTACACAATTTGGTGAGAGAAAGGGATGGAGTTAATTTTGAGGATACACTGTCTCACAATATTGAACCTGCTGATTTCCTTCATGTGCGTGGACCTAGAGTAGGATTCACAATTCGTGATGCTTTTGCGGACTACTTTATGAGTCCGGCTGGTGCACTCAGTTGGCAAGAAAATATGATCTAAACCTTCTATATACAGCCATAATTTTCTTTAAAATTAGATATTTCCTGCGAATTGCTTCATGTATGTTCATTAATTCTGTAATGTTCGGTGCAACAATAAATTCTTTTGTTAAAAAAAATATTTGGAGTCAATTACATTTTATTACTATATTGCAGTTTGGGATTAGGAGGGGTGGGATTAAGGTTATGGTGGGGTGTTTGGGTCTATGAGGGGTGGGATTTAAGGTTATGGTGAAGGGGTTTGCCCTCCGGGCCCCTGGGGACCTGTGGGCGGGCCACTAACAAAAAAAAAGGGGGAGTTGCCATCCGGGCCCCTGGGGACCTGTGGGCGGGCCACTAACAAAAAAAAAAGGGGGGGTTGCCATCCGGGCCCCTGGGGACCTCCGGGCCCCTGGGGACCTGTGGGCGGGCCACTAACAAAAAAAAAAAAGGGGGGTTGCCATCCGGGCCCCTGGGGACCTCCGGGCCCCTGGGGACCTGTGGACGGGCCACTAACAAAAAAAAAAAAAAGGGGGGGTTGCCATCCGGGCCCCTGGGGACATCCGTGCCCCTGGGGACCTGTGGGCGGGCCACTAACAAAAAAAAAAAAAGGGGAGTTGCCATCCGGGCCCCTGGGGACCTGTGGGCGGACCACTAACAAAAAAAAGAATATTTTTATATATTTTAATATATTTATTTTAATATATTGGGCATATGGGGGTGTGGGGTGTGGGTTTGGGACACAAGATCGGATTTGTCAATAGGGACTAGATTGGGATTTTAACTACTTACTTTTCTCATTTTTGCTTTTGTTCGATAATGCTATCCAATTTTCTATATGCTGAGCAGCCACTTCATTCCACCCGGCACTTTTCTTGTTACGGTTTGCATACATGCCATTTCTTTTGTCCCAGAGTTCTGGGTGTCTGCGCATTGTATCGATGAACTCCTCTGGGTCTGCTGCTTCTGCAGCTGCTCCTGCAGCTGTTGGCTGCATTTCAACACACTGTTCTGCCATGCTATTGCTTCTATCTTGTCTCCTCTCCTGTTCTCAACAGGATATCCTGGTATCCCACAATCCTCCACTCTTCTGTGGTCACCTGTCCTTCCCACAGGTTATGTGCGTTTTTACCGCGTTTTTACCGCGGTTCCCATTCATTTCAATGGGGATAGGCGTTTTTACCGCGTTTTTACAGCGCTATTTTATGCGCCCCAAAGATGCTGTTTGCAGGATTTTTTTTAACGCACAGCCAGCACAACGCCTCAATGTGAAAGCCCTCAGGGCTTTCACATAGAGAATGCTGGGGCAGGATTATTTCAGGCGTTATTACAGCGCTATTTTTACCGCGAAAACGTGGTAAAAACGCCTCAGTGTAAAAGGGGCCTAAGGCATGCTAAGTTGCACTTACAGTACAGGACTGCCTTCCTTTATATTAAAATCCTCTAAAATCAAACCTCAGACAGTGAGTAGCAAGCTCTCTGCTGTGCCAGGGAGCACTTATACAATGTATTCGGTTTTCTCCTGGTGTCTGTGCTGAAGTAAGAAGCACACACACCACAAGCTTGTAAGCAGGTGCAGGTGTTCTTCCTGTCCGTAGATGGCACTGTGCCAATGCTCCATCAGTTTTCTCTTGGAAGGTAGGTATTTGATTTGATGGCAAATCCCTGTGAGTGTGCAGATGGTCATCTTAATGAGGGAGTGTTTAAATAGGGGACCCCATGTCATTTGGGGTTGCTTTGAGCAATTGGCAGGTTAGGGAAAGCAACCTGCTGGTCAGGGACAGTGCTTAGCACAGAAAAAGGTTCCTGGCAGGTAGGAATAGTTCAGGGGACACTTCCGGTGCTAGAAGAACCTTCTCAAAATTTCCCTCAGTGAGCAAGTTCATCTGTGGTTATACTGTAGAAGGAACCGGCACTCCTCTAGCTACTTCCAGACCGCCCACCACGCATATACTCAGGCCGGGCGGCCCGGCTGCGTGAAACAACATACCTATACGTTGTTGGCACTTCCTGGGCTGGGGCACACATGCCACCAGCCACCCGCGATCATTCGGGGGAATAACAGAACGGATGTCTACCTATGTAAACAAGGCAGACCATTGTTCTGTCACAGAGGAAAAGAGAGATCTGTGATTCCTACTAATCAGGAACACCGATCTCTCTCTTCATCTAGTGTCAGCACCACACAGTTAGAAAGCACACATAGGAAACACTTTTAACCCTTTGATTGCTCCTGATGTTAACCCCTTCCCTGCCAATGTCATTTATACAGTGTCAGTGCATTTTTTTTTTAGCACTGATCCCTGTATTGGTGTCACTGGTCCCCAAAAAGTGTCAGTGTCCAATTTGCCTGCCGCAATGTTGCAGTCCTGCTAAAAAACGCTGATCGCCGCCATTACTAGTGAAATAAAAATAAGTCCATAAATCTATCCCATAGTTTGCAGACGCGATAACTTTTGCGCAAAACAATCAATATACGCTAATTGGGATTTTATTTACCAAAAATATATAACAGAATACATATTGACCTAAATTGATGAAGAAATTAGATTTTTTACGTATTTTTATTGGATATGTATTATAGCAGAAAGTAGAAAATATTGTTTTTTTTCTCTTTCGTCCATGGACGGACACAGCTTCTTTAGTCTTGACAAGTGGGTTATGTTCCGTCTATTAGGAGAGGACTAGGCAGACATGTTAGATATACAGAAACATGTAGTTATACCAAAGCTGAACAGCTCCGCCCAGGGGGCGGTCCCTCTGGTCATAACCCCTCACCATGCGCTCAGCAGCTCAGTTTTTTTCTGCCTAGTGTAGGAGAAGGACCTGGCTCCCTAGGGGCCCATTGGTCCTGGAGAACTTTTTTTATTTTCAATTTTGGATCCTGAGATCTACTATCAACTGCCGGCTGTGTGGCAGGCTAAATAATATAGATCCTTGTAGTCTCCCCAGTCCGGCCATCGAGCGTGAGCAGGCCTTTAGCTATGCAATGGGTTGGCCACGACATACCCCGTTTGCTCCAGGGGTGGCCGGTAAGCTATATGCTCCGGGGCCCACATATGACCGGGCTACTGCTGTCCAGTCACAGTGGGCTGTGGCCGACAGCCACTCCGTACTGCTCGGTGATGGGTCTGTCAGAAATACGTCCAGCAGTCCTCGCAGGGACGGGTAAGTAAGGTTCCTCCTGTCTTGGCAGGATGGAACAGCTGGGCATTCCTGGGGTGGTCGATTAGGGGGTCTCTAGTGCTCCCTTACCTCTCTCTCCGTCCATCCCTCCTCCCCATGCTTTGCTAGGCCTGCTATGTACCTCACCGGGGGGTCCCTGAGGGGGGCTCCGAGTCCTGGCTGGGGGCTGCACGGTGTGTCCGGGTCCGCTCTAGTGTGGGTGGTCTGCCTTGTGGGGTGCCTCCGCTCAGAGGCCCAGTGTTTTTGCGGCCTTTTATTTTTATTTTTACCTCAGAAAGCCGCGCTGTTCCTAATGCTAATAGAGCTGGCCGCCATTTTCTTGTAGCCACGCTGTCTCTATAGCTAATACAGCGGTCGGCCATTTTCTTGCAGCTCGCGCTCTTTTTTCCTGAGGTAACCGGCGGCCATCTTTGTGGGGATTTTTACATTGGCTGGACCTCTAGCGCTGGTTTGTCATTCTGAACGGCGCGAATGGCAGATCACCTCAGAGACACCTCAGGCAGACACTGTGCAGGAGTTTAGAGCGGACGGCAGCGCTGAAGCAGTGCCTGGGTCAGGGCGGTGAGTCCTCTGGGAATACCCCTCGGTCTGGGCAGCTAGGAGGGTGGGCCTTTTCTTGTACCTTGACTTGTTCCCTGAGTGGCTGTCAAGTGTGTGGGTCAGCATGGCGTCAGAAGCTGGCGTTTCTTCCCCAGACATTCCGGTGGTAGCAACCGGTGCCCCTGCACCTGCGGTACCTGTGGGCGCTTTGTCGGCGGTCCTGGAATCATTTGTTGCCAGGGTGGAAGCGGTGTGCGGGTGCAAGGGGGGTAAAAAAAGCCCCCTCCCCCCACGATCTTCTGGGGAAAGCTCTGACTCAGACTCGGGCCTGGCTGTGAAACAGGACCCCTGTTCTGAAGGGTCAGAGTATGCAGACCAGGACCATTCGGACAGTGAGGAAGACACCGTGTCCGGGTCAGCGCAGGACAAGGCGCTTGTTGGAGCACTTATCACTGCAGTGCGGGAAACCCTCAAACTGGAGGATGCGGCTGGGACATCTGCTGAGGTGTCGGTCCCTTTTGGGTCCCACAAGCCGACCCGCACTACTAAGGTGTTTTCTTATGTAACTTATTTTGTTAAGTTTATAGACAAGGAATGGGAACGACCGCAGAGGACCTTTTCGGTCCCAAAACGCATGGTGGTCCGTTACCCTTTTGAGGAGAGCCTTCTGAAAAAATGGGCATCTCCCCCGGTTGTGGACCCCCCGGTATCCCGGTTAAACAAAGTAACCACTATTCCGGTTGAGGGGACCCCTGCATTTAAGGACCCTGTGGATAGGAGGTCCGAGGCGGTGGCCCGGTCCATGTTTACCATGCTGGAATCTGCATTATGGCCAGTTTTGGCTGCGGCTCTGGTGTCACAGACACTTACAGAATGGGCTAAAATTTTGCACCAGGAGTTGGAAAGACAACAGGTTTCCCCGGTCTGCGTAGAAATGGCTGACCAGTTGGTGCATGGCCTCAAATATGTCTGCAATGCAGCCCTCGACACAGCTCCCCTGCTTTCTAGAGCTTCAGTATCTGCTGTTTTACTGCGTCGCCTGATTTGTCTAAAATGCTGGTCTGCGGACCAGACTTCCAAGAAGGCTCTGGCTGATTTGCCTTTCCGGGCTGGAAGGCTATGTGGAGCCTTGCTGGATGACATTATTAAGGATGTCACTGGGGGTAAGAGCACACTGCTCCCACAATCCAGAAAAGGTAAGGAGCCACGCCGCAGGCCTGGGCCCTCCTTTTCCGCTCAGAAGCATTTTTTTTGTCAGTCCGGGCCCGCAGGTAAGCGTTCCCAGGCCGACAAGGGGCCAGCTGAGGGACAAAAGCGTCCCTGGGTTCGCAAGCCAAACAAGCCCTCGAACAAATCTGCTACTGCATGAAGGTTTACCCCCCCCGACTCTCGGGTGGGGGGTCGCCTTCGCGAGTTTGCAGCTCGTGGACCTCCCTGCTTTCCGACCAGTGGGTTTGCAAAGTGGTTTCATTAGGGTACAAGATAGAATTTCTTTCTTGTCCACCAAACAGATTTTTTCCCTCAAACCTTCATCTTCCTCCAGCTTGTCGGAACGCCCTGTTTGGAGCAGTGCAGGACCTGCTGAAGCGCGGGGTCATAGTACCTGTGCCGCTGCCGGAAAGGTTTCAGGGATTTTACTCCAATCTGTTTGTAGTCCCAAAGAAGGACGGGGTCCGTCCAATCCTGGATCTCAAGGCCCTCAACACCTTTGTAAAGGTGCGAAGGTTCAAGATGGAATCAGTTCGCTCTGTGGTTGCTGCACTTCATCAGGGGGATTTTCTAGCGTCCTTTGACATCAAGGACGCATACTTGCATGTCCCCATATGCATCAGGCATCAGAGATTTCTGCGTTTTGCAGTTGGGGATGATCACTACCAATTTGTGGCTCTCCCTTTTGGCCTGGCATCGGCACCATGGGTTTTCACCAAGGTGCTCGCCCTGATTCTGGTCTTGCTGAGACAGCGAGGTATTGCTATCGTGGGCTACCTGGACGACCTCCTTCTGAGAGCTGCTTCAGACTCAGAATTAGAGGAGGATGTAGCGATTGCCAGTCAGACCCTTCAAGAATTTGGTTGGGTACTGAACCTCCAGAAGTCGGTGTTGGTGCCGACTCAGCGCCTGGAATACCTGGGCTTGATCCTGGACTCCTCGGAGGCAAAGGTTTTTCTCCCTTTAGAAAAATTGCAGGCTCTTCAGGTGGCGATGAAGCTCTTGGCATCCCGCAGGTGGTCGTCGCTGTGCTTTTGCATTTGAGTCCTGGGTCTCATGGTGGCCTCCTTCGAGGCGGTACCGTATGCTCAATTCCACACTTGAGTCTTGCAGAAGGAGATCCTGTCCAAGTGGTACAAGTCTCCGTTGTCCCTGGATTGTCAAATCCGGGTGAGTCAAATAGTCAGGACTTCCCTGGTCTGGTGGCTGACATCTCCGGCCCTTCAGTCCGGAAAGTCGTTCCTTCCCTTTCACTGGACGGTGATCACGACGGACGCCAGCCTGACTGGTTGGGGGGGTGTTTGGGGGGTCCAATCAACACAAAGTTGCTGGACACAGGAAGAATCCCGCCTGCCAATCAATGTACTGGAACTTCAGGCGATCAGGCAGTGCCTCTCCACATGGTCACAGAGGTTACAGGGGCATCCAGTCAGGATTCAGTCGGACAACGCCACGGCCGTGGCGTATGTCAACCATCAAGGAGGAACAAGGAGCTCAGCTGCAGCATCGGAGGTTGCACACATCCTGCGGTGGACAGAAAGGAGCATGCCGGCTCTATCGGCCGTATACATTCCGGGCGTAGAAAACTGGCAGGCGGACTACCTAAGTCGCCAGATGCTGGACCAAGGAGAATGGTCGCTACACCCGGACGTGTTTCAACTCCTTTGCCTAAAATGGGGCACGCCAAACGTGGATCTCCTGGCTTCTCGACTCAATCGGAAGGTATTAAGGTTTGTGGCCAGGTCAAAAGATCCCTGGGCGGAAGCAACGGACGCGTTGGTTTCCCCGTGGGGACAGTATCGGCTGATCTATGCTTTTCCCCCACTGAGACTTCTTCCTCGTCTGCTCCACAGGGTGGAGACCGAGGGGATTCCGGTAATCCTAATTGCCCCAGATTGGCCTCGGCGTCCCTGGTACTCCGACCTGGTGGCGGATGCCCCTTGGCGACTGCCAATGCGGGAGGACCTTCTGTCGCAAGGTCCCATACTTCATCCTGCTTTACAGTCGCTAGTTTAATGGCATGGCTATTGAAAGCCAGGTACTAAGGGACTAAGGGACCGAGGCCTGTCGGATTCAGTCATTTCCACTGTGCTGAGGGCACAGAAGTTATCTTCTCGGAAGATCTACCATCGCACGTGGAAGGAATACATCTCTATGTGTAAGGAGATGGAGTGGCGTCCACGGGCATATTCGGTTTCCAGGATCCTGCTGTTTTTACAGCGTGGAGTGGATCAGAAACTTGCCTTTAAGCACCATTAAGGGGCAGATTTTAGCCTTGGCTGTTTTCTTTCAACGACCCCTGGCGGCTCATTCACTGGTGAGTACGTTTGTGCAAGGGGTCCGACATGTGGCTCCTCCGGTTCGACCACCACTATCTCCGTGGGATTTGAATCTGGTGCTCTCGGTACTTCAGAAACCTCCCTTTAAGAACATCAGAGAGATTCCTCGTTTGACACTCTCTCAGAAAGTTGCCTTTCTGGTGGGCATTACATCTGTCAGGAGGGTTTCTGAGTTGGCGGCCTTGTCTTGCAAGTCCCCCTACTTGATCCTCCATAAGGATAAAGCGGTGCTACGCCCACAGCCTTCATTTCTTCCGAAGGTGGCTTCGGCTTTTCATCTGAATGAGGACATTGTAGTTCCATCCTTGTGTCCTCGGCCGTCGCATCCCAAAGAGGTTGCGTTACATTCCTTAGACGTGGTACATGCTCTGCGGGTGTATCTGTCTGCTACGGCTCAGTTTCAGGGGTCAGACTCACTGTTTGTGTCAGTGATTGGTCCAAAGAAAGGCCTGTCGGTCTCGTCGGCCACCATTTCTCGGTGGATCAGACAGATTGTGATCCAGGCCTATGTCCTTAAAGGCCAGGCGCCTCCCTTTCCTGTCACAGCGCATTTGACCAGGGCGATTGGTGCCTCCTGGGCTTTCAAGCGTCTGTCTCACAGGTGTGTAAGGCGGCGACCTGGTCATCTGTTCACACCTTCACTAAGTTTTACAAGGTTGACGTGCATGCATCTGCGGATGCTTGCTTCGGCCACAAGGTTTTGCAGGCGGCTATTTAAGGTTGCAACTCCTCCGTTGAGGAGCTCTGTTTGTTTGGGGTGAAGTTTGTTTGCTTGCTGTTCCCACCCCTCATTTTTTTGACACTGCTTGGGGACGTCCCACTTGTCAAGACTAAAGGAGCTGTGTCCGTCCATGGACGAAAGAGAAAATAGGATTTTTGTACTCGCCGTAAAATCCTTTTCTCTGAAGTCCATGGACGGACACAGCACCCACCCCTCCTGTTTGAGTTTGTACTGCTTTTTGACGAACTGAGCTGCTGAGTGCAGGGTGAGGGGTTATGACCAGAGGGACCGACTAGGTGGGGCTGTTCAGCTTCGGTACAATTACATGTTTTTGTATATCTAACATGTCTTCCTAGTCCTCTCCTAATAGATGGAACATAGCCCACTTGTCAAGACTAAAGGAGCTGTGTCCGTCCATGGACTTCAGAGAAAAGGATTTTATGGTGAGTACAAAAATTCTATTTTTTTCAAAATTGTTGCTCTTTTTTTTTATAGCGCAAAAAATAAAAACCACAGAGGTGATTAAATACCACCAAAAGAAAGATCTATTTGTGGGAAAAAAAGGACATCAATTTTGTTTGGGTACAACGTCGCACGACCGCGCAATTGTCAGTTAAAATAATGCAGTGCCGTATCGCAGTTGTAATTGTGTATACAGCCTAGCCTGCTTCCTGTTCAAAGCGGAGTTCCACCCATTTCTCTGTTTATTAAAAGTCAGCAGCTACAAAAAGTGTAGCTGCTGACTTTTAATAAACAGACACTCATCTGTCCTACGGTCCAGCGATGCGGCCATCCGAAGCCTCGCTTCTCTCTTTCTCCTCTCTGTGGCGCCGACATTGCAAGTGTGGGTACCCAGCTGTGACAGCTTGCGTCTTCACAGCCGGGTGCACACTGCGCATGCACGAGTCGCGCTGCGCGTTCTGAATGGCCGGGCAATCTTCTGGGACCTGTGACGTGTCCCAGAAGATTGCAGGGAGGGAGAGGAGAACTTCCGCTTAGCGCCGCAGCACCATGAGCAGAAGTGTCAAAAGGAGGTAACACCCCCCCCCCCCAAAAAATGACATGCCAAATGTGGCATGTCAGGAGTCCTTAAAGCGGAAGTAAAATTTTTGTGTGGAACTCTGCTTTAATTGCTTTTTATTATTGCTGTCACCTTGTGACCTTTCTTTGTATTGCATGTTGTTTTCTGTATTTCCTTCCACTTCTTGTGAGGTAATTTCCTTTTCCTGTGTGTAATACTTCCTTTTTCCCTTACAAGATGCACATTGGGGCTAGGAAAGCCAATACTTATTTTTGCAAAATTCATAGGTGTGAATCAGGACTAAAGCAAAGCCTAAATAGTAAATACAGTATCTCACAAAAGTGAGTACACCCCTCACATTTTTGTAAATATTTTATTATATCTTTTCATGTGACAACACTGAAGGAATTACACATTGCTACAACGTAAAGTAGTAAGTGAATAGCTTGTATAACACTGTAAATTTTCTGTTCCCTCAAAATAACTAAAAACACAGCCATTAATGTCTAAACCGCTGACAACAAAAGTGAGTACAAGTAAGTGAAAATGTCCAAATTGGGCCCAAACTGTCAATATTTTGTGTGGCCACCATCATTTTCCAACACTACCTTAACCCTCTTGGGCATGGAGTTCACCAGAGCTTCACAGGTTGCCACTGGAGTTCTCTTCCCCTTCTCTATGACAACATCACAGAGCTGGTGGATGTTAGAGACCTTGCACTCCTCCACCTTCCGTTTGAGGATGCCCCACAGATGCTCAATAAGGTTTAGGTCAGGAGACATGCTTGTCCAGTCCATCACCTTTGCTCATAGCTTCTTAAAGTGGTTGTAAACCAGTTTTAAAAAAAACAAGAAAAAAACCCCACCTGCAAGACAAAGCCATAATGAGCTAGTATGACTAGCATACTAGCTCATTATGCATTACTTACCTTAGATCGGGGCCCCCGAAGCCGTCCTCGTCTCCCCCTCCAGCCACAGCCATCGCTCCACAGATACCCGGAAGGTTACTGTGATTGGCCGGAGCGGTGAAGACGTCACTCCGCGCATGCGCGCAGGAGCCGTCAAATCCGGATTTGTGAATGGAATTCTGATTGTGAATGCACCGTTGTCTATGGCGCGCATGTGCCGTAGACATCGGTGCATGTCTTTTTTGCAAATATCTCCTAAACCGTGTAGGTTTAGGAGATATTTCTTGCACCTACAGGTAAGCCTTAATCTAGGCTTACCTGTAGGTGCAAGTTGCATAAGTGGGTTTACAACCACTTTAAGCAAGGCAGTGGTCGTCTTGGAGGTGTGTTTGGGTTTGTTATCATGTTGAAATACTGCCCTGCGGCCCAGTCTCCGAAGGGAGGGGATCATGCTCTGCTTCAGTATGTCACAGTACATGTTGATATTCATGGTTCCCTCAATGAACTGTAGCTCCCCAGTGCTGGCAGCACTCATGCAGCCCCAGACCATGACACTCCCACCACACCACCATGCTTGACTGTAGGCAAGACACACTTGTCTTTGTACTCCTCACCTGGTTGCCTCCACACATGCTTGACACCATCTGAACCAAATAAATTTATCTTGGTCTCATCAGACCACAGGACATGGTTCCAGTAATCCATTTCCTTAGCCTGTTTGTCTTTAGCAAACTGCAGGCCTTCTTGCGCATTATCTTTAGAAGAGGCTTCCTTCTGGGACGACAGCCATGCAGGCCAATTTGATGCAGATTGCGGCATATGGTCTGAGCACTGACAGGCTGACCCCCCACCCCTTCAACCTCTGCAGCAATGCTGCCAGCACTCATACGTCTTTGTCAAAGACAACCTCTGGATATGACACTGAGCATGTGCACTTAACTTCTTTGGTGGACTATGGCGAGGCCTGTTCTGAGTGGAACCTGTGCTGTCAAACCGCTGTATGGTCTTGGCCACTGTGCTGAAGCTCAGTTTCAGGGTCTTGGCAATCTTCTTATAGCCTAGGCCATCTTTATGTAGAGCAACAATACTGTCAGGGAAATTCCCCGTCTGTTGTCACCAATCTGCGCTCAGTGCGCATGCGCGGCAAAACGGCGCATCGGCGCATGCACGGCGGTACGGCGCTTCGGTGTGCTCGGGTGCGCGCACCGGCGCAACGACGAATGCGCGTGCGCAATAGCTCGCCAATGGGACTACAGGCGGGCCTATTTAAACAGACGCAGTAACACTATCTGGTTGCTGGTTTGTCAGCTTTGCTGTGTTTTTCTTCTGCCTGAAATAAGTTGAAGTTCTCCTGCTGTGACCCGGACCGGATTTGACTACGCTTCTGCTTCTCCTGAACCTGACCCCTTGGCTTGCTAAACGGACTTCTACCTCTCTATTTGTGCTTGACCCTCGGCCTGTGACCCGGATCTGCTGCCTGCCTCCAGTCCTCTGCCTTCTGCCTGTACCCTGGACTTCTTGCTTAACCTGACTAGTCTGGTGCTTTCTGCTAAACTCCTAATCGGACTTGTGTCCTTGCTACTGTTTGCTGTTTGACCCTGTCTACCCTTGGTGTTTGACTCCCGGCCTGTTCTTCAGACTCAGCCCTGCTAGATTCTTCAGCAAGACACCTCTACCTGCTCCCTCGTGCTGTCCTCTCCCTGTCTCACCTCCAGGGGGCGGAGTGCGCTTGGGTGCAAGGGTGAACCACTCTCGGCATCTCGGCCTCGGTAAGTACTTAGCTTGATAAAAAAAAAATTATTTTGTCATGAGGTGCCATGTTAAACTTCCAGTGACCAGTATGAGAGAGTGAGAGCGATAAGATCAAATTTAAACACAACTGCTCCCCTTTCCCATCTGAGACCTTGTAACACCAACGAGTCACATGACACGGGGGTGGGAAAATAGCTAATTGGGCCCAATTTGGACATTTTTACTTAGGGGTGTACTCACTTTTGTTGCCAGCCGTTTAGACATTAATGGCTGTTTGTTGAGTTATTTTGAGGGGACAGCAAACTTACACTGTTATACAAGCTGTACACCCACTACTTTACATTGTAACAAAGTGTAATTTCTTCAGTGTTGTCACATGAAAAGATATAATAAAATATTTACAAAAATGTGAGGGGTGTACTCACTTTTGTGACATACTGTATATCTTGTATGCTGCCTGTGAATTCTGCTCCCTTCTTCCTGCTCAGGCGCACTGTGTTACTCACTCTTGGCACCTATAAGATGTCACATTCTGTGGTTTTAATGGGGGGGATGTATATAGCGACCTCCCCAGTGCAAGATCTTGGCCCTGGGCTCCCGATAACTTAAAGGAGAAGTAGCAGTTAGAGGGTGCTAAATCAATCACTGTCATTCAAAACACATGCATCAAGAAGACTCACCCAGCTTCCTGATGATAGCCCACTGATTGGCTGAAACGCATCAAGGCTTCATCGCGTCACTGCGACTCACTTCCGCCCCCAATGACTAACTCTCAGGAATCGAGCTGAACTGCTGCCAGCGGTCAACCATCCAGTGTGGGCCAATTTCCCCTAAAAAATCACCTGCTATTTACACCCGGTGCCAGGATATAGGCACCTTTACATGTGAGTGTAACCAATTAAAAATTGGCCCTGGTATGTACGAATGTGAGTTAGAGGACCTTAGATTATAAGCTCCTTGAGGGTAGGGACTAATGTGAATGTATAATATATATATAAAGCGCTGCGTAAATTGACGGCGCTATATAAGTACCTTATAATAATAATAATAATAATAATATGGCAGCTTCCTTGGCTGTGAAGGGTAGGAGGGTATACTTCCATTAAACTCATTATTATTATAATACAGGTTTTATATAGCGCCACCAGTTTGTGCAGCGCTTTACAAAATAAAGTCAGACATTACAGTTACAGTACAATTTGGTTCAAGAGGAATCAGAGGGCCCTGCTCATTAGAGCTTACAATTTAAAAAGGGAGGGTCAATTGATACAAAAGGTAATAGCTGTGGGGGATGAGCTGATGGAGGAAGTAAAAGTGTTAGTTAGAAGCAGGATAGGCTTCTTTAAAGAGTAGAGTTTTCAGGGATCGTCTAAATATGAATAGATTAGGGGACAGTCGGACAGATTGGGGTAGGGAGTTCCAAAGGATGGGAGAAGCTCTGGAGAAATGCTGGAGGCGAGCATGGGAGGAGGTGACAAGGGAGCTAGAGAGCAGGAGGTCTTGAGAGGACCGAAGAGAGCGGCTTGGTTGGTGTTTTGGGACTAGGTTAGTGATGTAGCTGGGGGCCGAGTTGTGGGTGGCTTTGTAAATTATTGTTAGTACTTTGAATTTTATTCGTTGAGTGAGTGGGAGCCAGTGGAGGGATTGGCAGAGAGGGGTGGAGGACACTGAATGGTTGGTAAGGTGTATGAGTCTTGCAGCGGCATTCATGATGGACTGAAGGGGGGACAGTCTATGCTAAGGTAATCCAATGAGGAGGGAGTTGAAGTAGTCGAGGTGAGAGATGACCGGGGAGTGAATTAGAAGCTTGGTGGTGTCATTAGTTAAAAAGGGGCGTATTCTGGAAATGTTGCGGAGGCCAAGGTGGCATGATTTGGACATGGATTTAGGTGTTTCCCAAAAGAATTACATTCAAGGTATGCTACGAATAATAACTGTCACAGTTGCTTGTGCTCTCAACCTGTCAAGCAATAAAATGTCTGGTGTCATAGCTGATCACATGTGTAGCACCACAGCGACTTCAGATCAGAGTCTAAGATGGCAGCTTCCTTGACTGTAAAGGTTAGGAGGGTTTAATTCTGCTTTAATGCAGAACTAAACCCGTCAATACTTACCTTTATTCCAGCAATACTGCATCAGCACGCTCATTTGCCGTCGCCAACACCGACATCTTCTGCCTGCCTTCTTTGGTGTTTGGCTCCTTGGCTTTCTTGGCTTTCTTGGTTGGCTTAGTTGGGATGACGCGTATGTCTCTTCTGCATTTAAATCGCTCCTGTTCCACCAACTGGTAGCAGTAAAGTAGCACATCTACTCCACTTCTATGACCTGATCAATGCCTGGAGGGAAAGAAACCTCACAGTCAGAGATTACACGCACTTTTTACAGTTACACCATACCTATTCCCGGATAGATCACCTTTCAGTGCGTACCCCCTTACTCCCATACATGACATCGGTAAAAATTCTGTCCACCCCCTGGTCTGATCACTCCCCGATTTAAACTTTCCATAACGGGACTCTGGACTAAACCTCACCCCTCTCTATGGAGACTTAACGTAAGCTTACTAAATGACCCCATACTTTACACCGAAAATGAGAAAGAAATACGGGACTGCTTTCGGACCAATAAGTCGTCGGACACGACCCCCACGATAAATTGGGTGGCCCACAAAGCTACTATACGGGGTAAATTAATTCAAATAGCGGCCAGAGCAAAACGGACCCGAGAACAATTGATCAAATAATTAAAAGCAAATCTAGACAAACTAATGAAAGAACAGCATACGACCTCCCAGGTTGACATAAGGCATAAGATAGACGAAGCTAGACTAGCACTAAACCTTAGCCTGACCACTCAAGCAGAGAAACATATTCGCTGGTCCAAACATAAATACTAAACACTGGGATATAAACCAACCACAATGTTGGCTAGGAAGTTAGTACACCGAACATTCACGCCAACTTTACCTAAATTGCGACTACCCACTGGGCACCCCACCCAAAATCCAGAACTGATCCTCCGGGAATTCCACAAATTCTACATCAGACTGTATAGCCCACCAAATAAATACTCACAAACTGAGGCAGACGTCCTATTGCCCCAATTTACACAAGCCCACACAGAACTGATGGACAAAGAATTTACAGATCTAGAGATTAAGATGGCAATAAAAACTATACATCCCTCTAAAGCCCCAGGTCCAGACGGAATCTGAGGTCATTAATATAGAAAATATCAAGAGATCTTTGCACCCCATTTATTTTCCTATTTTAACGACCTGAGACGGGGTAATACAATCCCCAGACATGAGAATGCAGCATATTTAAATGTTTTACCAAAACCGAAAAAGGATCATGGGGATTGTGCTAATTATCGCCCAATGTCCTTGATTAACACGGATCTAAAAATAATGACAAAAGTACTAGCCCTTAGATTAAATTCTTTCCTCCCACAATATATTCATCCAGACCAGGCAGGCTTTGTCCCAAACCGCCAGGCATTGAATCAGACCTGCAGGATTATAAATCAAATTTCAGCTATCCAGTCTGATTGGGACTGTAAGGGACCTAGACGGGGCATGCTGCTTTCGTTGGACAGCCAGAAGGTGTTCGATTCCCTATCTTGGGATTACGGTACTTATTTGACGTGTTACGTCACTTTGGGTTTGGCAAGCGCTTTCTGGCCCTCCTTCAGATGCTGTATGAAGCCCCGACAGTATCTTTGATGCTCATGGGATACTCTTCCCAACTCCTTGATATTAGGAGGGGAACTAGGCAGGGATGCCCATTCCTGCTGATATTCGCTCTAGCAATAGAGCCACTGGCTATAAGGATTCGCGCCTGTCCGGATGTCATTGGCATTGTTTGTGGAGACAGTGAGCATAAGTGTTTACTTTTTGCTGATGACCTTCTGCTGGCTCTGTCGTCACCTTCCCTCCCCAATTTATATGCTATTTTACAATCGTTCTCTGAAATCTCGGGTCTAAAAATCAACCACAGTAAATCCAGGGCACTGAATCTCTCTTTGCAGAGTTCCACCCAGAAAACGCTCGAACAATCCTAACAATTTCTATGGGAACTGGAAGCTCTTTCATATTTAGGAATACCACTGACCTTGTCTATCCAAACACTATATAAACAAAACTACCCTGCCCTGTTCAAACGGCTGACAGAAGGCCTAGCCAGATGGCAGATTCACCCCCCATCATGGTTCAGCAGATTACACTCAATAAAAATGAATATGTTACCGAAGGTCCTATATTTGTTTTGCACTATACCTGTGTCATTAGTTCCATCTGACCTACAAGCATTACAAAACAAGTTTCTTCAGTTTATATGGGAAGACAAGAGGCCTAGGGTGAACAAAGGTACAATGTACACTCCAAAACAGAAGGGGGGACTTGGCCTGCCTGATCTACAGAAATACTTTTACGTGGCCCAGTGGGCCCAACTCACCAAGTTTCACTCCCAACAACCCCAAGCACTATGGATGACCATGAAATCCTATTCCTGTCACCCCAAACCAATTTCTCATATTATGTGGCTCCCAATGAAAGAGAGACCAATTATATTATGTCCCACTCTCTCCTTCTCGCTAGATATTTGGGATAGACTCTCAAGGAATCAGAAATTCAAGTCACCCCACAATCCGCTAGCACCATTTTTTGAGAAATTGTGAATTCACCCAGGCCTCACTCCCCCCGCATTCGAATGGTGGACCAACAAGGGCCTAATACGGATATCAGATCTCTGTGATCATAAAGGTATGCTATCCGAAAGATCAATGGTAGAAAAATATCAAATGCCAAACACTGAACACTATAGACTCACCCGAATACACCATTATATACAAACCTTAGCACGTAAGGGTGATTTAGCGACAATGACTCCCATGGAACACATGTGTAGACAATATGACAAACTCAGGGGCCATATATCTGCTATATATACGATTTTGACATATACCTCAACAAAACTGAACTATATGACTCAATGGGAACAAGATTTTCAAGAAACCCCAGATCTTGAGGAGTGGCACTCGATAAAAATGACAGCTTCTCGATCGCTCACCAATACCTCCATTATAGAGGCTAACTATAAGGTTTTATTAAGATGGTATATGGTACCGGCCAGACTGGCCACTTTTGTGCCAGTGCTTTTGGGGATACGGCCAGGTGGGAACAACATATCATATATGGTGGACATGTCCCAAGGTCAGGAGATTTTGGATCAGGGTTTACAACTTTAAATATACCCTCACCCAGTTTAACCTGGCGAAGTCCGCGAAGCACGCACTCCTGGGTGGCAGGGTAGCTGAAGCCTCAAAAAACCATAGAAGGCTTCTTACATTTATATTCATATCAGCTAAAATCACAATAGCCAGAAACTGGAGGTCTGCAGCCCTACCATTTGACCAATTTAAACACAAAATGTCATGGCTTATGTTAAATTAAGATTAACAGCAATTGTACAGGATAAAATGAAGTTGTTTAACAAAGTATGGGATCCATGGATCAGATACCTAACAAATGATCCCAGGACGATCACAAACCAGAACCCTTCTTGAAGGACATGTCAAAGAGCGCGGAGCCCTCCCCACCCCCCTAACTTCCCTTCCCAGCTCTACCCTCCACTGACTTGGAGCCCCCCCCACTTTTTTATTTTTCTTCTCTTCTATAATCTACTCCCTTTTCTCCCTCGGCAAGACATCGACCTAATGAGGTCTGGATGGTGCCCCACCGGGATCTGGAAAGCCAGACTCCACCAATAGAAGGTTGGGGAGCTGGTGTTTCCCAGCGGGCAGGACGTATTCTGAGGCCTATGATATAGAGCATGCAGAAGGCCACAGAAAAAGATTTAAAGTGTACGGTGGAGGAATCTTGGTAGGGTGTGGTATATACACCATAAATACTAGAGTAAATAAGGTACAGTCTACATCAGGACATGATAATTGGCCTTGAAAACACAAGAGGAGGATTCTTCGCGTATATTGTATGTATAATGCACTAAGGATACTGTACAATGCTCAATGAGATGCCAAGATCTTTGTTATCTGTTCTGTAAAAAGTTCAATAAAAATCATTGAAACATAAATCCTTCCTGCTCAAAATTTTTAAAATGCAGGGTTAAGTTCTGCTTCAAGTTAGCCAATAAAGAGTATAAGTTAAACCTCGAACTGTAGGCATTGATCAATGACTATACTGTACAGTACTCTACTTCCACCAAAGCTCCAGAAATAATGGGCTTTTGCTGCCCTCCAGTGATAGATTTGAGTATTACATTAATTTTATTGTTGAACATCTGCAGCATAGCACCGAACGTACCAGTTCACCCCCAAACTGCAGGTTGCGCTGGCTGATTTTATGCATCACAAAATAATGAAAAGCTAATTCATATTTATCTGTAAAACATAGTACTTTAAATGTAATATAGTTCAAAACCAAATCCCAAACAAAACTGTTCATTATCGGTAAACATGTTGGGTACAGAATGTTCTGAATTTTGGCTCAGGGTACTAAGCAGAAAATGCAGATACCATAAAGTACATCCGCACTTGTGCTCTGCAAGTTGCAGTCTATAGGGCATTGGCTATAATGACTAGAATGTACATAGTTCTGAAAAGTACATTGTGCATTCTAAAGTACTCTCAAGAACTGTGTCCCATATAATGAATTATTAACAAGCAATATTTTAATAGCTTTTTGCATATTTTGTGCAGTCAGGGTTTTCATTTTTTTCTATTAAATATACATTAGAGATGCTGGGTACAATTCACATTCTTTATAAACTGTTGTAGTTTGTGCTCCAAAAAATAAGAGAGTTCCAATGTGCAAGGGACCATACTCATACTGTTTTATGAGCCCGTCTCACCATTACATTGCACACACTGGCGTGTTGTGATGCTATTTATTTTATATGGTATGCCAACAAACTTTCACAATGCGTATTGCGTTGTAGTGCTCTGCAAAGGTGCACGTATGTTTTTTCATCTGCTCTTGTGTGATGGCAGTCCATGGCAGTGTTTCTTAACTCCAGTCCTCAAGGCTCCCCAACAGGTCATTGTTTCAGCATTTCCATTATTTTGCACAGGTGATTTGATCAGTTTCACTGCCTTAGTAATTACCATAGCTGTTTCATCTGAGGGAAATCCTGAAAAGATGAGCTGTTGGGGCACCTTGAGGACTGGAGTTGAGAAACACTGGTCCATGGGATGTTAATGCAATGCACAGAGGTGGACAGGTGTGAAGCCATCCAAATGGAAACTGTCTCCAGTGGTGTCGCTATGGGGGTGTGGACCGCACCCGGGTGACACCATTAATTATATTGATACCTGGTATCACCCCCACCCGGCACTGTGGTAGGCTAGACATGAGAGAACCTGATGCTCTAGCCTGCCCAGTGTCCACTGCTTTGGTTGACACCATGTTTTACCATACCAGGTGACACCAACCCTAGTGATGCCACTGTATATCTCTACTGACAGATATATGTAGGCCTTTAGGGCTCGTTCACACTGTATGCATTGAGCTGCATTGGTCTGCATAGAACAATGCAAGTTAAAAAAAAAAAAATTTCTATGTGTTTTTTTTTATGCCATAACACCACGTTGAGCTGTGGTGCAGTGCACTGCATAAAAACGCAGCATTTTTTATATAAGCCATATATCATCGCACTGCATAGAGTTAAATTAGGGGTAAATTTGTGACAAGTAAAAGGTAAACATTGCACTGCCCCTCACTGACCCATAACAACATACACCAGGATGCATGCATTTTAATAAATGGGCTGTTGTAAACTAGCCCTGACTTCCTTCTGAAAATGGTAGTTGTCTGGCTTTTTTGGGTTTTTCATGAGTAAAGGAACTATAACAGGCATGCAGCAAATGAGTCAGAAATCCTTATCTATATACTTGCTTGGGTTACAAAGTATTGAATTAAAAGGATGAGGGCAGCCAGGGAAGGAGAGGTCAATAATGGCAGCCATCATAATGTCTTGCTGCAGGATTCTCTAAACAAGGTGAGCTGCTATGAACAATATTGAATAATGTACCTGCTAGGCCATTTTTGCCCCTCCAGAAGCTCCTATAGCCAGTGTTCTCTTGTTACTATGGCGTTGATTTAATAAAACTGGAGAACTCAGAATCTCGTGCAGCTGTACATGGTAGCCAATCAGCTTCTAACTTCAGCTTGTTCAATTAAGCTTTGACAAAAAAACTGGAAGCTGATTGGTTTGTATGCAGAGTTGCACCAGATTTTGCCCTCTCCATTTTTAGTAAATAACCTCCTGTGACACTTCAGCCTACTCTTCAGCCGTTAAAGCTCACCTCAGCCATTACAAGAGCGCACGCTCTCTTGGATTCAAACACTGGATTGTGCAGGGAAGGCTTAGATCTTTTTATAGCTGTCTGCACCCCAGATGGTGAGATTCACACTCTATGTCTGTCCTTTGGACCACTCTCACCAGGAATGAAAGGGAAGCAAAACCGAAAAATTTGAGTTGAGACTTGAACAGGATCAGAGGGAAAATATTCCAATGGGGCATCTTTTGTGGGGACAACTGCCTAAGACAGAATTTTCCATATTTTTGGGAGTGATATCATTTTACTTCCTGTTCTGCCTATGGTACAGGAAGTAAAAGTTATTTTCAGGGCCGTGCACATGAACCTGCAGGGCTGTCAACATGGGAGCAGCGGCTGCATCTGTGCAACCGCTGCATCCCAATTGACATGAATGGGATTGCCTTGCTGTGTGGGCAAACACGGCCCTTACATGCGTATATATTGTAGTAGTACGCCCATGTGAGTGAAATCTAAAAGTAGACCAATATATATCATGAAAATAAAAATACTAAGAGTTAGCTCTGCGCTCCTCAGGCAGGACCTCTTCCCAGTCATGACTGGTGGATTCGACAATTTCCATTCCCGGGATGACATCCCCATTAAAAACACACTGACCGCAGGATGTGTGTTTAAACAGCCACAGCAGCCCTTTATTTAACCACCAAAATAGATACCAAATAACATAACAACTGTCAGTTACGAGAAGTGGGTCTTGATATCCAGGTAGCCAAAAAAGCTTTCTAAAACCCACCCTTGTCCCCATCTGCACCCCACTGGCTCAAGGACAGCTTCAAAATTGACTATAGTTGACTTTCAGGGGACCAGGCTCCCATTAAGACAACTGACACCAACGAGGGTAGCATCATGCCAGCATGCCCACTTGTAACTAACCCACCTCCTAATCCGCCACGCTCCCGTAACAAAAACTTTGACTGTCCCACATTGTCTGGAAAGTGATCATTTTTTTAAACCGTGGATAAAATCTGACTTATTTTCTATTGCTGTAGCTCCATAGAGAGTCAAACAGAAAAGAAAAAGAGAACAGAAAGAAAAACGCCAGATTATTCTTCAGAGGATGAAAGCTCACAGCTGGTAAGTGAATGGGAGGAGCAGTGATCAACCTCTAAGCATCTGGCCCCAGGTTTGTACGTATAGGGCGAGGGTTAGATAGAGGAGTTTTGTAATCTCCAGTGAACCACTTTAAAGGACAACTCCATTAAACACCTTTCAGTGAAGAATGATGAGATGAGCGCTCAGCGCCAATAACACCCACCTCCATGCCTCCTATCTTACTTCCCATCAGGACTAAAATCTCTGAACAGAAATATTGTACAAAATAAGAGCAATGCGCAATGTCATCTCAAAAACTTGACTTCAAAGCTCATCAGTACATTTTTTTCATTTAGCAATTGATTTACTAATGGCAAATAGGCTGTTCACTTTGCAAGGACATTTACACACTGCAGTGAAATTTTACTTACGGTAGCTTAGTGAATGCTGTATAAATTCATATTTCAAAGTTCACCAACTTGTTCAAAACAACCCCAAAAACAGCATTTTTGCTTGTACATGATTGGATGATGGAAGTCAGCAGAGCTTCACCTCAATCACTAAGCTAGGGGAAAATTCCCCTGCAATGTGACCAGCCTATTTGCCTTTGGTAAACCAACCCCAGAATCTTATACAAATGTGTCACTTCAAAATAAATGAGTTTCAAGGTATTTTTCTGGATAACGCAATTAAAATACAACTTAAGGCAAAGTGTTTTTGTTTTGGATAAAGTAGAGAGGGATTAGAACACCTGTCAGGTTTTTATTGCTGTTTGTGCCTCTGTTAAAAAGATTCACCCTCTCTATTTTCACAGATAGAGAAAGTGAAGGAAAATTTAAAATTTTTGGTCGTCCCAATGGGGACCCTAGTTCTGGTGACAACCAGGGACTCCCTCACTTTGCAGGGATTTCTTCTTACTTCCTATTTGGCTTTGGAACAGGAAGTGAAGATAAATCTCCCTAATAGGACAGTAGGACAGTGGAAAAATAAAAGTTTTGCCCTTAATTCTACTCCTTTATCTTACATTTAGTATGGCTTAAATATTTCTTGATTCTGCCAGCTATAAAAACAAACACACATTGGATAGATTTATATTTAGATAGATTTATAGGTTGGTATTTAATATCGTTGTGCGTTTTTAATAGCTATTCTTTGTTAATCAAACATTTTATTAGTCTTCTTGTATTTCCCATCCACTGCACTCGTTTTTCCTGTATCTGTCTATCTTTATTGCCATTGTTGCTTCATTTAAGCTTGTGTTTTCTCAGTTTTAGCACAATAAAATCAGATGGCAGATTTTTTTCGATGGGCTTCTTCTATTAGGTAAGTGCCTGTTTTGCCCCACAACCAATCAATCTTTCTTATGCTACTTTCATTTTTAAAAACTTTCACTAAATAACTGGTTGCTATAGGCAACAAAGACTTTTTGAGGGGAATTTACTAAGAATGAAGAAGATAGAATCTGGAATAGCTGTGCATGGCAACCAATCAGATTCTAGCTTTAATTTTTAAACCTTAAAGCAGTGTTTCTCAACTCCAGTCCTCAAGGCGCCCCAACAGGTCATGTTTTCAGGATTTCCCTCAGATAAAACAACTGTGGTAATTACTAAGGCAGTGAAACTGATCAAATCACCAGTGCAAAATAATGGAAAGCCTGAAAACATGACCTGTTGGGGCGACTTGAGGACTGGAGTTGAGAAACACTGCCTTAAAGTGATACTGAAATCTCGTTTTTTTTTTTAGCTAAAAATAACAAATATGTTATACTTACCCCTCTGTGTAGTCGTTTTGCACAGAGCAGCCCCGATCCTCTTCTTCTCAGGTTCCTCTTCAGTGCACCTGACCCCTTCCTCCTGTTGAGTGTCCCCACAGTAAGCAACTTGCTGTGGGGGCACCCGAGCCGAGCTGCAGCTCATTGTGTTCATTCAGACAGGGAGCCGCAGCCCGGTCCCACCCCGCCCCCTTTCTCTCCTCATTGGCTGACTGACTTTGACAGCAGTGGGAGCCAATGGTGCTGCGCTACTGTCTTAGCCAATAAGGAGGGGAGTCCCGTGCAGCTGACCGAGACACTCCTGCAACATCGCTGGATCTAGATGGGCTCAGGTCTAGAATGCATTAAGATAAAAAAAACTTCTGCCTTTACAATCACTTTAACTGAACAAGCTGAAACTGATTGTTTACTATGCACAGCTTCTCCAGACTTTGTCTGCTCCAGTTTTAGTAAATTCCCCTCATTGTTTAACTCCCTAGCTGGTCATATGATGTAAGAATACCTGTACAGTACCTATATCTGATTGGATTTAGCTGCTGTTCAGCACACAATTTTCTGCTCGACTCTTCACTTTTCAACTCGAAGGATGTTTGGTGGCAGGATGCCAGCAGGGCCACCCAGGGCCTGAAATTCGCTCTGTACATGGCCAGTTTTACCCACATCATCAAACACTAAAAACAAACCATTTTGGCTGGAGACTGTCTTTTCTATGTTTGTGCATTTTCTCAGCAGAAGAACTGTGATGTACAGAGGAAGTTGGCTTGGGAGTAAGTATATCATTCTTCATTGGAAAGACAGGTCAGGCTATCAGATAGTCATGTGCTATATGGCGTGCCCTCTTTTGAACACTTCAGACTTTGAGTGAGGCTATTTTTATGAACTGACACTGTGGAATAAACAGATAGGAAAAAAGTGAAGGTCCATGTGAGGACCAGAATGTCCTATGTAGCTCTGTAGATTTGAAGAAGCACAGTTGCACTTTTTTGTCTTCTTAATCTGCTTTACTGCTGATTTTGCTATTTCTATTGTTTGTAACTCAGGAAAAAAACATCTAAGTCTCTGTCTGCCTGCAAAGTAAGCTGTTAAGCTGTATGGTTACATTATTCATATTTTATATATAAGGCTAGTGACAAGTTCTCTAGTAATTCACTAGCAGGGATGAGCCGAACACCCCCCTGTTCGGTTCGCACCAGAACCTGCGAACAGACAAAATGTTCGTGTAAACTTTAGAACCCTATTAAATACAATGGACTCGAACGTTCGAAATCTAAAGTGTTAATTATAAAGGCTAATATGCAAGTTATTGTCCTAAAAAGTGTTTGGGGACCGGGGTCCTGCCCCAGGGGACATGTATCAATGCAAAAAGAAGTTTTAAAAACGGCCGTTTTTTCGGGAGCAGTGATTTTAATAATGCTTAAAATGAAAAAATAAAAGTGAAATATTCCTTTAAATTTCGTACCTGGGGGGTGTGTATGATATGCATGTGAAGTGGCGCATGTTTCCCGTGCTTAGAACTGTCCCTGCAAAAAATGTCATTTTTGAAAGAAAAAAAGTCATTTAAAACTCACTCACGGCTATTAATGAATTGTCGGCTCCCGGCAATACATACAAAAGTCATTGATAAAAAAAAAAAAAAAAGCGTGGGGGTTCCCCAGAATTCAATTACCAGGCCCTTCAGGTCTGGAATGGATATTAAGGGGAACCCCGCCGCAAATTAAAAAAAAAATTGACGTGGGGTTCCCCCAAATATCCATTCCAGGCCCTTCAGATCTGGCATGGATTTTAAGGGGAACTCCACCCCAAATTAAAAAAAAAAATGGCGTGGAGTCCCCCTAAAAATCCATACCAGACCCCTTATCCGAGCACGCAACCTGGCCGGCCGCAGGGGAAAAGGGGGGGACGAGAGAGCGGCCCCCCCTCCCTCCTGAACCGTACCAGGCCACATGCCCTCAACATGGGGAGGATGTCCCCATGTTGATGGGGACAAGGGCCTCATCCCCACAACCCTTGCCCGGTGGTTGTGGGGGTCTGCGGGCGGGGGGCTTATCGGAATCTGGAAGACCCCTTTAACAAAGGGGACCCCCAGATCCCGGCCCCCCCATGTGAATTGGTAAGGGGTACATTGTACCCCTACCATTTCACGAAGAAAGCGTAAAAAAATGTTTAAAAAAACACACAAACACCTTGAAAAAGTCCTTTATTTAAAAAAAAACAAAAAAAAAACATTCCAGCGGTGAAATCCAGTGTCCCGCGGCGATCCCGATGTCCAGCGCTGTCCTTCATTGGTTGTGCCTGAGCGGACCTGATGGGGAACTCCCTCTCAGTATTTTAAATGTATAGACCCGCCCCTTCTAAAGTTCCCCATCAGGTCCGCTCAGCGGACGAGATGCGGAACATGAGAAGGGGCGGGTCTATACATGTATTACCAAAGTGAGAGCAGTCCCCCATCAGGTCCGCCCCCTCGGTATGTCGGACCCGCCTACGTCATTGGCTTGAGCGGGGAACTTCCTTCACTATGTAAATTTAAATTACACAGTGAAGGAAGTTCCCCGCTCAAGCCAATGACGTAGGCGGGTCCGACATACCGAGGGGGCGGACCTGATGGGGAACTGCTCTCACTTTGATAATACATGTATAGACCTGCCCCTTCTCATGTTCCGCATCTGGTCTGCTGAGCGGACCTGATGGGGAACTTTAGAAGGGGCGGGTCTATACATTTAAAATACTGAGAGGGAGTTCCCCATCAGGTCCGCTCAGGCACAACCAATGAAGGACAGCGCTGGACATCGGGATCGCCGCGGGACACTGGATTTCACCGCTGGAATTTTTTTATTTTTTTTTTAAATAAAGGACTTTTTCATGGTGTTTGTGTGTTTTTTTAAACATTTTTTTACGCTTTCTTCGTGAAATGGTAGGGGTACAATGTACCCCTTACCAATTCACATAGGGGGGGCCGGGATCTGGGGGTCCCCTTTGTTAAAGGGGTCTTCCAGATTCCGATAAGCCCCCCGCCCGCAGACCCCCACAACCACCGGGCAAGGGTTGTGGGGATGAGGCCCTTGTCCCCATCAACATGGGGACATCCTCCCCATGTTGAGGGCATGTGGCTTGGTACGGTTCAGGAGGGAGGGGGGCCGCTCTCTCGTCCCCCCCTTTTCCCCTGCGGCCGGCCAGGTTGCGTGCTCGGATAAGGGTTCTGGTATGGATTTTTAGGGGAACCCCACGTCATTTTTTTTTCAATTTGCGGCGGGGTTCCCCTTAATATCCATTCCAGACCTGAAGGGCCTGGTAATTGAATTCTGGGGAACCCCCACGCTTTTTTTTTTTTTTTTATCAATGACTTTTGTATGTATTGCCGGGAGCCGACAATTCATTAATAGCCGCGAGTCAGTTTTAAATGCATTTTTTTCTTTCAAAAATGACATTTTTTGCAGGGACAGTTCTAAGCACGGGAAACATGCGCCACTTCACATGCATATCATACACACCCCCCAGGTACGAAATTTAAAGGAATATTTCACTTTTATTTTTTCATTTTAAGCATTATTAAAATCACTGCTCCCGAAAAAAACGGCTGTTTTTAAAACTTCTTTTTGCATTGATACATGTCCCCTGGGGCAGGACCCAGGTCCCCAAACACTTTTTAGGACAATAACTTGCATATAAGCCTTTATAATTAGCACTTTAGATTTCTCCCATAGATTTTTCGAATTTGCCACGAACACCCCAATTTGTTCGCTGTTCGGCGAACGGGCGAACAGGCAATGTTCGAGTCGAACATGAGTTTGACTCGAACTCGAAGCTCATCCCTATTCACTAGTAATTATACCTACATCAAATTGATAAACCAGACATGGAATGGGGTTTCCTTTATAACACTCATACAGTAATCACAGTGTAATACTACATGGGGTGTGTATTTCAGTAGTTGCAATAGGGAAGTTTTACAGAAGGCGGCGGATAGAATGTTTTGATTGGCTTTGAATAAAGCTGGGCATATGCTGGAGAAGTTTCAGAGTGAAAAGTTGTGAACATTTGCCTGCAGACATTTGTATGGCACCGGGGCTTACCAATACTTTTATCCTTGGCTCAGTATATGTTCTATTATAGCAGCCCGGGGGGCCGGATCCAGCCCTCTGCTTGCATTTATTTGGCCCTTGGGGCACTTTTCTACCCACTGATACAAGACACTATTTCTCCCACTGACACAACAATGGGGCATCATCTCTACTACTGACATCAGCAATTAAGCACTGTATATCCCAGTGATGCCAACGATGGGGCAATATTCCTCAAACTGATACTGATAGGGCACTGGTCCTTCCACTGACACCAATGATGAGGCACTATCCCTCCCCCTAATACCAAAGATGCATTGTTTACTTGTTTACCATTGACACCAGGAACATTTCTACTCCCAGTGGCCCCAGTCCGACCATCGGTCAGTCATCCTTGAACAACTCTTGCTTTTTTTTCTTTCCTTCTCCCCAGTCTAACCCCCCTAAAGTCTGAAGGACAGTAAACTGGTTTTGAAAGTCTGGAGAACCCTGAACTAAAGTACAGTAAAGTGGCCCTTTGCTCAGAAAGTTTGGAGACCCCTGTACCAAACACATGTGGGTGTCACGTACCTGGTAGAGGCTGAGCGGACGAGAGGACTTACACCTCCTGTACCATTTTCCCTGGAGTTTAAGACAAGTCTGGTCACAAGCCAGGGTCAAAAATGAGAGATTAGGCAGAGTCAGAGAGTTAATCGGGTCAAGATCACAGAAGCTGATTACCGCTCGGCGATTCTCCTAACTTCTATAAAGCTCAAATAGAACACTCAAACATATGTTGACATACATACAGCCCAAGCTATGTGTTTGGGTGCATGAACTGTGTTATGCGCACATGCATATCTTCGGGCACGGCTCCAAGCACAATCTTCCTGACTGTGGGGCAACTGGCTTACACCCTTTTCTATGAGGAAAAAGAGGTGATGACTAAACAATCAAAGATATATTATAAAGTCTCAGTCATGCCATGAACAGCACATCCAATGCTTACTATGAAACTTAATCCCCACAAGGCCATTTAAGAAAATTGATGATAGAATTGGATGCATTGGTTGTCTATATTGGACTGGGCTGTCCCAGAACCACAAAGCAGATCACAAATAAAAACTTTAAATACTCACTTGACTTGATGTTATCTAATCAAAATGTACATAAATATACAGAAATTTAGGATTAGAAACACTGTCAGGATATCCATGCAAGCTAAGTTAAATCAACCCAGATTTCTAAATCACTCAAAGCATAGACAACCAATGCATCAGCCTCCCGGAGCACAAATCACTGGAATTGAGGGCTTTGGACCAAAAATGGCATTTTGATGGAAAATCTCTGACTTCCATCAGTCACAATGTGATGTTTGAGATGAGCCTTCTGGTAAAAGGCAGTGAGTGCCTCTAAATAACAGGCAGGTCAGGAAGTGATCACTGTCAACGGGTGCTTGATGGCTTTAAATGCTGGGAGGATTTTTCCCTCCTGGGGTCCAGCAGTTTTGGAATTTATGAAAATTGTTTTTATTCGTCTATTGTAATGTCCTTTGTACTTCTTCATTCAGTAAATTAATTGCAATCAATCACATTCTCTGGCATCTTAGATCTATGCTGCTATTTATTATGTGATTCTGAATTAGAGATATAACATAACATGGCACCTTGTAGCAGCAGGTATCTGGGAAATACTTTATATTTAAAAAGGCACTGCATATTTCCATAAGATATTATATTGTATAGCATAGTGATGTACCTTGCTGGTTGTGTGGCATAAAACAGGCCTAGATTGCCAATCAGGCAACTCTAGCCAGCCTTTTAAGGCTTGGGAGTGATTACTATGGTCTCTTAAAGTATATGTAAACCCTAAGAATAGAGTTACAACTCCTAATAAAGCAGTTGTAAAGGCAGAAGGTTTTTTTCTCTTAATGCATTCTATGCATTAAGAGAAAAAACCTTCTGTGTGTAGTAGCCACCCCAGCACCCCCGAATTACTTACCCGAGACCCCTCTATTTCTAGCGATGTCCACGAGGGTCTTAGCCGTCAGGGACTGTCCTTCTGATTGGCTGAGGCAGCCATTGGCTCCCGCAGCTGTCAATCAAAGTCAGTTAGCCAATCAGAAGAGAGAGGGGGACACAAGGAGCTGTGACTCGGCTCGGATGCCCCCATAGAAAGCAGCTTGCTGTGGGGGCACTGAACAGAAGGAAGGGGTCAGGAGCAGCAAAGAGGGACCCAAGAAGAGGAGGATTTGGGCTGCTCTGTGCAAAACCAACTGCACAGAGGAGGTAAGTATAACATGTCTGGTATTTATTTATTTATTTTAAACAAGACTTTACAATCACTTTAAATATACAATTGAAAAGTTGTGTTCTACTTGTATTCTACTTGTTCAGTACGTCCAAAAATTACCCGTTCATCCTGCCAAACATCCCATTTTGTCCTGTGCGCTCTGCTGTCTTATCAGTCCACTTGTCCTCTGTGACCTACAGAACACCCCTTTATGTTATGCATTTAATAAAGAGGAATGTGTTCTATAGTCCTTTCTGAACACACTGTCCTAGGGTGAAAATGCTGCTCCTTCACAAGACAAGTAGGTGCTGTCACCTTAGGACTGGAAGAAAAAAAAAGGGGAAAATGCCTAAAAAAAATGAAAAACAATGCAGCCAACGCATCTAAGGACAGCTACACTGCAAAATATTATGTTTTTGTTCTTGGGTTTGAATACACTGTAAACCTTATGAATGCTTTAGTAAAAGAGAATGACTCACTGCTTCTTACATACAGAAGCAAAGATCTTTCCTTGCCAGGCTGCCGCGCAGTATTGCTGTATGTCGGGAGCCCATCAACGCCTATTCATGGTCCCATCCAACTGACTCCTGCTTGCAGGTACTGTCCCTCATTTTGAACCAAACCCCCTGCTCCTTTTTACTCCTTAGTTATACTCCTTTTTGTTCTTCTGTATAGAACTCTATATGTAATGTATTATATCACTACCAAAAGTTTTATAATACTCTAAACCTTGCATCCAACGAGTCAGCTTCTAGGTACTTCGCCTAAACGGGGAAATGGAGGATTGTGTGCATGATCATGGAATAGTTGGTTCCGATGATGGAGGAGACGTCTGACATACTGGGTCTCATGCTGTGTCCCGAGTATGCATATCCATAGTCATGAATTGTTCATTTTGCATGCCAATCATAACTGATATGTTGTTTATGTCCCTATTGTTTTTCTCTTTTTTAGTTTGTTATTCAAAAATGCAATAAAAAAGATTTATAAAAAAAAAAAAAACCTTGCATCCAACAAAAGCGAATGAGGGTATACCCAGTAGACTTGTGCACAACGGAAAAATTCGTTCCGTTTCGGTTCGTTTCTTTCCGGTCCTGTTGATTCGTAATCATTCGTAATTTTGCTAGACGGGATTTTTCGTGTTCGGACTCATTCGTATTTTTGCAAGCGACATTTTTCGTTGAATTTTTTGTTGCTTTATAATTCGTACTTTCGGTAGAGTACGTTGTTTTTCGTTGATTCTGGACACAACTCCTACTTTCGTAACTTTTTTTGGGTTCGTTGATTCGTAATTTTCCGTGTCTCTCTCACAACGACGCTGCCTATTATGCCTAATGTGCTTCGAATGGATTTGTACTTTTCTAAATACATTGCGGTTATTTGTAACGATTCGAAATCTCGTATTTTACTTTCGTTTTTAACATGCGGCTATAGGCTCCGCCCCTGTACACCATTTTGAGAGGGTTCAGCACGGTGAGGGAGAAGCAGAGAGCAGAGCAGAGTGAGTGTTATTGTGCTTCGAATGGATTCGAAATCTCGTATTTTACTTTCGTTTTTTACATGCGGCTATAACCTCCGCCCCTGTACACCATTTTGAGAGGGAGTTCAGCACGGTGAGGGAGAAGCAGAGAGCAGAGTGAGTGTTATTGTGCTTCGAATGGATTCGTACATTCGTAACTTTTTCATAACGAATTATGCCGAAGACATTCGGGCATTCGCTATTTGCGGTATAATTTATTTCGGATTCGGTCTTATTCGTAATTGCTTTGTTCGGAAATTCGAATGCTTCCGAATGTCCGAAAGTTGCTAAATTCGGACGAATTTCAATTCGTTACGAAACGAATTGCACAAGCCTAATACCCAGTGATTTTTTTTTTGTGTATTATTTCTTTGTGGTCCATGTAAGTAGGAGCATTGTAGTGGTGTGCACTTTGCCTACATGTTTTAAACTAAAAAGTGCCTGTCTTTCTGATCTCGGAAAGTTGAGAAGTATTGGTTTAACTCTCTTGCATCTATCAAACACTGGATAATAGTATTGGATTCACTGAGAAATGAATAACTGTCCAAACGTCAATGATATGCATAAACCTTTAGCAACCAAAATGTCTGATAAAGCAGCATATAGCAAATTGTTATGGGCCAATGATCTTTACACATTGTTTTTTGTTTAAAACAAGATGATGTTTGAACTGTATGTCGCAGAGCCTCTTTACAAGCTCATTCTAGCCCTTGTGTATAATGTAGTTAGTTCTGAAGATTATTTTTATGCTAATAAGTGCTGACATTGAACTTGTAGAGGCTCTGCATGGCACGATGTACAGCTATTAGTCTGCGATCAGACCAAGATAATGACTGAGTCCAATCATCCAGCATCCAGCCACGTACACTCCTGCCAGCCATGCATAATGCTGAAACTGGCTGATGGCAGTTTACCTCCATGGAATAAATGGCACACACTATCTGCGCCCAGCCTGCGACTGTCTGCTCATTAAGTATATGTAGTGGCTCTTAGGCCATCATTTTAAATAACAATAAAGCCTCCTCTTGAACTATAAAAACCCTGCGTGCAAAAAAATGTGGTTACAGTTTAGCATCAAGTTTAATGATTCTGTATCACAGTAAAAGTGTTTTATAGTTATAATAATGTTTACACACGCACACACATTGCACTCTGTTTAGAATGGGTGTTTTTACATCGCGGGCAGTCGCTTTAACCTTTTTAGTGTTGAGGTTACTTGGATGTATTTCAATCCGTCTACAGTTAACCAAAAGACAAATGTAGTGATGATAAAACTGATTAATGGCCGTGTAACTAAACCTCGGCAAAGCCGCTGCCTTTCATTACATGCAAACGTTGTTATGTATTCTAGATATTATCTTCAGTGATAAACATTTCATAGCTCAGCAGTAACAGTAGACATATATGTAAAGACAGCTTATATCACAACATTACAAATATTAGGTTTCGAGTAGCCAACTGCCAATGGGTAATACAGCTGACAAATGCCTGCAATTACAAACAGAAAACAAACAAACTGATGTCTGTATAACAGGGGTGGGAGTAATAGACTTGGGGCTATGGTATAAAATTTAAACTGGGATCCCTTCTATCTTATGTGGAACACAGTGTAGCGCTAAAAAGTGGCAATGAAACATATAAAAGGTGCAATTTGTCATACAAGGCATATGAATCATATAATGGTGATGAATATAAAGTGCTAAATTGCAAAAGTGCAAATTCGTATGGCCGGAACGAGTGATAAATGTGGGTCACTGAAGGTGAGTTCAAATGAGGCTGATGGCCAAAAACATGAAAACAGTCCACCCTTGAAGAAGGAAGTGTATTCAGAAGTGGGATGGAACCGCCACAACAACAAACAGAACACCAGGGATGGTGCGTCCTCCACCCGGGGTGAGGGGTAAATACTCTTACCGGACGTAGTGGACTCACATGCCAGCAGCTGTGGGTCAATCACGCTGAGAAAACCAGAACATGGAACTCCCGTGTTGGACCCTGGAACTCCCACAGAAGAGGGTAAAACTGGAACTGGAGGATCAATAGGGGTGCAGGCAGTGAATGCAAAACACTCTCATCCAGAAGAATATGGGGATTATAGAAATTATGGTGTAGATCAAAACAGATGGGTTTATTTAACCACTTTATTTAACCACTTGCCTACAGGGCACTTACACCCCCTTCCTGCCAAGCCATTTTTCACTTTGAATGACAATTACGCGGTCATGTAACACTGTACCCAAACAAATTTTTTAGCATTTTCTTCACACAAATGGAGCTTTCTTTTGGTGATATTTAATCACTGCTGGGTTTTTTATTTTTTACAAAAAAAAAAAGACCAAAAATTTAGAATTTTTTTTTTTTTACTTTGTTTCTGTCAGTAATTTTTGAACCAAGTAATTTTTCACCTTCACTGATGTGTGCTGATGAGGCGGTACTGATAGGCTGAACTGATGGGCATTGATGAGGTGGCACTTATGGGCACTGATGAGGCGGCACTTATAGGAACTGATTAGGTGGCACTGATTTGTGCCACTGATGAGCACTGATGGGCATTGATGGGTGGCACTGATGGGCAACACTGATGGGCATTGATCGACAGCAGCGAGGGGAATTGATGGGCAGCACTGGTAGGCGGCACTGATAGCCAGCACTGACTGGCATCGCTAATGGGTACTGATTGGTGGCACTTGTGTGCTGTGGTGGGCACTGATTGCTGCCACTGGTGGGCAATGCTGGGCACTGATTGGTGACACTATATTGCTATACAGTAATCAGGGCACTGATGATCAGTGCCCTGATTACATTCCTAGATGTCTCCCTGCGTGGAGATGCCGCTGATCGGCTCTCCTCGCCACACACTCTGTCAGTGTGAGGCGAGGAGAGCCGATTACTGGCATCTCCGTGTTTACATGTGACCGGCTGTGATTAGACACAGCCGATCACATGGTTAAAGAGCCGCGGACGCGGCTCTATACAGAGATTGGGGTCACGCCGTGTCCTAACAACATGACATGTCCTAGCAATGACAGTTGCCTGAGAACTACTGCTGCATGGCACTTTGGCAGCCCCCAAAACGAAGTCCCTGCCCTGAATTTTGCAAATTTTGGGAAACGTTAACACTACAGATCACCCGCTACTTTGGGAATGTCCGCTACGGATCACCGGAATGGATCGTAATAAACAATTTAGTGGTGTACCACTTTGCATTTTGAGGTTGCAATGAGGCTGTTCCTTGGTCATGACTTACTACTACTACATAACAGTAGAGAGAGTCCTCCCATTGGAGACACCTGTTCTAGCGGTAACTGCCAAATGAATACTTCATCTCAGTTCCTGTTGTGTTTATAAGACACACCCTGTAAATACAACAAGAACAACAAGATAGGAAATCTTCAAACAGGGACACAGACAGCTTTAAAAGTCCAACAGAGGTTCTCAACTGTCTAACTTTTCTATCCAAAACAAATTTATAATTTAACTTTTAACATATTCCTTACCATTATAGGGGCAGCACACAGGCTAATCATTGAGACATTGGCTCTATAAAAAAAGATTTGTTCTTCTTCATATGTTTGGTTGTTGAAGTGGAAACAAGTTAACTTCACTTTCCCTCACTTCACACTTTAGTACATCTGACTCTTGGTGATGCCCAACTTGATCCAAGACTAAATTTTTCTCTTGTGCGGAATTATAGTCCTCACTCCAAAATCCTCCCTGGAGGAAATCTGAAGAGTAGCTTACACCTTGCAAAAAGCATGAAAGGCAATAATCGTGTGCTGTGTTAGGAGAGGATTAGCGGACAGTGCAGAGCAGAAATAACTGTTTTTAGTTGAAAACTGAAACCTCTCCGTAAACTTCAATGCATAATCCTCAATCACTATAAATGTGTCCCATTTTCTTCCCTCAGTTACTCTGCAGTTTATGTTACCTTTTATCTGAAAGTCCTTTAAGGAAACTGTGCATAAAAACAGCTGAAATCTTGCACTGATGTGATGCCAAAAACGATCCACGGGATATGTAAACCTCATTAATATCAAGAGAATAATAATACAATATGTCTGTCTGTTAATGAGCTGCAAAGTACATAGAATTGTACAGACACAATACGTTTACATCCCAGAGGGCTTACCATGGAATTCATTTCAAGATGCTTAGACCCACACTGATGTGTTTTGTGGAACTTAAACTGCAAAGTGCAGATATATAAAAGCTGTATCTATAAAAATCTATCCTTCAGGAATGATAAATGATACATAACATAGTTATAAAGAAAGAATACTGCTATGGAAAACTGTTACAGTTGACCTTATAAAACCCTATTAGTGTCTATAAACATAAGAACGTGCTACATCAGTCTTATAAACCTGTTGCACCTCAAACTGAGTATATAATGCAAAAATGCACAAGCAGAGGCTGCTCTGAGTGAAAATCGCATGTCAAAATGATCAGTAGATCCAGATATACAGTACAGGCAGCTGAAGTTATGTGTAAATCTAAACTTTTCATGAAAAAGTCACACTTGGCCTCTCACTAAAGCCTAGTACACACCATTCATTTTTATTTTTTTGTTCAATCCAGTGGGTTGAAACGAAAAAAAAAAAAACCTGACACTTCGGTTGAAGCCGCTGTACTAACAATCCGATGTTAGTACAGCGATCTCCCCGCTCAGCTATTGTGTTCTGACAGGGGAACAGCCCCCCCCACCAGAACACTCCGGTTAACGCTCTCAGCCATTGGCTAAGAGCGCTGATTGAGAGCCTGTCAGCCTCTGGTTTTCCAGCATGCACGTCCGTCAGAAGCCAACCAAACGGCCGGCTTCTGTTGGACCGGCTGCCATACACACGGGCGTCGGCTGGTTTTTATTGAATCGGCTGATGTCGCCCAACTTTCGGCCCGTGTGTACTAGGCTTAAGACCTGGCGATCCTTTCTATCATTTTAATGTGATAAGTTGACTTGTATAGATTCTCAGTATGTGGAAGTGGGTGTGACCAAGCTTGACTTTTACAAGAAGAGTCAAGATTTAGTTATACCTGCTGCCTATATTGCTGAATCTGCTGATCAAGTGGTCATTACAGATACTAACTTACACTTATGCATTATTATTATTTTAGATACTAATATAGCACCATCAATTTATGCAGCGCTTTACATATACATTGTACATTCACATCGGTCCCTACCCTCAAGGAGCTTACAATCTAAAGTCCCTAACTTGTATTCATATACTAGGGCCAATTTTTTTAGACAGAAGCCAATTAACCTACCAGCATGTCTTTGGAGTGTGGGAGGAAACCCATGCAGGCACAGGGAAAACATGCAAACTCCAGGCAGGTAGTGTCATGGTTGGGATTCGAACCAGCAACCCTTTTTACTGATAGGCGATAGTGCTACCCACTACACCACTGTGCCACTGTGCTCATATGCTTGGTTTGACTTGTCCAGCTTTGTGATAGGCTTACCTTAAATGTACAGGGCACTTGCAGCTTGTGTTCTAACTTTGGCTCCTGCCAAGTTGGAATGGTGATCTTTGTCCTTTTGGGAATATGGATAGCGAGGCCTTTACACCTGGGTGCTTAGTTTCACCCACCAATCTTCCTATTTACCCACCCTCCTCCCTATTGTTTTAGAATTTATTTACCATTGTTGAATATGCAGCAGCAGAGATGGAATTCCATGAGGGGTATAGCAGAGCTGACAGGGAGATCTCACTCCTGAATCATCTGACAGATGCAAGAGACTAGTATAAGATGCACCCCAACAATGCTGAAAAATCGGTTTTAGGTGGCATAGCCCTTTAAACCATAATAATAAGCACAGTGGCTAAGTGGTTAGCCCTTTGGCCTAGCAGCACTATGGTCATTGGTTTGAATCCCAACCACAATACTAGTTTGCATGTTCTCCTTGTGCCTGTGTGGGTTTCCTCTGGGCACTCTGGTTTCCTCCCACACCCCAAAGACACGCTGGTTAATTAGCTCCTGTCTAATTTGGCCCTAGTATGTACTGAATATGAGTTAAGGATCTTAGATTATAAATCTCCTTGAGCCCTCGTTCACGCTGTGCGACTTCATCTGCACGATTTCAAAGCAGCATGTCCATGCGACTTAAAAGACATCTGTGCGGCTTCATGAACAGATGTTGTTTGAAGTGGCACCTGCAATCCTCAAAAGAAGTGCAGGAACTACGTTTGCAAATCGGTGCAACGGTGCAAAGTCTGCATCGCACCGTTTGGAATAGTGCCGTTGCCGACAATAGGCTACGACTTGTCATGCAATTTGACCTGTCAAATCGCATGACAAATCAGTTCAGTGTGAACGAGGGCTGAGGGCAGGGACTGATGGGAATGTACAATATTCCATATTTTTTCGGCGTATAACACGCACCCTAACTTTAAGAGGGAAGTTTCAGGAAAGAAACTTTCCACAGCCCGCTCCGTATAACACCCAGGCACAGTTTACCCTCTATTTTCAGGGTAAAAAAGTGAGTGTTATACGCCAATAAATACAGTATATGTAAAGTGCTGTGTAAATTGGTGCACAATATGTACCTGTAATAAATAAAAATAAGAGAATATGTCACTAACAAAGCAGTGTTTGAATAGAATGGATTGAGAGGGCTAAAGAATATGGCCAGAACAGCATGGACATGTGGATACCCCCCCCGGATAGCTAGATATTGATTTAATTAAAAACCCCCCAAAAAAAGGAGTCATGTCACTTTAAAAAAATAAAAATTGTACAATAGGTCAGGTGGGATAAATAGGATAAGGTAATAGGGAATGTCATTGATCCAATCAGGAAGGTGCAAAAGGTCACATGACCAGGGGGAACATTCTGGAAGGGAGGTAAGGTTATATAAAGGGGCCCCCACACAGGAATCTCCTCACAGCTGGTCAGAGTACAGCAACAAGCTCCCCATCCCCCCACCCTCGTCGAAGGCTTTTTATGTGGTTTTGTCACCCTTTTTGATATACGGTATTGCTCGAGTCCTGAAGACTGAGCTGTTTATATTTATTATTTACAATTGAGAATTTTATGAATTAATAATATGATTGAATGGATTTAAGTTATTTACAGTTTACACCAATAAAAGTGCCTCAGACAATTTTATTCCAAGTACGTCGTGAGTGTAGTTATTTATTATAGGTAAAGTGGGTATTGAAGGAGGGATAGGTGTATCCTACATTTCCATGTAATTTACTAACTGATCAAAGTTTATCAGTTTCCAGAAGTCTGTCAGTGTTCAGATTAGGTTTTACCCATTACCCATTTAGATCTTTGATTGTACATAGCGGTGCAGTTTTTTTGTGGTGTTAGGTAGATGCTTTGTCATGCCTCAACATGCTTTTCATTTAATTGGCTTTGACACACCGTTAGAATTTGATAGGGTTACCAGCTGCTGACCAAGGCTTGTTATAATACATGTTGCCAGCTCATCAAAACACGTTGTATCCTTTTTGATGTGCCGCCATTGACTTCTATGGGCCTCCCAATGTACTAAAATGAAGAAAACAACATCACTTTCAAAGTGCACTGCATTGCTGAAATGGGAACAGACACTGTTTTGATAATGGGGAAGTCGAACACATTCTGCACTTTGCAATGCATGTGTTAAAATGCAACAGTTTCAACTGGCCTTTAAAACCAAAAATAAATAAAAATTCACACTGATAGTAGCCATGATAAGTGATCATCTCCACAGCAACCCAGACCAGAAAAACATCGAAAGATCTATTCTACACAGCTTTCTGGAGTACAGAATTAACAGAAGGTGCCAAATATATTGATATTCCAATACTGGAAACTATCTGCCTATAGCAGCAATATTTAGAAAGAAAGGTAATTTCTATCTACCGGTACTCTACAACACCATGACCCTGCCTTATGTGTGAAAGGCACACATAAAGGGACATATTCTTTCAACTTTAAATGTGCAAAATAAAACAAATAGTGGCATAATTAAATGGAGGGCATTCTAGGTGCTATAGCTGAAGATTCTCTGGGATCAGAATTCCACTAATAATTTAAAGTGAACGTATAGTTATAGACTGGCACCAATAAATAACAACAGTAGAATACAGTGCAACATATTTCTCAATAATCCAAATAGGTATTTTGTGCATTCCTGTTTTCTCCGTTTCTAAAGAGAAATATTGTATCTGTGTGACAATAATCAAAGTGTCTCCTGATAATACAGAGTTTGTGTCGTAATTTTACAAATCATCAGCAGGAGGCAGCAGAGACAAGAAAACATTTTCTGCATTCTGAGAATTTGCAGAAAAGCCCAGGGTTAGTGAAAGGATATTGTTATACAATTGGGCTTATTCATTCGGTCGGCGATGATATGCAGGGTGCAGAAACTCAAAGCAACGAGTAAGAAATACTATTTTAACTGTCATGGTTCCCTTTACATTGCACCCTTGAGTATTTAAGTTTTTTTTGGGGATTTGTTAAATAGACATCATTTGATCATGACATTTGTTCCTTTTTTGTAATCTGTCCAGGAACAGAATTATAAACTGCACAAAGATGACAGCTCAGATAAGGTCATAGTGACACATGAAAGTCTTGTCTCTATTTAGGACACTGCAGTCTTTCCTCTTCCTAAAGTTCCCCATCAAAGCTTGCATTTCTGTCACTTGACAGATAACAGCTAAAGGGACACTATACCTTTGTCTCCACATCAATAACCTTGATGGGTCCTGCTTTGACATCCCTATACAGGTGTGCTGAGTATTTTTGAAAGCTTGCTCTACAAAATACATTCAGTTAGCCAAGTCAAAGCATTGCCTATATTAGAGGTCTCCAAACTGCGGCCGACTCGCCAAGGGGCCAGATGCGGCCTTTTGCTCTGACCCCTGAGGCACTATTTCATTAGTTGACACTAACAAAGGAGCACAATTCCTACCAATGACACCAGCGATGGGGCCCAATGACACCAACGATGGGATCCAATGACTACCAATGATGCGGCACAATTGCTCACAGTGACACAAGTAATGGGGCACAATTTCTACCAACAGGGCCGCCATCAGGAATTTTGGGGCCCCTTACACGGCTTCAGGCATGGGCCCCCTGGAGCGGAGGAGAACCGGGGGGTGCTGCCGCCGCGAATTGTTGAGGTCGCTGACGAATAAAAAAAAAAGGGGGGATTGCCATCCGGGGCCCTGAGGACCTCCGGGCCTCTGGGGACCTCTGGCCCCCTTACAAATAATAATAAAAAAAAAAATGATAAAAAAAAAGTAAATAAAAAAAAATTATAAAAAAAGGGGGGTTACCATCTGGGGCCCTGGGGCCTTCGGGCCTCTGGGCTCCTTACAAAAAAAAAATGTAATAAAAAAAAAGAAAGAAAAGGGGAGGTTGCAATCCGGGCCCCTGGGGACCTCCGGGCCCCTTACAGGTGTACTGCCTGTACCCCCCTGATGGCGGCCCTGCCTACCAATGACACAGTGATGGGGCCCAATGACTACCAATGATGCGGCACAATTGCTCACAGTGACACAAGTAATGGGGCACAATTCCTACCAATGACACCAGCGATGGGATCCAACGACTACCAATTATGCGGCACAATTGCTCACAGTGACACAAGTAATGGTGCACAATTCCTACCAATGACACCAGTGATGGGGCCCAATGACACCAACGATGGGATCCAATGACTACCAATGATGCGGCACAATTGCTCACAGTGACACAAGTAATGGGGCACAATTCCTACCAATGACACCAGCGATGGGGCCCAATGACACCAACGATGGGATCCAATGACTACCAATGATGCGGCACAATTGCTCACAGTGACACAAGTAATGGGGCACAATTCCTACCAATGAAACCAACAATGGGGCATAGGTCCTCCCAGTGACTCCAACAATGGGGCCCAATGACACCAATGATGGGCACAATTCCTCTCACTGGCACCAAAGCTGGGGCATTGTTTACTCCAGCTGATTTTGGGACAATTTCTACTCCCGATGGCAAAAGTCTGATGTAAACTGTAAACTGGCCCTTATGCCGGCCATACACGGTTCGAATTTCGAAAGAATTTTCTTTCGAAAATCGTATTTCTAAGAATTTTCGTACGAATTTCGCACCGTTAGTGGGCTGCAGCAACAGCCGATTTTCGTGCGGCAATCAAATTTGAGGCATCGGACATATTGGAAATTTTTTGAAAAACAAAGGATTTTCTAATCAATGATGGAAGAATCGTGCGAGAAGTGTAATAGAAAACAAAATGCGCATGTGCAAGAAATGAAAATTCCCGGAGAGAAAAGAAGATTCCCGGTTATGAAAATTCTTTTCTGTAGCAACATGAAGACTTGGTTGGTCGAATTTCGAAAATCAATGGTGGCATCATCGGATCACAAAAAAAACGAACTTTCTGATTTTGGCCTGCTTTAGTTTACAAAGTTTTGGTCTATATATTCATTTTCCAGCTGACTGGGTCTGCTAACAGATCCAGGTATGCATTTCAGCCATATTTCAATAGCAATGTACTTATGAGTAACATCATTAAAGTGGTTGTAAACCCACTTTTTCAACTTGCACCTACAGGGAAGCCTAGATTAAGGCTTACCTGTAGGTGCAAGAAATATCTCCTAAACCTACACGGTTTAGGAGATATTTAATGACAGGCGCCGCTGTCTACGGCGCATGCGCGCCGTAGACAATGGCGCATTCATGGGGTTAATCCCATTCACAAATTTGGCTACTTCCCAGCAATCGCTGGGCGTAGCCGAATGTGCCGGCTCTCGCGCGCATGCGCAGAGTGACGTCTCCGCCACATTGGCCAATCACAACGCTGGAGCGGCGCTGTGATTGTCTGGAGCGGCGATACCGGGAAGTAACCTTCCGGCTATCGCCGCAGAGATGGCTGCAGCTGAAGAGGGAGACGAGGACGGCTTCGGGGGCCCCGATCTAAGGTAAGTGATGCATAATGAGCTATTATGCTAGTCATATTAGCTCATTATGCCTTTCTCTTACAGCTAGTTTAAAAAAAAAGAATTTTTATAAGGGTTTACAACCACTTTAAATAGTTACTATGTTGTGTGAGTGCACAAAGTAAATACTGGGACAATGGGATCAGTTCTAGTTTAAACATTCTCCCAAAATTATCCACTTGCTCTCAAACTTCACAAGATCATATACAAGATTATCCAATCACAAGAGCTTCCCCTGAAAAAACATATGATCTTATTTTCACATTTGGATAAAGCTATATTATAATACATTCTTATGTATTCATATGCTTGTCACACAGCACATGCAGAATATCAAATGGTCTCTCACTGGCTCCAGCTTAAAGCAGAACTCCAGACAGATAAAAAAGATACAAAAATGCAGCTCTGTTTTCATTAAAACATCTTTAAACGTATTTCTTATAAATTCAGGCAGTGTAAGCATACCGATTTAACTTGGCATTAGCCTACTGCAGTCCCTGTACATCTGGGGAAGGGAGAAGCAAAAGATGGAGCCAGGTGTGCTGCAGTGCGTTCATGCGTTAACAAGGAACATACTCATAGGGGGAGAGAGCAGAGTGGCAGAGAGGCGATCTCATCAGACTGCTGCTTCCCCTTTGACTGTTCAATCACAGGCTGGGGGAGGGGCAAGACCTGTAAGTGGAATTGTATTTGGTCCAGAGAAGTTGCATGTAATGGTTTGACAACTACATTCAGAGTTGGGGATGCTAAAAATGTTAGTTTTATTGTGCCGGATACTAGCATCATCTGTGAGCTACAGCCACTCAGATTTGCTGTCTCAGTTCTAGTACAGTGATTATAACGGGTTGCTCTCTCTCCACCTTGTCCATTCACAAAGCATCTTGTATTCTATTCACTGTAAACAGGGCTGGTGCAATGATTTTTTACACCCTAGGCAAAACATAATTTTGACGCCCCCCTCCCCGGCTCCACCCTTGATCCCACCCACTTTGCCCCGCCCATGTATACCCCACCTTTTTAATGAAGCGCCCATCAATGCAGTCTCACCAGCGCCCATCAATGCAGCCTCACCTGCGCCCATCAATGCAGCCTCACCTGCGCCCATCAATGCAGCCTCACCAGCGCCCATCAATGCAGCCTCACCAGCGCCCATCAATGCAGCCTCACCTGCGCCCATCAATGCAGCCTCACCTGCGCCCATCAATGCAGCCTCACCAGTGCCCATCAATGCAGCTTCACCAGCGCCCATCAATGCAACCTCACCAGCACCCATCAATGCAGACTCACCAGCGCCCATCAATGCAGCCTACCAGTACCCATCAATGAATGTTTGCTTGCTTGCATTCATTCGGGACACAGACACTATGTGCAAACGGAGCGAGGGCTGCCTGCTGATGCTGAGACTTAGTTGCTTGCTGCAGAGAGAAGAGAGTAGAAACACTAAAACCCGGGCGCCTTGGGCAGCAGTGCGCCCTAGGCGGCTGCCTAGTTTGCTTAATGGTAGCACCGGCCCTGACTGTAAACAAGGTGATCTGTGACTGGATGAGAGAAAGATCCGCTGATTTTTTCACCCATGATTTCTCTTCATATATTCACAGAACACCTCATATTCAGTGAAATATCACAAAAAATAACTTTAAAATAAACATTTATATTATAACCCAGAGTTTTTTAATCTGTGTTATAGATGGTTGGTTATGCAAAGAGAACGCAGGCTCTCCTTATTTACTAATATTTACATTATAAAGTGAACATTCACTTTGCTAAAGCAGGCCATACACGGTCGAATTTCGAACAAATTTTCTTTTCAAAATCAGAAAGTTCATTTTTTTTGTGATCTGATGATGCCACCATTGATTTTCGAAATTCGGCCGACCAAGCCTTCATGTTGCCGGGAATATTCTTTTCTCTCCGGGAATATTCGTTTCTCTCCGGGAATATTAGTTTCTCTCCGGGAATATTCTTTTCTTGCACATGCGCATTTTCTTTTCTATTACATTTCTCGCACGATTCTCCCATCATTGATCAGAAAATCATTTGTTTTTCAAAAAATTTCCAACATGTCGGATTCCTCAAATTTGATTGCCGCACGAAAATCAGCTGTTGCTGCAGCCCACTAACGGTGCAAAATTCGTACGAAAATTCTTTGATACGATTTTCGAAAGAAAATTCTTTCGAAATTCGAACCGTGTATGGCCGCCCTTAGTGACCAGTCCTTCAGTAAAAAAAACAAAAAACATTGGGCCTGAAATACTAAGGTGTTATTGAGCCAAAGGGGTTGATTTACTAAAGGAGAAGAGGCTGATGGTACATAAGGTGAACCTGCGCTCAGAAAAACATTTTTGTAGGCATATAAATGGTTGACAAGCAAGCTCAGTCTCTATTGCTTTAGTAAACCATTGTGAATCCTTATTCCCACCATCAAAGCATGCGACTATGAAGCAAAAAAATATTCCAAATTATTCTTCATATGACTGGATACTTGGGGGAGTACTTACAAAAAATTCAGAGAGCCATTCGTCCTTTAAAACTGCATGTACGTTTATTCAGTGTGAATGGGGTCAAATTAGTTTGATTAGGTTATTCATTATTGCTGTATTGAGTGAATCATGAAAATACTGCAATTTGACCACTGGAGGGAGAGGACAATCATAGTAAATAAGTATTTATTTGATATAATCATCTGCTCCCTGCTCCATCTAGTGGCCATAATGCAGTATTTCCTGATTCACTCTTTTCTTCAAAAATGAATCCCATTTGCTCTGGGGAGAAAATAGCCTACTAACATTCAATCATGTTCCCATGCACACAGAACAAATGTGTATTTTGTACAATGTACGAATGTACATTTTTTTAATTTTTTTTTATAAATACCTTAAATGACGGGTTTATTTCACTATATCACAGTGCCACAGCCTTTCCTTTACTACCAATGTCAGAAAATCAGGTCCCTTGTGTAGGGTAACATAATCCTTGGAATTGTATTCAGACTGCTGCCATATTTATTTATTTATTACAGGTACTTATATAGCGCCGTCAATTTACGCAGTGCTTTACATCTATATTGTACATGCACATCTGTCCCTGCCCTCAAAGAGCTTACAATCTAAGATATATCTTATACATTATTTGAGGTTAAAGGGGTTGTAAAGGTTTGTTTTTTATTTTCTAAATAGGTTCCTTTAACCACCTCGCGCCCGCCGTACGAGAATATACGGCCGCAAGGTGGTTGTCAAATGCCGGGAGGCCGTTATTATACGGCCTCCGCTATTTGGCCACTGGGGGGCGCGCGAGCACCGCCGGCGGCGCGCGCACGTGCCCGGCGCTTCACTGCAATGCCGATGCGCGTGCCTGGCGGCCGCGATGTCCGCCAGGCACCCGCGATCGGCGGTTACAGAGACAAGGACATGGATCTGTGTGTGTAAACACAGAGATCCATGTCCTGTTAGGGAGAGGAGACCGATGCTGTGTCCCTTGTACATAGGGACACAGATCGGTCTCCTCCCCCAGTCAGTCCCCTCCCCCCACAGTAACAATCACTCCCAGGGAACACATTTAACCCCTTCCTCACCCCCTAGTGTTATCCCCTTCCCTGCCAGTCACATTTATACAGTAATCAGTGCATATTTATAGCACTGTTCGCTGTATAAATGTGAATGGTCCCAAATTAGTGTCAAAAGTGTCCGATGTGTCCGCCATAATGTCGCAGTCACAAAAAAAATCACTGATCGCCGCCATTACTAATAAAAAAATATATATATAAAAATGCCATAAAACTATCCCCCTATTTTGTAAACGCTATAACTTTTGCACAAACCAATCAATAAACGCTGATTGCGATTTTTTTTTACCAAAAATATGTAGAAGAATACGTATCGGACTAAACTGAGGAAAAAAATATAAAAAAAAAAAAAATTGGGATATTTATTATAGCAAAAATCAAAAAATATTGCTTTTTTTTCAAAATTGTCGCTCTATTTTTGTTTATAGCGCAAAAAATAAAAACCGCCGAGGTGATCAAATACCACCAAAAGAAAGCTCTATTTGTGCGAGAAAAAGGACGTCAATTTTGTTTGGGAGCTACGTCGCACGACCGCGCAATTGTCATTCAAAGCGTGACAGTGCTGAAAGCTGAAATTTCGCCTGGGCAGGAAGGGGGTATATGTGAATGTTCACAGCGTCTCCCCGCAGGGATGTAGTCCCAAGGGAGGGGGCAAGCACGCTGACTAACCCCCAGCCAGAATGGCTCGGATGATGGTGTGAAGCTTACTGAGCAGGAATAGGAAGTGAGATATTCAGACAAAGAAAAAAAACATTTAGAAGGGAAATCGAAGGAAAAGGTAAGTGAACCAACAATGCACAAGCTTAAAGGAACCTATTTAGAAAATAACAAACAAACCTTTACAACCCCTTTAAGACGCCAATAGACTTATGGAGAAGCCCATCCATTGCTTTGCTTTCTGCTTCAATAGAGGAGACTAAAGTGTTATTTGTATCATCTGAGTTTTGTTTTCCGTTTGATATGTTTTCTTTTATCCTGAACTGATGATACCCTCTTTTTTTTTTTTTTTTCAACAAGCCCTGTCATTTCTGTGATACATTTTCTCAGCAGGAAGGACCTTCTATTGTGTGTTAAATTAGGAATTCAGCAAATGAGTTAAGCACAGTTTTATATTACAGAAAAGTATGGTAATTAAGTATTTATAAATGGCAGAAATAAGCTTAAAGGGAGCCAATCCTGTGAAAGAGCAAGATGTGACAGGCTGGAAATGAAGCACATTAAGGCACCAGTTTGCAAAATTGAATATGCCTCAGTGATCAGAGAATATTACAATATACTTTTCATAACTGTCAATAGGAGAGACAGGAAAGGGGAAAGCGATAGGGGATGAAAAAAGAACCTAATAATAGAAACTGGCTAATCTTACATGTTTAATAAAGGTTTATAAACATGAATATTGGGGATTACATATCAAATGCAAGCAGTGAATCGGACACCAAGCATTGATGATATGCAAAACCCATATCAACCAATCAAATGACAGTTTAGTCAGATCAGCGACAAATTAACTGGCTGAATTTTTAAGTAGACTGGATTGTATGATGAGCATATTTTAAGGATTCACACGGAAAGGATTCACTGTATTACACAGACAATTGTGACATTATGAGATGCAAATCATGTGGATTTTTTTCTATATTGGTTTAAAAAAAAAAAACTGCTTCCACAGCTCCATGTCTATGTTAAAGATTCCTATACAGGGCCGCCATCAGGGGGGTACAGGCAGTACACCTGTAAGGGGCCCAGATGGCCCCCCCTTTTTTTTTATATAATTTTTTTTGTAAGGGACCCAGAGGTCCCCAGGGGCCCGGAGTTCCCCAGGGCCCCGAATGTCAACCCCCCTTTTAAAAAAAAAAAAAATTATAATTTTTTTTATTATTAATTTTTTTATTTAATTTGTTTTTTTTATTTATTTATTTTATTACATTTATTTATTTTATTTATTTATTTTGTAAGGAGCCCAGAGGTCCCCAGAGGTCCCCAGAGGCCCGTAGGTCCCCAGGGCCCCGGATGGAAACCACCCTTTTTTTTTATAATTTTTTTTTGTAAGGGGCCCAGAGGTCCCCAGGGCCCTGGATGGCAACCCCCCTTTTTTTTGTTTTTTTGCTCTCATCAGCACCCAAACCCCCTGCTCCTCAATTCGTGGCACCCCCCCAAAATTCCTGATGGCTGCCCTGTTCCTATAGCAATATTTGCACAAGTAAATACACGTCACACTCCCAGTTCACACAGCTTTGAACAGATTCAGGGTCAGTGATGCTATATCTATTGGTGCATGTCAGTACCATGGCAGTCAGGGCACACATTTTTTGCAGAACCTGATTTATTTTCTTGTTCTCTCTCTCTCTTATTCTATCCATCGCCATGCCTATTTGTACATTTACTTTTGCTAGATTATAAATTGATCTGAGCAGTTCCATTTGTTGAGTTTGGTACAGACACACATTGATGGTGGTCTTCAGCTGCCTTGATGTTGGGCTTCTGCTGTGTTGCTGGACACCTAAAGCAGGAGTAAAGAGTGGTGGGCACAACCAGCATGTGCAATACTGTGCACAGCATACATGCACCTTGTGAAACATTTACCTCTGGGTGTGCTCTCCTCCAGTGACATAAGGTCCACGCTCCCTTCATCCACTTCATCCCTGTTGGTGCCACATAATCTTCCTCTTCTTCTGTGTCCCCTGTCTTCTTGATTGAATCATTAGACAGGCACTCATTATGTAACTCCCATGCGTGCTTGCTTGAGTTACATTATCTCAACACTGGGCTCCATTCCCAACATCTGTAAGATACAGGAACTGCACACTGTACTGTACATGCACCGGAGTCAGTGTACCGATTAAAAAGGATATGCTTGCAGTTAAAGTGTTACTAAACCCACAACAGTAAAATCAGTCTGTATATGCAGTAAAGCATGCTTGTTATACTCACTGTGGAACCTAAGGGGTTAATTCTCCACCCTGTGTAAAAAGACTGTTTTATCCTCTCTTCTCTGATCCTCCCCTCCTTCCACTGACTCCAAAACAGGTCCAGATAAGACGGAGTTACTGGAGTCAGGCTGCACATGCTCAGTTTGGAGTGTATTGCTAGAGAGGTTTTTTTTTCTTGGGAGAGTGCATGTGATCAGCACAGGGCCAATCAGCACTGTCCAGACAGAGGGAGGGTCAGGGGTCCTGGATCCTGATAGGACAGCCAGTGCAGCGTGAAAAATCCTCCTACAAGCTTTAACTAGGCACTGATAGAAGACACAAGACTGCTATATACTGCTGATGAAAAAATGTATTTACCATTTTATATTTACTAAAATAATTGCTTTTCCATGTTCTGTGTACTGTGGGAGACCAGATATAGTGAATGCAGGGTCCTGGGTTTAGTATCACTTTAAGTAAACATTTTTTGGCAGACGAGGCTCTGTTGGCAAGTTTTTGTTTTCAGGGTTTACTTCTGCTTTAACCTCCCTGGCGGTTTTCCAGAGTGTGGCTCGGGGTGAGATTTCAGTACCATTAGCGGTAATCCCAAGCCAGACTCGGGATTGCATTGCAGGATCCTGGTGCAGGTTACTTACCTTGTCCCCAGGATCCTGCGATGTCCCCCCCGCTGTGTTCTCGGGCTGTGTCCTCCGCCCGATGCCTCTGTGTGCCGGGCTTTGTTCCCTGTGAGCGTCACGACGCATGGGGGCGGAGCCTGGCGGCAAATTCAAAAATGACAAAATTCATAATACATACAGTACACTGTAATCTTACAGATTACATTACTGTATGAAATTATTTCATATCCCTTTTGTCCCTAGTGTTTGTCCAGTGTCCTGCATGCACTTTTATATTATAAAAACTTTTGCCTGGAAACTGGAGATTGTCCATAGCAACCAAAAAGTGTCCCTTTATGTCAAAAGTGGTTTGAGACCAGCTAGAAAACAGCGATAGTACATAAGAAAAAAAGTAAATAAGGACACTTGCAGAATTGAGCGATAGTGAATAGTGGGGAAATTCATTTTGATATAATTATTATATTATTTTATTTTTTTATTATTTATAGTTATTATATTATAATTTATGATTTTGTGTTTCAATCTTTATCATACCCGGGATGTCTACTAGACTCTTATTTGGACAGATTTAAGTGAGTTATTCCTAAGAATTACAGGCCTACAATATAAAACGCTAAATTTCCATGCAAAATAATTGTACCGCCTTCAGCATCAAAAATCTGACATAATCATACCGCCAGGGAGGCTACGGAGGATGAGACTCCCTCCAAGAATTGCCAGCTCTCAGTTTATGCATTTCTTTTTATATCTTAGAAAGTTCAGCATTAGGTATTGGGTGGGGACCACACTTTACAGAGGTGTCTTGGTGTGGCAGTGTGGATTCACATGTATTTGCAGATGTATGCAACAAAAAACGTTTTATTCTCAAATGTTTAACTAGGTATTTGTGTGCTGACTAGCTGTATATATATATCTATATATATATATATATAGGTATATCTATATATAAATATATGTCTTTATATATATCTAGATATATCTATAGATATATATCCACTTCCCTACTGTGCACGAAAACCCCCTTCCTGCCCAAGCCATTTTTCAGCTTTCAGCGCTGTCACACTTTGAATGACAATTGCGCAGTCGTGCGACGTGGCTCCCAAACGAAATTTGCGTCCTTTTTTCCCCACAAATAGAGCTTTCTTTTGGTGGTATTTGATCACCTCTGCGGTTTTTATTTTTGGCGCTATAAACAAAAGAAGAGCGTCCAGTTTGGAAAAAAAACAAAATTTTTTACTTTTTGCTATAATAAATACCCATTTTTTTTTTTATAAAATTTTCCTCAGTTTAGGCCAATACGTATTCTTCTACATATTTTTGGTAAAAAAAAAAAATCGCAATAAGCGCGTATTGATTGGCTTGCACAAAAGTTACAGCGTCTACAAAATAGGGGATAGATTTATAGCATTTTTTATTTTTTTTATTTTTTTATTAGTAATGGCGGCGATCTGCGATTTTTATTGTGACTGCGATATTGCGGCGGACACATCGGACAGTTTTGACACATTTTTGGGACCATTCACATTTATACAGCGATCCCTGCTATAAAAATGCATTGATTACTGTATAAATGTGATTGGCAGGGAAGGGGTTAACCACTAGGGGGCGGGAAGGGGTTAAATATGTTCCCTCAATGTGTTCTTACTGTGGGGGGAGGGGACTGACTGGGGGAGGTGACCAATGGTTGTCCCTATGTACAAGGGACACACCATCGGTCCCCTCTCCCTCACAGGACGTGGATCTCTGTGTTTACACACAGAGATCCACTTTCCTGCTCGTTTCCCGGGCAATCACGGGTGCCCGGCGGCAATCGCGGCCGCCGGGCACGCGCATCGGGGCCCTGCGAACGCGGCGGGCGCGTGCGCGCGCCTCCTAGCTCGTTTTAAAGGGAGGACGTCATATGACGTCCTCCCAGAACGAGAGTGTCCTCCGCCCGCCGTCAATTGACAGTGGGTGGGGGACAAGTGGATATAGGCACTCACATGGCCTTGACGACGGCGAAAAAAATAAATGGACAGACAATGTTTTGGTGTTACCCAGTCTCTTTTTTCAAGGCTTGAGAAGGCCTAGACCAGGGGTGGCAAACTCAATTTCATCGTGGGCCACATCAGCATTATGATTGCCCTCAAAAGGGCCGGTTGTATCTGTAAGATTAGATGTACAGCGCATCCCCTCCCCTTACATTAGATGTCAAGAGCCCCACCAATATCAGAAGTTGAGTCCTCCCTTACATCACAGTGCACCCCCTTTCCTTTGTGACATGGTGCATTATCCTGCTGGAAGTAGCTATCAGAAGATGGGTACACTGTAGTCATAAAGGGATGGACATGGTCAGCAACAATACTCAGGTAGGCCGTTGTTTACGCCAAATTCTGACCCAAATTCTGATCTGAATGTCGCAGCTGAAATCGAGACTCATCAGACCAGGCAACTTATTTCCAGTCTTTAATTGTCCAATTTTGGTGATCCTGTGCGAATTGTAGCCTCGGTTTCCTGTTCTTAGCTGACAGAAGTGGTACCCGGTGTGGTCTTCTGCTGCTGTTGCCTATCTGCTTCAAAGTTCCATGTGTTGTGCATTCTAAGATGGTATTCTGCATACCTTGGTTGTAACGAGTGGTTATTTGCCTTTCTATCATCTCAAACCAGTCTGCCCATTCTCCTCTGACCCCTGACATCAACAAGGCATTTTCGCCACACAACAGCCGCTCACTGGATATTTTCTCTTTTTTGGACCATTCTCTGTAAACCCTAGAGAAGGTTGTGCTTGAAAATCCCAGTAGATCAGCAGTTTTTGAAATACGCAGAGCAGCCCGTCTGTCACTGCCTAAATGCATTTGGTTGCTGCCAGTTGATTGGCTGATTAATTTGTGTTACCAAGCAATTGAACAGGTGTGCCTAATAAAGTGTCCGGTGTGAATATATACCGGTATAAATACATAAGCCAAGTATAACGTGTCTCCAAGTAAAATGGGTCTAGAAGTACAGTGCAGTGCCACATTTCCTTCGTATTTATCTTGTCCAATATGAAATCCCTACAATATGACAACCATTATCAGTACTGACTGCACCCCTAACACAAGGAATCTGTACGGAAACAGTTTAGTTTCTAAGAAAGAAGAACATTTTCAATCCTTTGTAAATAGACCCCGTTTTAAAACTCCAGGGTCACTTTTTACGCTAGAGTTCCATTTTTTGTCAGGGTTTTAATTTGGTATATGGCCCAACTGGGGAGATTTTATCTCATTCCTGTTCCTGTGACATCCATGTAATGGATGCAATTTTTATCCTGAAAGCACAGACAGCAATAAAAACATACTAACAGGAAATGGGGGGAATCTCCCTAACAGAGACACAAATGGCTAAAAAGCCTGACACTGGCTCTAACCCTTCCCTCCTCTAAAACAAACTTAAAGGGGTTGTAAAGGTTCGGTTTTTTTTTTTTCTAAATAGGTTCCTTTAAGCTAGTGCATTGTTGGTTCACTTACCTTTTCCTTTGATTTCCCTTCTAAATATTTGTTTTCTTTGTTTTCTTTGTCTGAATTTCTCACTTCCTGTTCCTCCTCAGTAAGCTGTTCAGTAAGCTGTTCTGGATGACTCCACACCACTCGGATGATGGTGTGAAGTTTAGTGAGGAGAAACAGGAAGTGAGAAATTCAGACAAAGAAAAAAAACATTTAGAAGGTAAATCAAAGGAAAAGGTAAGTGAACCAACAATGCACTAGCTTAAAGGAACCTATTTAGAAAATAAAAAACAAACCTTTACAACCCCTTTAAACATTTGGGGCGGAGTCGTGCTTTAAAAGTTGATAATTGTTTAATTCCCAAAACACTACCAGAGCTCTAAAGAGAAATGCGGCTAAAAATGGGTACAACATAACATCATGCCACCCTCTCCTTCCTGCCAGGAGATATCATCTATAGGTTGTTAAGGCATTAAATGTCTGTTAGCTTAAAATATATCAAATTTGTGACTTGTTCAGTTATAAGGAAACGACCATAACAGTTAAAGAGCCAACTGCAATGTATCCTATCATCAGTGCCAGCCACCTCAAAAACATATTGGGCTATCATTTTATGGGGTTTTTATGGCTGTGAACAGTAGTTATGTTAGCTTATTAATTGTCCTGGCCCTGATTCAAAAACCTAAAACCCAAATGGCCTTAGTTAAAGGATTTACCAGTAAATTCTGTAAATGTAACACATAGCAAAATGTTTCAGGAACTTATCAAAAATGTAAATGCCAGAGATATCTCACATTTCATCTACAAACATTGCTTCTAAGAAAAGATTTGCTTGCTCAACAAAATGTCAGAGGAATTTTAGGACTGAAGTGAAATAAAATGTGTGCTTTGTTTTGGTGCTTATTGAGTCCTGGAAAACAATACATGAATAGCGTAAAGGTAAAACCTATCTAGACCCAAGAACAAAAATGGAATGTTATTGCTTTTTTTTTTTTTGGTACAAATATACTGTAACAAAACTGTAATTTTACAAACCGTAACAGAGCAAATAAGAGAAATTAATTGTTAGTATATTCACCTATACTCAGTAAAGCAACTTTTTTTTCGTTCCTCCCCTCTCCTCTCCCTTTTACAGAAATGTAGGAAACAATATTATATATGTTACCTTTTTATTTACTGGACATATGCAAATCGTTTCGTTCCGAATTCGTTTTTCGAGGAAATTCGACAAATTTGTTATTTGGAAATATTCAAATTAACGAAAACCTGTTTAACAAATTTTTCAGAAAATTCAAAAATTAGCAAATTTGTAAATTAGAAAATGTGAAAATCCAAAAGTTTGAAATGCCGAAAATAAGAATGAAAATCAAAAAATTCCAAAGAACGAAAATCCGAAAAAAAGGACGAAAAATCAGAAAATTTGAAAACCCGAAAAATAACTAAGTAACTAATAATAATAACTATTACTAACTATTAAATTATAGGTATATGAATTTCCTTTCAAATTTGGCTGTTAGTGAACGTAACAAATACAAATTTATCCAAAGTTACAAATTATCCGAAATAATGAATGCTGCATCTAAACGAATGAAACTTAACTAATTAATAATAATACATATTAGTAATATTAATAATAATAAACGTTTTATTATTATTATTTATTATTATTAATTTGTTATGTTCCATTTATTTAGATGCGGCATTCGTTATTTCAGATATTCGTAACTTCGGATAAATTCGTATTCGTTACGTTCATAAACAGCCAAATTTGAAAGGAAATTCCAATACCTATAATCTAATAGTTAGTTATTATTAGTTAGTTAGTTATTATTTCGAATTTTCAAATCCCTGAATTTGCAAATTAGCGAGTTTGTGAATTTACGAATACCACATCTAAACGAAAGGAATTACAATTTTTTAGAAGTTGCGAATTTATTTGAAATAAAGAATTTCGATCATAAAGAATGTCCCGAAAAACGTAAAAACAAAACAAAAAAAAATATTTTTCAGCAGTGCACATGTCTATTACTGTATTTACCTTTTTTACTTCCTGTTTTCTGACCTAGGCCAGGCCCACTGATTCCCTGGGTTAAGTGTGATTTAGCAATCCCAGGAGGCAGTAAGTTACTAAAGGTGCACTCACGCACGCAGAAAGATGCAGCGTAATCACAGAACAGTCACATGGTCGCGATTCATCTACACATGTGCAGAGTATTTTTGGGCGTGTACACAAGCGCTGTGGACAGCTATCGTGCTCAGCTGGCAGAAATGGGGGCACTTATGTGCATGCACAAATGCACTGCTGGTCTCTTCAAGGTCCCAAAAAAATACATCATCCAGGGTCGTCACCTACTTCCTGTACATAGGCCCGGTTTATACTAGTGCGATGACAGACATCGCATGTGATTCGCACTGCACTGCTGTACAGATCACATGCGATGTCTGTGCGATGCAATTTCAGCCATACAAATTGTATGGCTGAAATCGCATCGCGTTCGCACCAAAATGGTGCAGGACCCTTTTTTTGGTCTGCACTGGAATAGGATCGCATGGGTGTTCACACTTATGCGATCCGATTCCTGCACCATTTTACAGTTCGCACTGATCTGGGGGTGTCGTTAACTTTACAATGACACCCGCCGCGGTTTGCAGATTTCAGTGTGAACCACTGTGCGATTCATGTGCGATGCGGGAACCCGAACTGGATTCGCAGGGTTCTCGCATCGCACAAGTGTGAACCGGCACTGAGATGCTGGTCAATACAGTAGCTTGCACAGTCATGTAAATCCTGGTGCTAACAGCCTTGTTGTTAGCTGTGTGTACATGTGTTGTAGATTTTGGTTTGTTACAAAAATGCATTGTAAAGTTTAGACTTATTATCTGCATTTGGATCAGCTTTTGTGTTTGACAGGTCTCTTTCAATCCCATAAATGTTTCACCACTGGTGCAACTGGCCACCGAACATGACAAGGAGGATCATTTTTGCCACAGCCATGAAGCAACCCTGTCTGTTGCCTTTGCAATGTAAGGGGGAACCCCCCAGAGGTGTTGGAAGAACAACATGTAATGTAAAGTTGCTTATATAAACTGACAATAGGTACTGTATGCATTATACCTTTCTATCCAGCAGGTGTCACTGCAGTATGATAGTGTGTATTCTCTGTGGTAATGTAATAACAGGATGTATTATCTGTATCTAAGTGTATGTACTTGTATTGTCCTGTTTCCTGTAAGACATGATAAAGACATCCTCCATGAAAGTAAAGTATTCTCTGTATACAACAAGCTTCCAAGCGCATGGTTCAATAACCTGCTAATAGGGGGAACCCCCCCATTCAAATCTGTGTATTCACTGGAGGAGAGAAAAAAATAAGTGATTGACCTCTTCGCCTAGGTACATTCACTTACCTGGAGTTCAAGCACTGACATTTAAAGTATAACTAAAGGAAAAACTTTTTTCGTTTTGGATAGAGTGCAATGGGATTAGAATGCCTGTCAGTTTTTATTTCTGCCTGTGCCCTCATTAAGGAGGGGAAATCTTCCAATGGGGATACTAGTTCTGGTGATCTGGGGGTCCCCAAAGAATTCCTTTGATTTGCAGGGATTTCCTCTCACTTCCTGTTAAGCTATGGGACAGGTGAAGGGAAATCTCCGAAATGGGACACAGATGGGGGGAAAAAAAAATCTTAAAGGGGTTATAACCCTCACTTGCTCTATCCAAAATGATAAAAAAAAAAAGTTTTGCCTATAGTTCTACTTTAAAGAATAAAAGTTACAGTATCAATAAAAAAAATCATACTGTTGTTAAATATTGTGTCAGAAGTGTATTCATGCAGATGTATAAAGTTACAGATAGGTCCTGTTTACCCGCTGCTATGGCAAGGTGAACATCCTCAGGGACATTCACACCAGCTCACATGCTAGGACACTGGTGTCTGTTGTGTAGGGGCAGTGAAGGGCTGTGCCATGCTTTGTTCCAGCTATTCCGATCAATGTAGCTCAATGGTTATGCTGTGACTGAGCCCTAAGGATTCAATAAAAATTTGCATCGCTAAGTCAGATGAAGCTGGTATGCAAAAAATCATTTTCAGTAATGATCATGAAGGCTTAATGGCGATTGGATTACAGATTCACTGTATCCTCGATGAGCTAAGTATCAGCTTGTGTCTTTTCTAGATGAAAAAACACTGGAGGAATGTGCAGCAGCCAGGCAGTAAAACTGGCAAGTTTTCTAATACTAGATCATCACAGCCTCTCTTTGTAAAAGCTGCTAATGTTATAGATGCAAATAAAATAAAAAGGTTTGTGTTGCATAGCCAGCTTTTACAATGTTTTTCACAGCTGGTAAAAACTGTGTTACCCTTTTATCTTTTATTATAGAACCGATTTGGATGATTTCTGAATCACACACATAGAAGAGAATAAAACAATCTCCACGTATTTTAGGATTCAGTCAGCAAGGTATATGTGTGTGGTCTGTGGAAAATCGAGTAAGGGCCAGTTCACATGGGGGTCACAGGGAAACGTGCGCATTCCGTGTGATTCCCGTGCGGTGCGTTTTCACAGCTCATTCATTTGATTGGGCTGCTAAATGCACTGGATTGTGCAAATAGTAATGCTTGCACTACTTTTAAAAAGGCACTACACCAAATCGCCTGGTACTGCGATATCAGGCGATTTGGTGCCTGCAAACACATTGTGATCTGCATTTGGGGTGCTGTTAACACATTTGCACCTAGATGCAGATCACAAGGGCACTGCGTTTGAATGCGGTGTAGGAAACGTGCACGGAACACACCTTTCCCACACTGCATTCTGGTGTGAATTGGCCCTAAGGGCTTTTTTCACACTTGCAGCTGAAAGGTGGTAAAGACAGGCAGCTGAACTGCGGTTATACTGCCCTTCCCCTGGTCACCCACCAGAATTCTAATATAGCACTGCCCTAATGCTCTACTTCATGGCTGTGATCATTTTAAAAGAGAAGTGCGGGATCCTAAAAAACAAACATACATACTCACCTAGATGGCTGCAGCATTGATTCGATGCTGCAGCTAGCCCCCCCTACCGGCTCTGCACTGAGAACTGAGCGATCAAAGACAGCTGATCGCTCAGTTCTCTGGTCCGTTCTGAGCAGAGAGCGGTGGCTGTCAGTCACTGTTCTCTGCTCTGCCCCTCCAGTGCTCACTTGAGCGGCTGGGCAGTTGCCTTTCAAGCATCTGGGTGAATCCCGACATTATTGTTGGGATCGCTGAAGAGCCTGGACCAGCTCTGTGATGTCAGCCGACAGCGGACTTTAGCTCGCTGTAGGCTGAATCTGGGTCACAGGAGTGCAGAACTCAGTGCACTCATGTGACTCACAGAGGTAGGACCAAAAGAGCTATGGCCATACTTCTCCTTTAACTCTGTCTGCAGAGTTTGATAGGTGGCACTGGCTGTCAAACTCGCTCATTGAGAGCAATGGGACCACACAACAACTGCAACGCAAATCCCTTGCTTGCAGTTGTGGCATTGTTCCACAATGTAAAATTAGTAAAAAGTAAAAAAAAAAAAACAGGCATCAGGAGGTGACCGTAGTGCATCCTGAATGCCTGGCTGTCAGCTGCTGCTATCCTTCCTCCTGACTGCTTTTTAGAGAGCAGTAAGCTTACCGCCTGTCTGAAAGAGCCCTAACAGTGACATACAAAGTGCAGTAACCTCTAGCGATAAGCCCAAGTTCACACTGGGCTGCGGGAGTGAAGCCGCGTGAGTTCAGCTGAACTCGCACGATTTCACTCTCGCTGGCAGTCCCGATTTCAGCCGCGATTACAAAGACATCTGACAAAGATGTCAATGTAAATCGCGGCCGAAATCACAAAAAGTAGTACAGAAACTACTTTTTGAAATCGGTGCAGCGCCGCAGATGCGGCGTCGCACCGATTAGGATGGTGCCAATGCCGGCAAGTTGTTGCAAATATCGCCGTTTTAACATGCCAAATTGCATGTCAAAACACACCAGTGTGAACCAGGGCTAACTGTTCAGCTTTCTGGGATCAGGCCAGTGTAATAGCTGGTCGTTCACTGATTGAAATTCGTCCAGTGAAACAGAGACTGGCCGAGTGTGTGGTGTTCCATGCTCAATAGAAGTCAGTTGTTTCATTGACTTCTGCTAAAGGAACATGCTGGAAAACTTGTTGATCAGCAGTTACAGCCAATCAGCTGAACCACAGATAACTGTGCATTATTAAAGCAGAGAATCCCGCTGTTAGAATATGCTTAGGTCGGAAATAAACAGGAAAAAATGTAGTCCATTTCAATTTTTCTCTGGGACTGAACAGACTTGAAGACAATCAGATGTAAACTGATGTGTGTCTTTTATATCGCAGACTAATACTCACCATACACCTTGCAATCTAACCACAAAATCTCTGCACAATCAACCTTAGATCTGCCACATCTATGCTCTTGCACTCCATACTTGTTGGTGTAGCACCCTCTAGTGTGTTAGAATAGGTTAGATGTTAGTGTAGGAAAATTTGGCCTGGCTGAGAGCCAGGCCTGGGTTGAATCTGGGTCAGGGTTGAGTACCTCAGGGAGGTTGGATGACTCAACAGGCAGCATCTGTGGTAACTTCCTCTGCTTTCTGGAACCTTCAAGAAGCTGCCAGAAGTAGAGGGAGGAGTTTAGGAGGAGCTGCCTGGAGTATTGACAATTTTCCCAATCCATTTTTTTTTTTATAAAATACAAAAAACAAAACAAAGTACTGGACTGTTTTCTAACTCTGGGAGACTGTGAAAATTCGGTGCACCTGGCTGTGCAGAGTGGGGGATCCCAGTTTATCTGTGGCTCCTACGTGGGGTGTGCTACATTGATAGATTTAAGGGAGATTGTGCAATCAGAGTATATTGTGTGTGGCGAGTTTGTCATGAAGCTTCCGATCTGGTCCATCTTAAAAACAACCTGACCTGATCAGACCTCCATTGTCAAAGGGGCCTAAAGGAGGTTGTACAGTCAGATTGTAATGTATATGGTGAGCTTTAGAGAGAGCAGAAAGATAGTACTGTTTAGTAGACAAGTTTTAGGCAATTTTTGTAAAAAACAACTTTTTCTGGCCTTTGTCAGGTAAATAGAGTTACCTTCTGGGCAAGATCATGTTTTTTTTTTTTTAGTTCCAGCAAACTTTGTCGCATGGCAGCATTAGAGGTTAATTTTGATGGAATATGTATCTCATGGCAAATTAAAAATCCCTCCGCTCATCCCTACTGACCCGTTGCTCTAAACCCCACTGCTTCATGCATTATGCCTATATAAAGTCTATGAGGGTTTTGCAAAGCAACACATTTGGAGAACTTTCCTATTTCCTGACCCATTGTGATGTCACTTGGCCTGCCTGCATGTTTTTCCTTGTGTGCACTTGGATAGACATGTGGAAGACGAAGCGTGTTACCGCTCTAGGACAAATACCTAAAAATGAAGTATTTTAATGGCAGAATGACAGACCGAGTAGATTTATAGCAAAATAATGAAAAAAAAGCCTGCAGACTAGAATTTGGGAAGAGATCTGAACATCTTTGACCCCCTTTACCTCCCACTTCAATGTAATATCTGTCATTTACGTTGGTCGTCCAGCATATTAAATATACTGATCTGGAGCTGTACAGCACTGCATAAAATAACAGTCAGCTATCTTATAATAAGAATTATGTGACAGCGATAAAGGACAGCACTGTGCACAGTTTTTTCTCTGAAAGTGTGATAATTCATAGATGTGTCATAGATGTGTCAACCCTCCCTAATTTGTACAAAGGTATCCCATTATCAAACCCTCTGCAGGTACAGATTACTGTTTCAGATCAGATTTAGGTCTCTGCTTCGCTCTTTGGTCTGCGTCTGGGATGAAATGATACAAAACAAAACATACATACTCAGCCTTAGGATAACACATAATGCTAAATGCAATACAGTACTACAAATCCCTAGCATTATACTAGATGGATAGCTAAAAATCCATGAGCTGTATTTGTTTAATCCATAGTTCTGAGAAATGCTTAGGAGCCCTAAAATGACTCACATCCATTCTCAATCAAGCCACAAGGACAGCCCAGCTGAACAGGAGCGCTTTGCATTTAAATGGGCTCAGAGGACATGGCGTTCCTGTTACATGGCTATCATTTTCATCTTGGCATTTATCTTCTGCACCTGGTGGTTGCCCTGCAAGCTAAATACCTATAGTTGTTAATATCATTAACCACTTCCCTACCCAGCCATAGACAAATGACGTCCACAGATGGGATCTCCCATCCTGGGTGGACGTCATATGACGTCCTCGGCTTTGTAGGGGGATATCTGAATGATGCCTGCAGCTAGAGGCATCATTCAGATATCCTTTTGAAGTGCCAGCGATTCTGTGCACCATAAGAACGATCATAGCGGCGGTTCCGCCGCTTGATCATTCTTATAGGCGGCGGGAGGGGACACCCCCCCTCCCGCCGCCATCCGGTGCTTCTCCGGGCTCCCCCGTGCGATCGGGGACCCGGAGCGAATCTTCCGGCATCGTTGGTGGAGTCACGTGATGAGCATAGAGATGACTGGTGACCAGATGGTCACCAGTCATCTCTATGATCGTCGGAGGCCCGGGCGCGATGTGATGACGTCACGCCCGGGTCTCAAAAATGTAAACAAAGCCGCCGTTGCGGCTGTAAGTATGAAATCAGTGAAAAAATTTTCACTGATCTCATGCTTTCCAGCCTGGAGGAGAGATGTGGAGTCTTATTGACCCCGCATCTCTCAATAAAGAGAACCTGTCACACACATTCCTATTACAAGGGATGTTTACATTCCTTGTAATAGGAATAAAAGTGATCAAAAAAAAAAAAAAAGTAAAATCATTGTAAAAAAATAAATAAATAAGTAAGTTAAATAAATAAATAAAAAATATATATATATTAAAACGCCCCTGTCCCCGGTAGCTCGCGATCAGAAGCGAATGCACACGTAAGTCGCCCACATATGTAAACGCCGTTCAAACCACGCATGTGAGGTATCGCCGCGTGCGTTAGAGCGCGTGCAACAATTCTAGCACTAGACCTCCTCTGTAATTCTAACCTGGTAACCTGTAAAAAAAATTTAAGCGTCGCCTATGGAGATTTTTAAGTACCGAAGTTTGGCGCCATTCCATGAGTGTGCGCAATTTTAAAGCGTGACATCTTAGGTATCTATTTACTCGGCGTAACATTATCTTTCATATGTTCCCAAAAAATTGGGCTAACTTTACTGTTTTGTTATTTTTTAATTCATGAAACCATTTTTTTTAAAAAAAAAAAGGCGTTTGAAAAATTATTGCGCAAATATTGTGCAAGAAAAAATGTTGCAATGACCGTCATTTTATTCCCTAGGGTGTCTGCTAAAAAAACATATATAATGTTTGGGGGTTCTGAGTAATTTTCTAGCAAAAGAATGATGATTTGTACATGTAGGAGAGAAGTGCCAAAATAGGCCCGGTATTGAATAGGTACAAAAAGCCCTGTATTGAAGTGGTTAAAGTAAACTGGTCATCACCACATAACATACCTCCCAACATTTTGTGATGGGAATGAGGGACACCTACTAGCAAACGTATGTAGGCATAGGACACACCTCCTGCCACACCCCCTTAAAGTAGAATTAACCAAATAATAATAATTAATTAAATCCACAAGGGCTTTTTCTTACAACTACTATTCCTTTATATTGGCTTTTAAAATGTACAAATGCAGCAATTTAGAAATTGGATGAAAGGTTTAGCACTGGGAAACACTTTTTGAAAGATAAATATAGCATTTTATATACAACTATATAGATCAGACCAAAATGAGGGACAAATGAGGGGGAAAGAGGGACAGAGGGACATTGCTCCAAATCAGGGACAGTCCCTCGAAATCAGGGACAGTTGGGAGCTATGCATATAATAATTAAACTAACAGCAGGAGTGCATAGCAGGCAGTCTCATAGACACAGACTGAATATCTGACAAAATCAGCCAGTACAGTAAACTGGCCAACATTCGGCCCTTGTGTACAGGTCCTTGTCCGGCAGAAGCCGATCTCAGGGCCGCCTTCTGTCAAACGAGCATGCTGGAAAACCAGCAGCCGATTGGCATCCGATCAGCACTCTTTGCCAATAACAGTGAGCGCTGACCGGAGTGTTCTGCCGGGGTGGTGGTGCCCCCCGGGCCCCCCTGTCAGAGCACAAAGGCACAGCAGGGGAGATCGCTGTACTAGCATTGCATAGTTAGTACAGCAACCTCAACCTCCTAATTCTTTTTTTTTTTAATTCAGCCCGCTGGGTTGAACGAAAAAAAACTTACCAAGTGTACCAGGCTTTAGAATGTGGTCACACGCCTGATGAAGGGGTCCTGCGTGGCTCCAAACGTCGCTTTTTGCTACTATGTGATTAAAGTTTTGGACCCATTTTTGGAAATCCTGGTGTGCCGGTGACATTTCCTCTTTATGATTGCATTCGGTTCCAGCCGATGGTCATTTTAGCACCCAATTCGAAATACAGCCGTTCGTGCAGAAACGTGTGCGAAGGGAGTATTGCATTGGAGGTTTTAAAATGTGTTCACACTATCCTGCATGGAAAAATGCAGCTCTATACCGTGCAGGCTGGTGCAGCACCAGCAGGGAGCAGTGCAATGTGTATTTTAGTGCATCACACTACAAGTTTACATTTACAAGTCAACATTACATCGTTTTTTTTTTTTTTTTTTTTTTTATCCAACTTTATTTGAAGTGTCATTCATGACACTTCATTTATGTCACTGGACAGCTGCTGCTGATGAGGTGCCATTCAATGCAATGCAGAAAAATGCAGACATGCTTAATTTTTTTGCACCACACTGCACATCACACATGCATTTCAGTGTGAATGGGGAATATAGGAACCAATTGTCTTGTATTTGCCCTGGTGCTGACCTGCGTTTTTCCAGTGAGGGATAGTGTGAACGAGCCTTTACAGATGCCTGTGCATATCTTTAATACCTGTTTTCAGCCTAGGGTTGCCACCTCATCCCTTTAAACCCCAACACATATTAATTACACAGGTTCTGTGGCTGATTAAGGTGGTAATTAAACTCACTTGGAACCTAATCTGCATTAAATTAGCCTCAGAATCTGTGTAATTCATGTGTTCGGATTTAAAGGGATGAGGTGGCAACCCTATTTCAGCCCCAAAAACCTATGGCACTCTGCAGAGCCATGCTTGGGAGCATTTTCGTCACCACTTAATGGCAAAGATGACCACCTGAAGCCAGAGTAGTGTACACACACACAGTCAGCTCAGTGTCATGGAGCCTATTAAAAGTGCAGGCTCAGTGTCACTGAGTAAAAGTGAGTTTTTAGATGTGTGGCTGTGTTTACTTACCCTCTGAAAAGTAATCTGTGGTAGTTGTCTTTTCAGATGTGCTTGACAGGCAGCTCAGGGGTGATATGTAACCTCCACACTGCTTGTTTTAACCACTAAAAGTCTACAGAACCACACCACAACTGCACACATTACACATTGTTGCAGAGCAGTTGTGGCGTGGTTCCGTGCACTTGAATAGGCCATGTTTGCAGTGTTTTTCCCTGCCAAACATGGCAGATTGTATAATTTTTTTTTTAAAAGTGAAATTTTTATTGTACACAAACAACAAGTACACACAGACAGAAATGCTGATAATGGAGCAAACTGTACTCAAGCATCAATAGGTTACATCTACAGTATATCCAGTCAACATATATATCTCAAAGTAGAGGGTATGAGTTTACATCCGTAGTTCAAATGAGGAAAGATAAAACAAATATATAGAATTATGATATTTGGCTAAAAAAAAAGGAGACACAAGAAAGGGTTCTATCAATTTTTACATCCCTTGTGCATCTTGGATGACCTTCAGTTGCAGGTCCTTACAAGAGAAGCTGCTGCTATAGCTTTTTTTTTTCCAAGCCCAGAGGGTTCTGCTTAGACACTGGAAGTCCACTGATCCCCCTTCCCATGAAGAATGGCTACAGTGTATGGGAGAAACTCTCAGATTGGAGAAGTATATCTACAAGGACACGGGCAGACCCCATAAATTTGATAACTTGTGGGGTCAATGGCTGGACACACCAGGTTTGAGCCCCTTGGAGTTGGTGCTGGATAGATTACTAATAGGACAAGGATAATTCACATGCCATGAGAATATAGGACTGTTATTGCTTAAGCCGAACTATGCGTATTTCGATTGCTTTTAAAATGACAGCAGTGACATTACTCCTCTTATGCCGCGTACACACGATCGGTTTTTCTGATGAAAAAAGACCGATGGACTTTTTTCACCGGACAAACCGATCGTGTGTGGGCCCCATCGGTCTTTTTTCCATCGGTATAAAAAAATAGTGCATGTTTTAAATTTTACCGATGGAAAAAAAAAACGATAGCAAATTCCGATCATCTGTGGGGAACTCCATCGGAGAAAAAACCAGCGCATGCTCAGAATCAAGTCGACGCATGCTCAGAAGCATTGAACTTCATTTTTCTCGGCCCTTCGGAGTGTTTTACGTCACGGCGTTTGGGACGGTCGGATTTTTGACTGATGGTGTGTAGGCAAGACTGATGGAAGTCAGCTTCATCGGATTTCCAATGGAAAAATCCATTGGATTTTATTCCATCGGAAATCCGATCGTGTGTACAGGGCATTAGGCTTTTATACAGGCTTTATTGTGGTTTATGTATGTGGCCTGTAATAAGTCATTTGTTAATATTCATGGAAGTTTTGAATGCCGTCTTGGAAATAATTTTTCAACTACTGCTATAATTTCTGTTTTATTGAAAAAAAAATATCTTTTCTGATTAATTTTTTTTTACATCCCTATTACAGGTATTAAGTAGCAGGTGGGATAGTACATTCTGAATTGACCCATAAGTTCCAGATTTTGTCAAACTTACGGGGGCATCCCCTAGCGTCAATTTGTACAGTGGAAGTGCTTGGTTAATGATAATAAGCCTGAAAGTAATAGTGGGTGAAGCCTGCGACTTCCAGTGCATAGTGATGGATTTCTTTGCGTTAGGTTAGATGTTAGTGTAGGAAAATTTGGCGTAGCTGAGAGCCAGGCCTGGGTTGAATCTGGGTCATGGTTGAGTACCTCAGGGAGATTGGATGACTCAACAGGCAGCATCTCTGGTAATTCCCCCTGCTCTCTGGAACCTCCGAGAAGCTTCCAGAAGTAGAGGGAGGAGTTTAGGCGGAGCTGCCTGGAGTATTGACAATTTTTCCAATCCCAAAAAAAAGGTTTGTACATTCTTGAATTAACATTCTTCGTCTTCAATGTAGCCCAGTAGGCATCGCAACGGGTTGCAAATATTGGGTATTTGAGAAATTGAACTCGGTGGGCATTCCTACATCATAATTTTGACCATGTGGAGAAGAAGAGATGGAATGTTGCGCTTCGGAGAAACAGCCCAGGTGAGAAAGGGTAGTAGTGGCTTCAGCCTGACTCCTTCCGGGACACATTTTGCCCCGCCCACAGGGCTTAGTCATAGGGGTAGGTATTTGGAGTAACTGATTGAATTCATACATCATGAGCCACTGTTTATATGTCCTTTGTATACTGCATATGTGTCTTATCCAAAGCAGTTGTGGACATCACATTCCTATTCAGTCATTCTATATGCCTCATTCATATCCAATTCATATCCACTTGCATCCAGCTGGTGTTCCTTTTATTCATTTATTTTTGTTTTCTCATGTTGATTCCAGCAGCTTAAGATGTATAAATCCTACCAGTTACTCCAAATCCCCACCCCTATGACTAAGCCCTGTGGGCGGGATGAAACGCATCGGTGGCATGTCCTGAAAAGAGTCTGGCTGAAGTGACTTACACCTTTTCTCCAGAATGAGCGTTTGACCATGCTGCAAAAACAGAAATGTGTACCAACATGGCTGCTGGTCATAATAACTTGTTATTCGGCAGTCAGGGATCAGTAAAACGTCTGCTCAACTGTCTGTTTTAACCGTTAATCGGACACCCGTGTGAACAAGGTTGTCATGCGCTGCACCCAGGGAACAATATCCAGTAAAGACACTTTTGCCACATGCTGCCCCCACTGTGAGTGCAGTTATTTTTTCTTGGTTTCTGGTGCAATGCCAGGCACCTGCCTGTACCGATGTATGGGCTTTTTTGCACTTGTGTTTCATAAGAACTATGAGTCCATCTGTAATGCAGATCTCTGTGAATGAATGAGGCGGTAGTGCGGACAGAACACAGCGATTTCAAAAGTGACAGCAGCTTCTATTACACTATAGAGGGAGAAGAATTCCCACACACTGTTTCGAGGACAGGGGCGTTCTGATGGGGGCTATTTGCTTTGCTACATGTTATGACCTAAATATGGGTGTCACATGTAACATGGTGCAAAAGGTGGAGTTACCCTTTAATTTCTGAATGGCCCTGAATCTGAACCTGTGAAAATGCATGCAGTGTGTTCCAGGGTTCAAGCCCCACCCTCTCTCTGTGCACACAGCAGCCCTGCGTGCACACACATGATAGAGGGTGTACAGAATCATAAAACATAAGGCTTTATCCTGCCCAGAAACTGCAAAAAGACTGATGAGTATGGCAGAAAACTATTATATAGTATGTAAAATGCAGATTAAAGATAGATTTAGCTGTCTTTGTTCTTTCTGGTCCCAAACAGGGCCGCCATCAGGGGGGTACAGGCAGTACACCTGTAAGAGGCCCGGAGGTCCCCAGGTGCCAGGTGCCCGCATAGCAACCAGCTCTTTTTTTTTTTTCGTAAGGGGCCCGGAGGTCCCCAGGGCGCCGGATGGCAACTCCCCCTTTTTTTTTTGCTCTTTTGTTTTTTTTTTTGTTCGTCAGCACCCAAAGCCCCCCCGACCTCAACAATTCGCGGCGGCAGCACCCCCCGCTTCTCAATTCGTGGGCACCCCCCGCTTCTCAATTCGCGGCAGCCCCCCCGCCTCTCAATTTGCGGCAGCACCCCCCCGGTTCTCCTCTGCTCCAGGGGGCCCATGCCTGGAGCTGTGTAAGGGGCCCCAAAATTCCTGGTCCCAAATGTAATGTTTTCTAGATTGCATGAGCTGCTTATTGATTGATTTGACTTGCTCTTTAATCCCTAAAACTACAGCAAAGAGAGTGAAAGAAGGAATAGGAAAGAAAAATGGGGACAGAAAGTCAATCAGATTTCATGCCTTTATGAAACCTACCTGGTCTTCTACACTTACTGCACAGACTACTGTACTCAGTGCCTGATTTATTAGGGGGCAAAAGGGGCAACTGCCCCGGGTCCTCTGACAGAAGGGGCCCCCCTCTATACAAAAATAATATGAAACAATATTAAAAAAAAAAATATAAAATAATAAAAAAATAATAATAAAATAATTTAAAATATATTATAATTTAAAAAAAAAATCCTTTCTTTTATTAAACGTATATAATTAATGTAATATTTTGTCTGTAAAAGGTTTTACTCTGGACTGGTATATTGTATAAAAAATATTTGTTTTAAAAACAAATTTTAATAGCTCAAGGGAACCACACATAGAGCGCTTACGCTGTTAAGGAAGGTGGCCTATGACTGCGTGCGTGTGCACGTGTGACCTCAGAATGACGTTGTGTCATGCACGTTGAAAATGTGTGACTTTAATAAGCCCTGGTTCACACTGGTGCGTTTTGACATGCGATTTGGCATGTCAAATCGCATGTCAAAACTGCGATATTTGCCGCAAATTGCCAGCAATGGCACCGTCCTAATCGGTGCGACGCCGCATTTACGGCGCTGCACCGATTTCAAAAAGTAGTTTCTTTACTACTTTTTGCGATTTCGGCCGCGATTTACATTGACATCTGTGCAGAAACCTGCACAGATGTCTTTGTAATCGCGACTGAAATCGGGACTGACCAGCGGGAGTGAAATCGGGCGAGTTCAGCTGAACTCGCACGGCTTCACTCCCGCAGCCCCAGTGTGAACCTGGGCTAAATGAGAATGTAAACCAACTCTGTGAATGAGGGCCCCCCCGGACCTGAACTGCCCCGAGCCCCCCATGGTCTATCTGGCCCTGACTGTACTATAATGCCGCGTACACACAATCGTAATTTCCGACAACAAATGTTCGATGTGAGCTTTTGGTGTGTATGCTCCATCGGACATTTGTTGTCGGAATTTCCGACAACAAATGTTTGAAAGCAGGCTCTCAATTTTTCCGACAAGAAAAGTTCTTATCGGAAATTCCGACCGTGTGTAGGCATTTCCGACGCACAAAAGTGCTGCGCATGCTCGGAATTAATTAGACGCATGCTCGGAATCATTGTACTTCATTTTTCTCGGCTCGTCGTAGTGTTGTACGTCTCCGCGTTCTTGACCATCGGAATTTCCGAGCAACATTTGTGCGACCGTGTGTAGGCAAGACAAGTTTGAGCCAACATCCGCCGGGAAAAAAAAAGACGGTTTTGTTGTCGGAAATTCCGATCTTGTGTACGCGGCATTAGTCAGAATTTCTATAGAGAGGCCAGCAAAAGGCAGATATAGTTCAGAATACACTACATCAGAGGTGTCTTGGGAGGGAGAGAGACCAACGTCTCTGGATTTAGATCTCCCCAACTAAAACACCAGAGGTCATTTATCTGCCCTGCACAGCACTGGAAGAAAAGGATTTGGTAAGGTGGCCCTTTAAGACAGAGGAGCCATGAATATTAGGGCGATATGTATTATGGGGATACAGCTATGTCTACAGATGCAAGCACTAACCACACCGCTAAACATAACAACTCTTAATTTAAAGAAGACAGGCTAGATATGGGCTCTCCAACCTTTTTAGTGTGAAGGCCGTATCATGTATTTTACAAATATTTGCGGGCAAAAAAAATCAAAAAAAAATCTGATTTATAAATTAAACTGATTGTGGTCAGCACAGTGGCTAAGCTGTTGGCACCTCCGCCTAGCTTAGGGTTTGGATCCCAACCATGGCACTACCTGCCTGGAGTTTGTATGTTCTCCCTGTACCTGTGTGGGTTTCCTCCGGATACTCCGGTTTCCTCCCACACTCCACAGACATGCTGGTAGGTTAATCCAAATTGGCCCTAGTATCTGAATGTGAGTTGGGGACCTTAGATTGTAAGCTCCTGGAGGGCAGGGACTGATGTGAATGTACAATGTATATGTAAAGTGCTGTGTAAACTGACGGCGCTATATAAGTACCTGTAATAAAAAAATCTATTTAAATGAATCAACAAGTTTAACTTGTTTTTTTTTTTTTTTTTAATCATCATAATTTGTCTTAGAGCAACAGAGAAAAAAATTTGTAAAACAAAGCCAAAAAAAATCCAAATAAACTTGCGACCCCTCACATCAGGATCCCCATTAGAGTCCCTCCTTACATGAGAGTCCCCATCATTGTCCCTCCTTACATCCGCCCTCTTGTATTGGGACTGCTAGATCCCTCCCACAGCTCTGCTCTCTGCAGTCTACGTACAGCATAGTGACAATGTCACCACTACTTTTACAAGGTAATAACTGGGTTTGCAAAGATATTTGGTGAACACAAAGTAGATATATATCCTTTGTGTCTATATATATACTGTATATATATATATATGTATAGTATATTTCAATGAAAGTTTTTGTGCCCAGAGTTCAGCTTTAAGCAATGTGTTCATACTTTCTCTGTATCCCCCTGCCGCCAGGCTGCCTTCTATTTGCTGAGTGAGGTTGAAAGTTACACAAAACTCTTGACTCAATTCATTAAGCTATGAAGTTTATTTGCCCTAACACCTTTCATGGTCAGAAGTGACAGCCAATGGGAGTTTACCAGTACTGAGATATACACAACCCGGACAGACAGACAGTTTTCTGATTTGACTTTCTCTGTCCTGCAATAAAGCAATACAGCTAGGTCCTTCCTGCCCCCAAGCTCCAATTACACAGTGAAGGAGCTCCATCAGATGATTGTGTTCCTCTGTTCACTCTGCTCTCTCCTCCTGTCAGTGTGTTCCTTTCATTATATTAATATGCAGCACACCTGACTGGCTCCTAGTGCTGCCCCATTCTCTCCCAGTCTGCTGCACAGGGGATTACCAGAGTTTAAAACCAAAATAAGCCCAGGTTCACGCTGGGCTGCGGGAGTGAAGCCGTGCGAGTTCAGCTGAACTCGCACGATTTCGCTCTCGCTGGCAGTCCCGATTTCAGCCACGATTACAAGGACATCTGTGCAGGTTTCCTGAAAGCGCAAAAAGTAGTACAGAAACTACTTTTTAAAATCGGTGCAGCGCCGCAGATGCGGCGTCGCACCGATTAGGACGGTGCCATTGCCGGCAATTTGCGGCAAATAGCGCCGTTTTGACATGCGATTTGACATGCCAAATCGCATGTCAAAACGCACCAGTGTGAACCAGGGCTTAATCAGATATTTACACAGCTTGCATCAAAAAGTACTTTTAAAAAGTTTAATTACACCTAATTGTATTCGTTTGTATTACTTTTTTAAATCTGCCTGGAGTTTGGCTCTAAAATTGGAAAACTGAAAAATAGATGCCTATAACTGCAGTAGAGAATTTTATTACAGGGGTTGTAAACCTTCAATGTTTTTCACCTTAATATATTCTATTCATTAAGGGGAAAAACTTCCTGTGCTGCAGCAGCCCCCCGGAGCCCCCCTTTTACTTACCTGAACCAGAAATGAGAACGAGCACACCAGCTCCAGTTGGTGCCCCGTGTCCTGATTGGATAGATTGATAGCAGCAGGAACCATTGGCTTCCGCTTCTGTCAATCAAATCCAATGATGCTGGAGCTGGGGGGCGGGGCCGAGTTCTGCTGTCTGTGTCACGGGAGTGCGCCCGCACGAGTGCCCCCATGGAAAGCGGCTCTCTAACGGGGCACTCAAGAAGAGGAGGAGCCGCTGAGGGACCCCAGAGGAGGAGGATCGGGGCCACTCTGCGCAAAACCAATTGTACAGAGGAGGTAAGTATGACATGTTTGTTTTAAGAAATAAATAAAAAAACAAACCTTTACATATCCTTTAAAAAATACGTAAACCAAATCACTAAACTTTCATGTAAGCTTTTACATGTTAATGTAGTTAAAAAATACATTTTCATCATTTTAAAATCTTCAACTTCCCGTAAAATAATACCAGGTGATCCTACCATGAAGGCAGGACAAGGGATGGATGGGAGGGGCGGCTGCCATGGGCGCAATGGTTTACTGTAGGGTAAGGTGAATTTTTTAACCACTTAAGCCCCGGACCATTTTGGCTGGTTAAAGACCAGGCCCCTTTTTGCGACTCGGCACTGCGTCGCTTTAACTGACAATTGCGCGGTCGTGCGATGTGGCTCCCAAACAAAATTGACGTCCTTTTTTTCCCACAAATAGAGCTTTCTTTTGGGGGGTATTTGATCACCTCTGCGGTTTTTATTTTTTGCGCTATAAGCAAAAATAGAGCGACAATTTTGAAACAAATGCAATATTTTTTACTTTTTGCTATAATAAATATCCCCCAAAAATATATAAAAAACATTTTTTTTTTCTCAGTTTAGTCCGATACGTATTCTTCTACATATTTTTGGTAAAAAAATTCACAATCGGCGTTTATTGATTGGTTTGCGCAAAAGTTATAGTGTTTACAAAATAGGGGATAGTTTTATGGCATTTGTATTATTATTATTTTATTTTTTTACTAGTAATGGCGGCGATCAGTGATTTTTTTCGTGACTGCGACATTACGGCGGACACATCGGACACTTTTGACACATTTTTGGGACCATTGTAATTTTTACAGTGATCAGTGCTATATAAATGCACTGATTACTGTAAAAATGACACTGGCAGTGAAGGGGTTAACCACTAGGTGGCACTGTAGGGGTTAAGTGTTCCCTGCATTGTGTTTCTAACTGTAGGGGGGATGGGCTCTGTGTCACATGACACTGATCTCCGCTCTGAGTACACAGAGCCGAGATCAGTGTCATTGTCACTAGTCAGAGAGGGGAGATGCTTGCTTACACAAGCATCTCCCCGTTCTATACCTCCGTGAGACGATCGTGGGGATCCCCGCGGCGATCGAGTCCGCGGGACCCGCGGTCTGACTCACAGGGATGGCGCAAGGGTCGTGAGCGTGCTGCCGGTGGCGCGTGCGCGACCAAACGGACAGGCACTTAAAGGGGACGTCCAGCACATGATCATCAGAAAGGGGCACAGATAATGGAAAAAAATACACCCCCCTAAGCTAGTAGGAGCGGCGGAGCGGGGGGAGGGGGTGTAATTCGGAATTTTTGTTTTTAATTCTGCACTGACTGTCTTTGAAATTGCCCCAGTTAGGGTGACCACATTTCCAAACTACCATTCAGGGACACCCTCCCTTCCCAAAAATCAGCTTGTGCTGTAACGAATCACAGCACAGTGATTGGACACAAGAGGCGGGATTTATGATTTCTCCAATCAGAAGCAGGGGGCGGGGATTGTGCTCCTCCAGGCATTCCCGGCCAGGACAAGTACTGTCAGTGAGTAAAGCGGTGATGTGGTGGCCTTTTTTGGGGGCATCAAATTGGCCCGCGGGGGGGGGGGGCTGTGTCAGTTTCATTCCGGGACACTGTATTGTCCTGGAATGAATGTGCCCGGGACAGACCTGCAAAATGCCCCAGTCCCTGTTCAAATCCAATCCGGGCACAAAACCGGGGACAGACTTGGTCCGGGGACAGTGTCCTCAATCCGGGGACTGTCCCCGGAAACTGGCGATGTCTGGTCACCATACTGTAGGGATGGGGGCGCCTTGCTTCTGTTACAAAGCTGGCAGGATTAGTGATAGTTGCAGTGATTTTGAGTGACTGCTGGGCATAGAATCTCCTAAGCTTGCACATCATTAATGGGGTGGGGGGTGCAGTTTGGCGCCTTTGCCCTGGGTGACCTTGTCCTGGCACTGAATGGTGACCTTTGTTCAGGCACTTCCTGTTATAGGGTGACAACACTTGGTCTCTGTCTTTCAATTGTGCTGCTGCATTGTCACCCTTGCACATGGCCTTATAACTGAGACTAAAGCAGGTTAAAGATCATGAGATAACACAGTTGAAACAGAGATGTAATCAATAACTATCAGAGTGATTGATCGGAACAGAAATTGATCATTTACCAAAGTGTGTCTGGCCACCATTAGGAAATGTGTAAATGTCATGCAGTTAGGATTTACATCTATTTTTACGTTTCCAAAACGCCTAGAAGCCTATCCCCCCGGTGGGTGCACGCCATACTCTGTTAATACAACCCATCACCATGTTTACCTTTTTTTTTACTTTATTAAAATGTCACACAATGTTAAACGCGTCATACTGCGTCTTTATGCGCTGCGTAAAAATGTATCCTGTCCTACTTTTTTTTTTTCCAGCGCAAACCAATACGGCGTGTTTGTGTGAACAGAAACAAAAGGGAATTAATCGAAGAAACTTCAATGACATTAAATCAAGGCGCGCGGACATCTTTTGGAGTGGCCAATGACAATTGCAGCTGCAGGGCAGAGATGAAGGATGAAGATACTACATACAGATGACACAGCCATCATATATTATACGGCGGCTCTGGATTTTCAGGTGACAACGTTGTAGCGCACATTTTCTTGTCGATCATTAACCATAACAAGAAGAGATCAGCTGAGATTGGATCAGATCCATCCAGAATCTTCACTCATCTACATTATAATAACTGCTTTATTTACTTTATTAGATCAGAGGTAAGGCTTTATAGGTTTAGGAGAAAATCATCCTTAGAAATTCCGCCTTGTAATATCCATGTCATTTTTATTTTTTTTTTGTTTCTTCAAAGAGGGAGAAAAAGAAAGCGGGAATGTGAGAGAGAGAGAGAAAGGGGAAGCCTTGTCTGAGCCAGAGACTCCCCTCCCCCTCCTCCTCCCTCTCCCAGACAGGGGAATACAGTCTGCTGCAGATTTACAGCCGCACGCCTCTGATTGGTCAACTCCTCTGACAGCTCTGATTTAGTATCTCTCACGATTGGCTGCCCTTTGACAGGCTGATTTATAAGTCAAATCTGATTGGCCTGCTTGATGTGCCTGAAATTTATGAGTTTGCTCCTGATAGTGAGCAGAGAAAGAGGAGGAGGAGGTGGAGGAGGAGGAGGAGGAGGCAGGCGGCTCTCATTATCCTAATGTGCTCAGAGTCACACACGGACAGACACAGGCTGAGCTCATTATTCTAATAGGGAACATGCATGTCACACATGTTTGCATGCTCATCGTCCTAAAGCATGTCATCCCTCCATACAGGGGGGGAGGGTCACCATGACACTGACAATGTGACACAAGAATAACATGTATGCTGGGTGTACACTGCACATCTGTGTTATTTGTAGTGTCAGCAAAGGCAGGATGTGCAGCAAGGCTCTGCTATCTTCTGTGTCACTCTGCCACTGACTAATATGGAGGAAAAATGAGAGCCATGGGAGGACAGGATTACCAAATAGTCATGACTCAGGGGCTCATTACTCTCATATTACTTACCATATTAATTAGGAGCTTGCTGGAAGATTATTCTGTCGTTAGCTACCGCTTAACAAATTCCACTGTTGTAGGATGTGTGATTCTACACGGGGGTATACCGGGCAGGGACGACCCATGATTAGGGGGTGGCTAAATGACAGAGGTGAGAAAAGATGCACTATGAAAAATGAAAGTGACGCTAAACTCTGCTTAATAATAAAAAAAAATCTATCCTATCGGAAGAAAAGCCTAAAGCTTCGTACACACGATCAGACTCCATCGGACAATTGTTGGATTTTCCTACAACAAATGTGTGATGGCAGGCTGTTGTTGGAAAATCTGACCGTTTGTATGCTCCATCGGACAATTGTTGGATTTTCCGACAACAAATGTGTGATGGCAGGCTGCTGTTGGATAATCCGACCGTTTGTATGCTCCATCGGACAATTGTTGTCGGATTTTCCTACAACAAATGTTTTATAGCATGCTTTAAAGTGGATGTAAACCCACTCTTATCCTTTCTAAACTACTGCCATAGTGCTGATCTATAAGGATATAGATGCCTCCTGCATGTATCCTTACCTGTCAAATGTCTCCCCTCTGTCTGTTATGAGACCTGAAAAACTGCAGATTCTGTGGGTGGATCTGTTGTCTGGAGCTCGGTGGGTGGAGTCGTGATGTCAGTAGACTCCCCGCCCACCTCTACACTCCCCTTGTCAACATGCATTTTCTCCTGTGTATTCCTTCTGCTATGATCACTAACATCCAGTCAAAATCCAGAAAAGTAACCACATGACTTCAGAAAAGGAGTGGGGGTGGGAATTAAAAAACTAATGTCTAAAGCTAGTGCACGAGATATGTAAATAACCTGTCACTCAAAGCAAGGGGGCGGAACGGACAAAGGTTTTTCTCTGTTTGTCCGTTTTATCTCACTGAACAATAAAAGAGGATTGCTCAGAGCTGAATTAACTCTTTGTGGCAAGACCTGGCACAAATGATAGGAAATCTTATACTCTACATTGTGATAGCAAAAAAAAAAAAAAAAAAATTGGGTTTACATCCACTTTAAAACTGTCCGACAACAAATGTGTGTTGTCGGATTATCCAATCGTGTGTACACATGTCCGTCAGAAAAAAATCCAAAGTACAAACACGCATGCTCCGAACCAATGCTAACCATAGCACAACATTAGCAGAAGTTGCCCAAAGGGTGGTGCTAAAGAGCTGAAAAACCACGTAGTTTCATGTTTGTTGGCTGAAAAAGTTCTGCCGTCTGTATGCAGAACAAGTTCACGGCCAACACCCTTCAGACAACATTCCATGGATTTGTCTGATGGAAATCCGATCGTGTGTACGAATCTTAAGTCTAAAGCTGGCCATAGATGGATTGAAAGTCAGCTAGTTCAGCAGAGACCGGTCAAATTTCCATCCATCTATGGGTATTCCCATTATGGAGGATTTGATCTAATGATCGACTTGTCTCGAACTGGAATGTTGGATATTCGTTCAGCTTCAATTAGCTGCAACGTGTATTATCACAGCGGAGGAGTAAACTACACTATATTGTCAAAAGTATTGGGACGCCTGCCTTTACACGCACATGAATTTTAATGGCATCTCAGTCTTAGTCCGTAGGATTCAATATTGAGTTGGCCCACCCTTTGCAGCTATAACAGCTTCAACTCTTCTGGGAAGGCTGTCCACAAGGTTTAGGAGTGTGTCTATGGAAATGTTTAACCATTCTTCCAGAAGCGCATTTGTGAGGTCAGGCACTGATGTGGACGAGAAGGCCTGGCTCGCAGTCTCCACTCTCATTCATCCCAAAGGTGTTCTTGCTTTGTGCACTGGTCCAAATCATTTACATCATACTAGCTTATGATGAAATACTTACCTTAGATCAAAGCTGTTGCAGTGTCCCGACACACTGCTGTGACCGGCAACATGTCGTCCCAAAGTTATTTCTGGGTTCCACGGGCTCCGGCGCTGTGATTGGCCATGCGGGAGCCGCCAGTATCGGCACATCAGCTGAAGAAACGGCACGAGCGAGCCGTTTCTTCAGTGCACATCGGCACATGCGGATACAGTGAATATCTCCTAAACTGTGTAAGTTCAGGAGAAATTCACAGTACCTACAGGTAAGCCTTATTATAGACTTACCTGTAGGTAAAACTGGTTGTACAGGGTTTACAACCACTTTAATGCATCAGCATACCAAGACATTTTAGACAATTTCATGCTCCCAACTTTGTGGAAACAATTTGGGGACGGCCCCTTCCTGTTCCAACATGACTGCAGACCACTGCACAAAGCAAGGCCATGGTCACAAAGACATGGATGAGCGAGTTTGGGGTGGAGGAATCTGATTAGCCTGCACAGAGTCCTGACCTCAACCCGATAGAACACCTTTGGGATAATTTAGAGCAGAGACTGCGAAGCAGGCCTTCTCGTCCAACATCAGTGCCTGATCTCACAAATGCGTTAAACATTCCCATAGACACACTCCTGAACCTTACAGACAGCCTTCCCAGAAGAGTTGAAGCTGTTATAGCTGCAAAGGGTGGGCCAACTCAATATTGAACATTACGGACTAAGACTGCCATTAAAGTTCATGTGCGTGTAAAGACAGGCGTCCCAATAGATTTGACAACTGAGTGTAGCTCAATGGGGAGAATTCCCACATCCAACTCATATGTGAGGGACATGGGAGCCTATGGGTAACACCAACGCTCCCAAAATTTACAGCTGTTGATGAATGAGCCGGAGCTGCAGGATAACATTCTGACCTGGAGAGGATCAAAAATAGGTAAGTACACAGATAATTTTTATACAGAAAGGAGGAGGGGGTGGGAACAATTTTAAGAATAGTTAAACTTAAAGTGAAACTTCACCTGAAAAGGGAAGTTATACTTTATCTTCTCCTCCCTGTCCCTGTGAAGCCACAGGCGTCGGGGACCCAAGACCGGTGTAGAATCTGGCTGGATGAGGGCAACGCTGGATCCATGGACAGGTAAACAGGCTGAAGATACTCTTTAAAGTGATACTAAAGGAAAAATAAAAAAATAAAAAATAACAAACATTTCATACTTACCTGTGCAGCAGTTTTGCACAGAGCAGCTCTGATCCTCCTCTGCTCAGGTCCCCTGCCGGCACTCCTGGCCCCTCCCTCCTGTCGAGTGCCCCCAGACATAAAGCGGAGCTCCACCCTAAAGTGGAACTTCCGCTCATCGGAACCCTCCCCCCCTCTGGTGTCACATTTGGCACCTTTCAGGGGGGAGGGGGGTGCAGATACCTGTCTAAGACAGGTATTTGCACCCACTTCCGGGAGTCCTCTCTGCGGGTATTCTGCGGGTAGTACATCACTTCCCGCAGAATACCCGTTGTGTTCTGGGAAACACTCGGCTCCCAGAACACAACGGGGACCGGTGAGAACGGCGCAGCGCTACTCGCGTATGCGCCGTAGGGAACAGGGCAGTGAAGCCGCAAGGCTTCACTTCCTGGTTCCCTCACCGAGGATGGCGGTGGGGGCAGCAGAGTGACGAGCGATTGCTCGTCTTCTGCTGCCGATGTCGCTGGACTCCAGGACAGGTAAGTGTCCTAATATTAAAAGTCAGCAGCTGCAGTATTTGTAGCTGCTGGCTTTTAATATTTTTTTTCGGCGGAGCTCCGCTTTAAAGCGGAACTTCACCTGAAAAGGGAAGTTCTAGCTAAACTTCTCCTCTGCTGCAATCAGAAGGTTTTTACCTTTATGCATAAAATGCATGAAGGTAAAAAAAAACTTCAGCCTTTAGAACCACTTTCACTTTAAAGTGGAAATAAACCTCTCCCAAATAGATTTCTAATTGGGCCCCAGGAACTATTAGCCATAATGTGTGAGTATGCAAGCATCTTAGCACATTATATCAGACTTACCTGGCAAGTGATCGCCACTGGCACTGCACTGTTAGTGCGCCCATTCTCCATCATGGGCATTTCCCTCTTCTCCTGGTCTTCCTTCCAGGTTCATCACCCGCCCAATGGTTCATGAATGTGTCGAGTGGGCATTAAAGCCTACCCATTTGCCGCTGCGCGTATGTGGTATGTGGAAGACAACAGGTTAATAAACTCAGATACACGCTTCTCCATAAACTGGGGTTTCCTAGAGCAGCAGGGGTAAAATCTAACCTCCTCTACAGCAACACAATCCTTCTTTGTCCTGGTTGGCCTGGCACAAATGCCCCCTTTGTAAATAGCATGGCCTGGGTGATTCATTTTTTTTTACCCAACATAGATATAAGATGGTCAGGGCATTTATAAAACAGCTATGTGGGTTGTTGGCATTTACTTCCAAGTCTATGGGTATCTTCAGCTTGTCATTCAGGGTTGCAATGAGTACTGGCTAAGAATCAATAGCTAATATTAATCTAAGATAACAGTAGAACTTGTGGCATCTGCATGCTACACAGACACTCCGTTTCATATAACAGTATGTATGTCTTTGTGAATGTCAGGACTGGAGGCTGGGGTAGCAATTGGCAGTCACAGTGTTCCCTAATATCCACCCTTCATCTGATGTTTATAAGCAGCTTTAGGGTGGTTATAGATGAACAGATCTTTAATCAGTCCTGACAGCTGATGAGATGTAGAGAGCTTCATGGCAGCATGTAAAATAACTTGGCAGCTCCAGCGTCATCTCGATTTCTGCATTTCCAAAGCTGCTATCAAGTCCAATGACATTAAATGAGAAGTGTGAGCTTTCAAAAAACAAACATACTTATTTACCTAGATGCTGTAGCATCGATCTAATGCTGCAACTCTCCCCCGCTGGCTCTACACCGAGAACTGAGTGATCAAAGACCACTAATAGCTCAGTTCTCAAATCCACTCTCTGTCACTGCTCTGTGCTATGCCCCTCCAGTGCTCAGTGGAGCACTGGGCTGTGAAAGTGGCAGAAGCAGCTGGCCCAGGTTTTCAGCATGCCGCTGAGAGGCTGAGCCAACGGCCGAATAGGCATCTGGGCAGATCCCAACATTATTGTCGGGATCTCTGCAGAGCCTGGACTGGCTCTGTGACATCAGTCAACAGTGGGCTTTAGGCCGTTGTTGGCTTCTCCTGTGGGTTACAGGCGTGTACTTAGTTCTGCACTCCTGTGACCCACAGGAGAAGTATGGCCAAAAGAGCTTTGGCCATATTTTCCCTTTGAAGAAATAGGAAGAGATAACCCGGTTGTCGCAAACCTTGCCAAGCCCAAGTGATTAGCAGGTAAAAGCAGCGCCAGCTTGATTCATCCAGATCATGTGCCCAACATGTTTTGCCTCGCCCCAGGGATTAATCATGGAGATGAGGGTCTGCTGGTTGGCCACCAGCAGACCCTCAAACCACCAGCTCACCACTCAACCAACATGCTATGCAGTTTCAGATATCTGTTCTTCACAGAAAGGGGCCCGTGCCCCTCCCCCTGACTTCTCCATCAAGATCAATAATACAACCATCAGTCCCTCCCCTCATGCCAAGGTACTAGGTGTAATCCTAAACTCTGACCTGACCTTTCATGCCCAAATCCAATCACTGTCCAAATCGTTCAGACTTCACATTTCCAAAATACGCTCCTTTCTAACCGTCAAGACCACTAAGCAACTTATTCACTCCCTTATTATCTCTCGCCTTGACTATTGTAACTCCCTCCTCATTGACCTACCTCTTCAGTCTATCATGAATGCTGCTGCCAGACTCATCCACCTTAGCAAGCGTTCAGTGTCCGCCACTCCTCTCTGCCAATCCCTCCACTGGCTTCCCATTGCCCAAAGAATAAAATTCAAAACACTAACAATAACATACAAAGTCATTCACAATTCTGCCCCGAGCTACATCACCAATCTTGTCTCCAAATATCACCCAAACCGTCCTCTCCGCTCCTCCCAAGACCTCCTACTCTCTAGCTCCCTTGTCTCCTCCTCCCATGCTCGTCTCCAGGACTTCTCCAGAGTCTCTCCCATCCTCTGGAACACACTACCCCAATCTGTCCGGCGATCTCCTACTCTGTCCACTTTTAGGCGATCCCTGAAAACTCATCTCTTCAGGGTGGCCTATCCTGCCTCCAGCTAACAACCAAATCTACTACTCCCCTCATCAGTTCATCCCTCACAGTCCCTACCTTTTGTTTCACCAGACCCTCCCTTTTAGATTGTAAGCTCGCAGGAGCAGGGCTTCTTTAACCCTCTTGTTTTGAATTGTACTGTTGGTGTAGTGTCTCCCTGCATTGTAAAGCGCTGTGCAAACTGTTGGCGCTATATAAATCCTGTATAATAATAATGATTTCACAGATTTTCACCATTGTGTTAAGATTCTAGATTGTAAGCTCTAAGGAGCAGGGCCCTCTGATCCCTCCTGTTTTGAATTGTATTGTAACTTTACTGTCTGCCCTCATGTTGTAAAGCGCTGCGCAAACTGTTGGCACTATATAAATCCTGTATAATAATAATAATTATGCAAACAAAAAAACAAGCATTCCCGTCTCTGACTCAAGTTTGTCATTACTAACAAGGGTGCTCTATACTGCCCAGTTATTAAATTGAGTTGTAATTGCTTTTTGTATGTTTTATTCAAATTAATTTAATTCAAACCTTTGTATAGAATTTCAGAAAAGTGGTTCATTGGAGCATTTGATAGTACCATTATAAACTCAAAACATTTGACATTTAAACCCTGAAAATGCTTTTTCGATTATCATGCCAATGTTTCATATTTATCGTTTTAATTTTGGAATTCACGTGTGCATTACCGCATTCACAGTTAGGATTTTGTTGGTTTGTTCCAAGAAAAAATTTCCCTTGATTTTCCTTATTACTGACAGTCAATTTGATCCCATTTCCCATTACAAAATCAAACGCACGCTCCAAAAAACGAATTTCTTCAAACAAAAATTCTGCTGGCGTATGGGCAGCTTTAGGCTTGCCACAGTTGTATTCCAGGATAAACATAGTTTATTTACATTTATCTTTATTTATGTAGATTTGTATTGTTTGCAGATAGATGGTTGCCATGTACTAACAGGCAGTAAATCACTAAGAATACTCTGTAGAGGAGACAGTGCCATTTCAGGAGTTATTGGAGTCTCCCAGCTGCAGAGCAGGGGTCCGGGAAGTGCAAATGGATTGCCTTAATCTCCAGGGACATGTCTGCTTTCAAAGGGAATCCTCCTTCATCACATATGGCCCTGCTTTCCTTTTACTGCTGGCTGATGTGTCTCTGTCATTTTGGTATGAGTTTGTAACATAAGTGAATAGCATTGAACGCTTGCACTTGCATTGTGTATTGGCTACAAATGAGGAATAATATATTGCCTTTCAAGACAAGATATACTGCAGCAGTAAACTATAAGCAGTGGGCGAAAAATATTTTAACCATACCTTTTTTTATTAAAAACCTTCATGCATGTCATCAACAGTCTAGGTGCGCCACTCATGTACAGGACAATAACATTGTGTTAACTGTGATCTCCTCTCTCCTATGTGAACCTTGTTCACCTTTTTAGTAAATATTGCAGTGCAGTCAAGGCGCCCCAGTCGGTTAGAAATTATGATGCAATATTTTTTTAGCCAGGCTTTGTGGAGGCCGTGGTTGGCCTACTGGTATGTAAATTAACCACTTCAGCCCCGGACCATTTGGCTGGCCAAAGACCAGGCCACTTTTTGCGATTCGGCACTGCGTTGCTTTAACTGACAATTGCGCGGTCGTGCAACGTGGCTCCCAAACAAAATTGATGTCCTTTTTTTCCCACAAATAGAGCTTTCCTTTGGTGGTATTTAATCACCTTTGCATTTTTTATTTTTTGCGCTATAAACAAAAATAGAGCCACAATTTTGAAAAAAAATCTATATTTTTTACTTTTTGCTAAATATCCCCCAAAAATATGTAAAAAAACTTTTTTTTTCCTCAGTTTAGGCCGATACGTATTCTTCGACATATTTTTGGTAATTGGTTTGCGCAAAAGTTATAGCGTCTACAAAATAGGGGATAGTTTTATGTAATTTTTATAAAAATTTTTTTTTTTACTAGTAATGGCGGCGATCAGCGATTTTTATCGTGACTGCGACATTATGGCGGACACATCGGACACTTTTGACATAATTTTGGGACCATTGTCATTTTTACAGCTATCAGTGCTATAAAAATGCACTGATTACTGTAAAAATGACACTGGCAGTGCAGGGGTTAACCTGTAGGGGGCGCTGAAGCGGTTAAGTGTGACCTAGGGAGTGATTCTAACTGTTAGGGGGCGTGGCTTGCCGTGACACGTCACTGATCGCTGTTCCCGATGACAGGGAACAGACGATCAGTGACATGTCAATAGGAAGAACGGGGAGATGTTGTGTTTACACTGACATCTCCCCGTTCTTCAGCTCTGTGACCCGATCGCGGGACACCGGCGGACATCGAGTCCGTAGGTCCCGCGGGCACGGTCACGGAGCTCGAGACAGGGTCATTCATTTCCAGATATATCCTACATGCATCCACCCCTGAAAAACGAGTCACATCTCGCGAAACGCATCAGCTGTTATAGATTTTATGTATACTCATTTATATCTAATGCAATGCGATCTTTAACCATGTACAATTGTATCGACTTTGGCTTTGTTTATGCTACTATGTGTGATTATTTCTGCAATAAATGTTTTTATTTTAGTTATATTTGTCAATTTCATCTGCCTATTGTGCACACGTCATCTAAAGTCCCAAAGGGTGATACCTTTGTTTTTATTATGCTTTTTATACTTCAATGATGTTCCATTCGATTTTGTCTTTCCAATTCTGGTGTTGACCTCTCTATAATTTGAGGCTCAACACAATCTGTTAAGCACATCAGCTTTTTCACACAGCGGTGATGTTAGATCCATTCTCCCTCATCGGCATTGGTGTCTTCCTCTATCTACACGCCTTATGGACTTTATTATCTAGTTTTAAAGAGACTTTTATGATTCTATTGGCACTGCCCCCTTTACATGTTTTATGCTTAATTGGTGTACAATCCAACCATTGGTGCTGGCTGCCTGTACAGTTATGCCGCGTACACACGATCGGTTTTTCTGATGAAAAAAGACCGATGGACTTTTTTCATCGGACAAACCGATCGTGTGTGGGCCCCACCGGTCTTTTTTCCATTGGTATAAAAAAATAGAACATGTTTTAAATTTTACCGATGGAAAAAAATCCGATAGCAAATTCCGATCGTCTGTGGGGAACTCCATCGGAGAAAAAACCCGCGCATGCTCAGAATCAAGTCGACGCATGCTCAGAAGCATTGAACTTCATTTTTCTCGGCTCTTCTGATTGTTTTACGTCACAGCGTTTGGGACGGTTGGATTTTTGACTGATGGTGTGTAGGCAAGACTGATGGAAGTCAGCTTCATCGGATTTCCGATCGTGTGTACAGGGCATTATTCTTCTATATTTCCTTGTCAAAGTATTTTATTGGACATATATATTAGTCACATACAGATCATATGTAATACATGTTGTTGATATTTGTCCAATTATTACATATTCTTCTATATTTCCAAGCGCCGATATTTCTTTTATTTTTTTGCATCGGCAAATGTGCCTTGTGCATGAAACCTAAAGGTGAACTAACCTTTAAAAGCATGAATCAAATACCATGTTTCTTATATAAGCTCTTCAAAAGTCTGTTCTGCATTATTCTACACATGAACCGAAGGTTAAATAGCATTTGTAACTACTGATTTTATTTGTAGCTGTATTTAAAGAGGAAGGCTTGGTTTAGTTAAACATATATGATACTTCAGGTAAAGCACCTTATCAATGTGTTGGGAAGATGTGCCCTAGGGGCACTCGGGTACTAGCCATAAGTTTTACCTTTTGTTCAACTTCATGGTAGATGGGTGTCACCTTCAGCAAGGGGCCATGTCACAAGTACACACTTCTGACACCTGTAGAAGGTCAGCATTTTTTTTCTCAGCAGTTGTCCCGGGCCACTCTTATGGACAGCACAGTGGCTAAGCGGTTAGAACGTCTGCCTGGCACCAATAGGATTGCCAGTTGGAATCCCAACCATTGCACCACCTGCTTGGAATTTGCAAGTTCTCTCACTGCCTAGAAATAGCTGGTTGTTAAGCAGCGGGACGGTAAGCCGACCGCCCGCATCCTCATCTATGGCTAAACACCACCCGCTTCTTATGATTACTGCTTTATTAGCCTGTGGCTACTGGTTTTGTATTTTCATTTAGGATGAAGTGCATTTACATTATACAAATCTAACTCTGAAGCATTGTTAAATATTAGCCTGAGCCGTGTATCCAAATACGAATAGACTGTCAATCACATTTTTTGAATGTTTACTTGTATTTTTATGATTGTTTCTAAAATAAATACTCCTAGTTTTTTACAATATTTACTCATGTGCCGCCTAAAGTCCATTCCTTAGTTTATCCATATTCTTTCAATCCCAAGGAGGCAAAGCTCTGTTTTTTTAAATCTCTCGTGCACAAAGCAAGATGTTATAAGTAAACACATGTTCCCTCCTTTTCACTTTGCACTTTGATAAATCGAGCCCCTAGCACAAAGAGCAAAGGGATGTGCAGACTGCGCTAAGCTCTAGTAATCAAGTTTCAGGATACTGTAGTCATATTAGTTCATTTATCTGCTCAGTCTAAACTGTTGAAATGTGATTTCTGATTGGTTTCTTATGATTGATGCACACAGGTGTAAAATATGTTGTGTTCAGATCCGTATTGTGTACAGTTTTTGGATCTGAACGCAGCAGTATTGTATTCTATGGGCCCATTCACAAAGCTGCAGTTTATCCTGTAGCTTATTGCTGAATAAACCAAAACAAGAAAAATCTGTGTCCAGGGTCTGATTCTGAAAGTATCTTATGCAGTACTTATGTAACTGTGTAAATTCTTAGGATTATTGTACTGGTTACGGTCAGAACACTATCTGCATTAAGTCTGCATAGTCTCCCTGTGCTTGTGTGGGTTTCCTCCCACACTCCAAGGACATGCTGGTAGGTTAATTGTCTAAATTGGCCCTAGTATGTGTATGTATTCACGTGAGATAGGGATCTTAGGTTGTTAGCTCCTTCATGACAGAGACTGATGTGAAAGTACAATTTGTGAAGGGCTGCACATATTCAGCGCTTTATAAATACCCAAAATATTGTTTTTTTTTTTAAATGTCTCTTTGTCCAGCAGAGGGCCTGTATATTTGTCTTTTGGGAAATGCAACCCTTTCTACAGTACCTTGAAAAAGCATTCATACCCCTTGAAATTTTCCATATTTTGTCATGTTACAACCAAACGTATTTTATTGAGATTTTATGTGATAGACCAACACAAAGTAGCACATAATTGTGACGTGGAAGGAAACTGATAAATGGTTTTCAACATTTTTTACAAATAATCTGAAAAGTGTGGCATGCATTTGTATTGAGCCCCCTTTACTCTGATACCTCTAAATAAAATCTAGTGGAACCAATTGCCTTCAGAGGTCACCTAATTAGAAAATAGAGTCCACCTGTGTGTAATTTAATCTCAGTATAAATACAGCTGTTCTGTGAAGTCCTCAGAGGTTTGTTAGAGAACCTTAGTGACCAAACAGCATCATGTAGGTTAAGGAACACACCAGACAAATCAGGGATAAAGCTGTGGAGAGGTTTAAAGCAGGGTTAGATTATTAAATAATATCCCAAGCTTTGAACATCTTACAGAGCACTGTTCAATCCATCATCTGAAAATGCAAATAGTATTGCACAACTGCAAACCTACCAAGACATGACCATCCACCTAAACAGCCCCGTCATTGGGTCCCATTGTTGGTGTCATTGAGAAAAACTGTGCCCCATTGTTGGTGTCATTGTGAGGAATTGTCCCCCATCATTGGTGTCTTTGTAAGGAATTGTGTCCCATCCTTGGTGTCATTGTGAGGAATTGTGTCCCATCGTTGATGTCATCGGGCCACTTTGTTGGTGTCATTGGGCCCCATTGTTGGTGTCAGTGGGAGAAACTATGACCCATTGTTGGTATCAGTGGATGAAATAGTGCCCCAAGGGTCGGATAAAAGCAAGCAAAGGGCCGCATCTGGCCCCCGGGCCGCAGTTTAGAGACCACTGGTTTAGATCAAAGCATAATCATGTGTTAGAATGGCCCAGTCAAAGTCCAGACCTAAATCCTATTGAGAATCTGTGACAGAGCCTGAGCTATTTTGCAAAGAAGAATAGGCAAAAATGATCTCTCTAGATGTGCCAAGCTGTTAGAGACATACCATAATAGACTTGCAGCTGTAATTGCAGCAAAAGGTGGTTCTACAAAGTATGGGCTGAATAAAATTGCACACCACACTTTTCAGATATTTATTTGTAAAGAAAATTGAAAACCATTTATCAATTTCCTTCCACTTCACAATTATGTGCCACTTTGTGTTGGTCTATCACATACAATCTCAATTAAATACATTTACATTTTTGGTTTTAACATGACAAAATGTGGAAAATCTTAAGGAGTATGAATACTTTTTTCAAGGCACTGTATACCCAGGGAATGCATAGGGCCATGTTCTAATTGCTACTTGTATGTGATCCTTTGGCTATACCCAAGAAACATTAAAAGGTCCATCATGTTCTAATTGATACTTGTAAAGGATCCTTTTATACCGAAGAAATACTAAGGGCCATATTCTAATTGCTACTTTTTTTGTTCTATCTGAGCCTCTGGTAATCATCCAACAAAATAAATAATAATAATAAAAAAAGGTCTCTTTGTCCAACAGAGGGCCTGTATAGTTGTCTTTTATGAAATTCAACCCTTTTTATACCCAGGAAATGTTTAGGGCCCTGCTCTAATTGCTACTTGTATAAGATACGATAGCTATACCCAAGAAATACTAAAGCCCTGTACACACGATCGGATTTCCTATGGATTTAAATCCGATGGATTTTTCCATCTGAATTCCGATGAAGCTGACTTCCATCAGTCTTGCCTACACACCATCAGTCAAAAATCCGACCGTCCCAAACGCCGTGACCTAAAACACTCCGACGAGCCGAGAAAAATGAAGTTCAATGCTTCTGAGCATGCGTCGACTTGATTCTGAGCATGCATGGGTTTTTTTTCCGATGGAGTTCCACACAGACGATCGGAACTTGCTATCGTTTTTTTTTCCATCGGATAAATTTAAAACTTGTTCTATTTTTTCTCACCGATGGAAAAAGACTGATGGGGCCCATACACGATCGGTTTGTCCGATGAAGAAAGTCCATCGGACTGTTTTCATCTGTAAGACCGATCGTGTGTACAGGGCATAAGGGTCATGTTCCAATTGCTACTTGTATAGGATCCCTAGGCTATACCCAAGAAATACTAAGGGTCATTTTCGAATTGCTACTTGTATAGGATCCTAAGGCTGCATTCACACCTGAGCGTAGCGCTTCGAGCATTTTTACTGACGTTTTTACCGGCGTTTTGTCGCGCGAATACGGTCGTTTTTGCACATTTGCATATGGCGTTTTCAGGCGTTTTTCAACTTCGGCGTTTTTCTTGATAGCCAATAGGAAAAATGATCATCACTGTCATCATTTGTTGCTATGTTTTTAGATTTTGTTCATCTGCTTCCTGGGTGAATACTGTACTACCGGTTCATCATTGTGCTTCCTGCTCCATCTTTGTACTATCTTCTGCACAAAGATGAGTGACAATGAGATGGCGTGTTTTCTGGCAGCAGCCACTGTTACCTCATACTTTCTACATGAAAGAGAGAGGAGAAAGAAGAGGGCACGCAGATATTGGATCCACCCAGTAATTGCCGAACGAGAAGAGAGAGGCCAATTTTGGGTCATGTATAGTGATCTACGTGAGCATGATGATAAATTCTTGGACTACACAAGGATGTCCATAAAAAGGTTAGTCAAAGTATTTTGGATTCATGATGTTTGACATTGTTCCTGTCTTATAATGTCCACTAATGTCCACTAATAAACACCATATTTCTTATTGTTGCTCACAGCTTTGATGAGTTACTGGGTTTACTCAGTAGCCGGTTGCAAAGAATGGACACCTATTTCCGGAACAGTATACCCCCAGTGGAACGACTAATCATCACACTGAGGTAAATTCTTCTTAATTCCTTTTGTCCCCAGTGCCACGTATCATCAGTGCCACATATCAATACCACCTGTCAGTGTCACGTGTCATCATTGCCACCTGTTAGTGCCACCTGTCCCCAGTGCCACCTGTCCCCAGTGCCACGTATCAATACAACCTGTCAGTGTCACGTGTCATCATTGCAACCTGTTAGTGCCACCTGTCCCCAGTGCCACGTGTCCCCAGTGCCACGTATCAGTACCACCTGTCAGTGTCACGTGTCATCATTGCAACCTGTTAGTGCCACCTGTCCCCAGTGCCACCTGTCCCCAGTGCCACGTATCAATACCACCTGTCAGTGTCAAGTGTCATCATTGCAACCTGTTAGTGCCACCTGTCCCCAGTGCCACGTGTCCCCATTGCCACGTGTCCCCAGTGCCACGTATCAGTACCACCTGTCAGTGTCACGTGTCATCATTGCAACCTGTTAGTGCCACCTGTCCCCACTGCCACGTGTCCCCAGTGCCACGTATCAGTACCACCTGTCAGTGTCACGTGTCATCAGTGCAATGTATGTATTTTGGGGCGTTATTTGTGGTATACACATTTCATGTGCGAAAAATAACATATTACAATGATTATTATAATAAAAATCCTACTTTTGTAAAGAATTGAGGGAAAAATAAACATCCAATCACACAATTTTAATGCTAAACAAAAACTTTATTTGTTAATATAAAATATTAACGAACGATTACTTTCTCTTTTTTTTTTTTATTTGGAAAATATACAGCTCAACCATAAACAAAGAAATAGAGCTAACGTAGCTCATAAAACAAAACAAAATTCAGAGGTGTTGAAAGGTTTGGGAGGAGTTGACTCCCTCGTTAGGTGCATTGACCACATCCATTGCATGGCCATATTGTGACCAGGTGGAGGTAGATGGATGATCATTAAGCTGCCTATTAGAAGGTGGTGGTGGTGATGGCAGAGAATAGTAATTAGTTGGTGGCGGTGTAGGCAGAGGAGGGTAATTAGGAGGTGGTGCTGAAAACCGAGGAAGGGGTAAAGAATGTGGTGCTGGCAGATGGGGCGGGGGGGGGGGGGGATTTGCATAAGGATCATACGGTGGCGGAGGTTCTGAGGACCTATATGTGGTGGTTGGCGGGATAAAGGTCGCAATGTAGCGGATGGTACCTGACAACATGTCTGCCTGGAGCTCTGATGGTACCTTCTCCATCAGACCTTCCAGACATCTAGCAGACACCTGAACATGGGACCTGTTGCCTAATGTCCTAATGTCCAGCATTCGGTTAAAATCGGGTTCCGGAGCCCTCCTTCGTGTTCCTCTAGCTGGTACACGTACAGCAATAGGTGGTGTGGACTCGTCGTCTCCCAGAGGTATTGCTGATGTAGAGCGTGCTGGAGTAGACGATTGGCTCTCCAGATCTTGTCCTTCTTGATCACCACCTGATGCTTGGCTTGCTTGTGTGTCAAAAGCATTATTTTGGGAACTGTCCTCCCAGCTGTTTTCAGTACTGAAAATAGAAATTAATTATTAGAACTTTCTCTTTACATTTTGTTTAATGACATTCGTACAAATGATAGCTTACCGCCCCAAAGCCAGCAATGGCCGAAGGAACTCCAGTTCTTTTGCATACATGTACTCTCTCGGAGCACATGCCGCAGATCCACTTCTACATTCCCTGGTCAGTCGTAGATGTCGAGTGTAGGCATCCCGTATACTTTTCCACTTGAATTTTAGCATTTTAACTGTCAAAACACAAATTAAAATATATATATTTATTTCTTTGTAGGTACCTAGCAACTGGACAATCTATATCAAGTCTGCACTATAGCTTTCGGGTTGGGAAATCAACAGCCAGTTATATAGTCCGTGACACCTGCTCTGCAATTTGGGAGATTTTGAAGAATATGGTGTTTAAAAAACCTACATCAGAAGAGTGGTCCCAGATATCGGAGGTTTTCCTGCAACGCTGCAATTTCCCTAATTGTGTCGGAGCGATCGATGGGAAACATATCAGGATCATTAAGCCCATGGGAAGCGGAAGCCAATATTTCAACTATAAGAAATATTTTTCCTTTGTTTTGATGGCGGTTGCGGATGCCAATTATTGTTTCCGGTACATTGACATTGGTTCGTATGGCAGCAGCGCTGACTCTGCTATTTTTACCAATTCCTCATTTGGACACCTCCTACGTACCGATTGTCTGGACCTTCCAGCAAGCAGGCCACTCCCGGGCACAAATGGCCCTCCCCTACCCAGTGTGTTTGTTGGAGATGAGGCCTTTGCTCTGAGTGAGCATCTACTATGGCCTTACTCAGGGCACAATCTAAATGAACAGAGGAGTGTGTTCAATTACCGTCTAACACGAGCACGTCGTGTGGTAGAATGTGCATTTGGCATATTGTCAAACAAATGGCGGGTACTGCACACTCCGATTGTTCTCAATATGCAAAATGCAGTCTCTGCTGTAAAGGCTTCATGTGCATTGCATAATTTTGTAAGGCAGCGGGATGGATATGATTTTGAGGAGCCGGTACTTGAGAGTATGGAAAGAGCGCATTGGACCGGTGTTCGTGGAAGCAGACAAGGGACACATGTCAGGGATCAATTTGCGTCCTACTTCATGTCTCCAGCAGGACAGGTCCCATGGCAGCTTGAGGCAATTCAATAAATTTAAGTCTTTATATCTTTGTTATAATAATAAAACCGTATACTATGCTTTGTGAATACTTAATAAAATTGCTTGATTTATTGTGAAGAAGTCCCATGTTTTTTTTAAAATATATATTTATCTTTGTGTGCAGTATCCATACAATACACACTAGGGGTCAGAGTGTGCCATCATGTATTTGTGACATGCTGACTATACTATACTCATACTCCTATGCATAGGCCCCTGAGGCGTTTTTCAGGCGCCTGTATAGCGCCTGACAAAAGCGACTCCTTTCACTCGGCTTTCACACTGGAACGGTGCGCTAGCAGGACGGTAAGAAAAAGTCCTGCTAGCAGCATTTTTGGAGCGGTGAAGGAGCGGTGTATTCAATTAAAATCAATGGGGCAGCCGCCGGTTTTAACCCTTTTTCGGCCGCTAGCGGGGGTTAAAACTGCCCCGCTAGTGGCCAAAAAAGGGTTAGAAAGGCACGCAAATCGCCGCTGCAGAGGCTCTTTGCAGGCGGGTTTGGAGCGCTGCCCCATTGTTTTCAATGGGAAGGGGCGCTTTAGGAGCGGTAAATACGCTGCTCCTACAGCGCTCCAAAGATGCGGCTTGCAGGACTTTTTCACATGTTGGGTATCTATTTACTCGTCGTATCTTCATCTTTCACATTATGCAACAAAATTGGGCTAACTTTACTGTTTTTTTTTTTAAAGCATGAAACTGTTTTTTTTCTGAAAAAAAACGTGTTTGAATAATTGCTGCGAAAATACCGTGCGAAATAAAAAGTTGCAACAACCGCCATTGTATTCTCTAGGGTCTTTTCTAAAAAAACATATATAATGTTTGGGGGTTCTATGTCATTTTCTAGCCAAGAAATTATGGATTTTACATGTAGGAGAGAAATGTCATAATTGGCCCCGGGTGTGAAGTGGTTAAGCATAATAATGTACTAATGTTTGCAGGGGTTTATCTTACCTTTACCATCCTTACATGGCCAGTTAGGTCTGCCCAGTCTGAGAACACTTTCATGGCAATCTGGTTCCATGCCCTCCTCTTGCTCGCTCTGAGTTTATAAGTAGGATCTCTTGTATCATAGAGACGGGGGTGCTCCTTAACCATTCTAATAAAGGTCTCCTGATTCAGCAGGCATACAGTCTCATCTACTTCACCCTCCATATTGCTGGTCTGTATGTCTGCTAAAATGGTGATCTGTGCACTTCCTGTTATGTTTTATTTCATTTCCTTCATGTACAATCTATTTCACTTGAGGAGATGCAGCGACAAAACGCCCTTAGAAACGCTCGTTGTCGCGCTAGTCGCTTGAATCGAGTGTTTCCATTCGTTTCTATGGGGATACGAACGCCCAAATCTGCCCGATTCGCGCAACAAAAAAGGGTCCGGAACTTGTTTGAGCTTCAGTCGTTCGGCTTCAGGCGACATGGAGTGGAGATGTGAACCATCTCCATAGAGAATAATGTATTTTTTCCCCTTCTAGCGTTTTGTAGCTTCAGGCTTAGGGCTACAAAACGCTCAGGTGTGAATGCAGCCTTAGGCTATACCGAAGAAATATTAAAAACCATGTTCTAATTGCTACTTGTATAGAAGAATACTTTGGCTATACCCAAGATGTACTAAGCGTCATGTACTAATTGCTACTTGTATGAGATCCTTGGGCTATACCCAAGAAATCCTAAGGGCCATATTCTAATTGCTACTTTTTTGTTCTGAGTCTCTGGTAATCCTCCAACATAAAATAGGATAGGTAATCCAGCAATTCCACAGTAGTCACTACTAGCAAGTGATGTGGAATCTTGGAAGGGATCTGCATGATAGCAACCTTTTGTAATTTGTAATATGGTGGCCGGCAAACATCTGCAGTATGCATTGCGGAAGCCTCCAGAGATTAGAGGTCTGCACTGTGTCATCCACTGTATTCAATGTATGTTATATCTATTACCAGATTAAATACTCACCATAAACTGGTCTCTAACAGATTTTCCATTAATTCGATATGCCCACCAGGGTCATGGACACTTTAAGCAACCTGAAGGGTCATCCAGCTCTAAATAAATCTTTCTAATCAATTTTGGGAGGATTTGGTTGCTTTGAATTACTCTGGCCCTTTTGTTTTGCCTAGTGGTTTTAAATAAGCCCTGTGAAGCTCAGCTGAAATGACAGAAGATGACCATTCTTACAGATGACACCAAAGCATTAATAAATATCTTTGGGTGTCATTCAAAAAATCAAACACATAGCAACCCGTCATAACTTATATTTTGCTGAAAAATTGGTTGCTAAGAGTTGCGGAATTTGCCAAGCATTCAACTATCTTTGCACTGGTGGGCTTTAACTCCCTCAGAAAGGTTCGGTAATAACACATTTTTATTCTGTACTTACACATAATTAGAGAAGAAGATTCATCTAAAAATTGCACAGCGATAATGGGCCAATGGTCAGTACACATCCTTAATGACTTTCTGAGGGTTTTTTTTTTTTTTTTTTAATTATCATCTAATTTCCCTTCTCTTGCTTGGAAGAAAGCAGCAAATCTGTACGAGGCAAAATCTCGTCAAAGTCATTTAATAACACTCCCGACACCGAGTTATGCAAATGCGCATTCTGAAAATTAGAACACAAGCAAAATTTCAGGCGTTCTGCACAACATTTGCCTTCAGCTACAGTAATCTGCTCTGCTCATTAGGAGCTATGCCAGCAGAGTCCGATGCTCATTTACACATCTGGTACCGCCAGTGGCTGATAAACCTAAAAATACATCTTTCCCGTCCGCGTTATGTGTTTGGCTTTCTCACTATCCAAGCTGTGCTCCCCACTTCTTTCCTTGTGCTTTTCCTTCTTCCTGTGTGCCCATTTTCTGCCTGCCTGCCATCAAATTTAAGGCAAAGCCATTATTCTCAGCGCCTTGCATGTCGGGCTTCTCTGTTTCCTATCTATAATAATTTATATTGGTGCCAATATTGCCTTATCACCAGGCAGCAGAAAGCAGGTTTATGCCGCGGACAGGCGCTTGGCTTCAGGGCTATGCTGTGAGAAATAAAGGCACAGCCAACAGGACTGACAGACATAGGGGACCATTTTGCCAAACATACTAGATGAAAACTGTGAATTAATCTAGATTCCGTGAATTAATATAGATAGATTTGTTCTCAGATAATCCTTATTGTTGAATGATTTGTTGTAATAAGAGTCTGAATTGGGTAAATTAAAACTATGCTTCACCTTTATAGCTTATATGATGTTTCCATCCAGGGAAGCAACAAAGAGAACTTAGAAAACAGTAGCGATAGTTTTTCCCTTTCTTACACACGGTCTGACTTTTTGCCAACAAACTTCATTTTGAGCAAGTTTGACAAAAAATCCAACCGTGTGTAAGCTTCATCGGACAAACTTTTTTGGTTTTCATCGGACAAATGTTCGGTCTGCAAACGGACAAACTTTTGGCCAACAAAAGTCCGATGGAGCAAAGTCCGACCGTGTGTACAGAAAACCATCGGACTTTTGTCCGATGGACAAAACAAATAATGTTAAAATCAACCAACAATAGCATAAGTTGACCAAAGGGTGTCGGTAAAGAGCAGAAAAGAGCAGAAAAACCACGTGATGTTGGAAAAAGTTTTGGGAAAGTTTGCAGAAAAGTCCTGTGGTGTGTATGCTATGGGTGTTCCCGGCCAACTCCGTTCAGACAAAAATCCACGGAAAAGTCTGATGGAAGTCCGACCGTGTGTACAAGGCTTTACTTGCACAGGCTCCTAATGCAACCACTGTCCAGAAAGGAAGAGTTCAAATTCTGATCATTGCTTTTGAGAGAACTGTACATACTGTATACCCAATTCTAGGATTATATTATATTATATGTAGGGACCCTGCCTTAAAGATGAATTTCAGGTATGGATATTTTATACATAGTTACATTGGTCCAGCTTGGGACCACTATATGTCCTTGGGAATATACTGTATAGTTATGTATATCTATACAGTACATATACTGTATAAACATAAGCTTGGGACTATATATATACAGGTGAAAGTCAAAAAATTTGAATATCGTGCAAAAGTTCATTTATTTCACGAATGCAACTTAAAAGGTGAAACTAATATATGATATAGACTCATTACATGCAAAGCAAGATAGTTCAAGCCGTGATTTGTCATAATTGTGATGATTATGGCTTACAGCTCATGAAAACCCCAAATCCACAATCTCAGAAAATTTGAATATTGTGAAAAGGTGGAGTCAGTGCATCAAGAGCCACCACACGCAGACGGATCCTGGACATGGGCTTCAAATATCGTATTCCTCTTGTCAAGCCACTCCTGAACAACAAACAACGTCAGAAGCGTCTTATCTGGTATAAAGAAAAACAGACCTGGTCTGTTGCTCAGTGGTCCAAAGTCCTCTTTTCTGATGAGAGAACATTTTGCATCTCATTTGGAAACCAAGGACCCAGAGTATGGAGGAAGAATGGAGAGGCACACACTGCAAGATGCTTGAAGTCCAGTGTGAAGTTTTCACAGTCTGTGTTGATTTGGGGAGCCATCTCATCTGCTGGTGTTGGTTCACTGTGCTTCATTAAGTCCGGGGTCACCGCAGCCATCTACCAGGAGATTTTGGAGCACTTCATGCTTCCTTCCACAGACGAGCTCTATGGGGATGCTGACTTCATTTTCCAGCAGGACTTGGCACCTGCCCACACTGCCAAAAGCACCAAAACCTGGTTCAATGACCGTGGGATTACTGTGCTTGATTGGCCAGCAATCTTGCCTGACCTGAACGCCATAGAGAATCTATGGGGCATTGCCAAGAGAAAGATGAGAGACATGAGACCTAAAAATGCAGAAGAGCTGAAGGCCGCTATTGAAGCATCCTGGTCTTCCATAACACCTCAGCAGTGCCACAGGCTGATAACTTCAATGCCACGCTGCATTGAGGCAGTAATTGCTGCAAAAGGGGCCCAAACCAAGTACTGAGTACATATGCATGCTTATACTTTTCAGAGGTCAGATATTGTTCTATGTACAATCCTTGTTTTATTGATTTCATGTAATATTCAAATTTTCAGAGATTGTGGATTTGGGGTTTTCATGAGCTGTAAGCCATAATCATCACAATTATGACAAATCACGGCTTGAAATATCTTGCTTTGCATGTAATGAGTCTATCTCATATATTAGTTTCACCTTTTAAGTTGCATTAGTGAAATAAATGAACTTTTGCACGATATTCAAATTTTTCGAGTTTAACCTGTATTTATATATATATACAGGGGAGGGCTGGCGGCCTTAGGCCTGGGGGGCAAGTCCAGTCAAGTGGCCCATTGAACCACTGAATCAGCTCACCATCCATGGCCCACCTGGTTTTTCAATGCAGCCTCACCAGTGCCCATCAGTGCAGCCAACTCTAGTGCCCATCAATGCAGCCTGATCACTGGGGCAGGTTACATGGGGTGTATGGGGGGAGATGGGGGGTCAGCTAGGGGTGTCAGGGTCTCTCACCTCAGCGATCTCAGCTCAGCAGGTCCTTGCATGCTACGGTTTCCAGGGGGGTAACGCTCCTGATCCTGGGGTCAAGTTGCAGCCAGCGCCCAGCCCTGCAGCCCTGCATCCCGACTCCCTGGCACACCCTGCCTCTGCCTGCTTCCAAGAATCTGGTCCCAGTGAGTTGTAGTTTCCTCTGCGCTGCTGTGTTTTACTCCCACCAGAAGCTTGAGTGCGGACTACAACTCCCGGAAGGCAACAGCTAGTGGTCGGCCGCCATGGCCATGCCCCCGGCCCGACTTCCTAGACCAGAATAAAAAAGAAAATGGTAGCAGGCAGCGGCTGCCGGCCATTTTGAACATAAGTTAGGGCGGCCTGGGAGGCAATTGCCACCCTGCCCCCTGGCCCAGCCCTCCCCTGTATATATATATATATGAAGTACCTGGCTGATCCCACTGGAAGCTGGAAACCACTGAAGTAGATACTGATGATACTCCAGTGATCTCCATTTCCTACCAGGGCCTTTGCCAAGTGGCTGCCCAACTGCATTCTGAACACAGGGGGCCAGATAGTTAGATTGGTCCAAGCTGGACCACTGTAACAATATATAAAATATTAATACCTGGAGTCGATCTTTAAAGGGATTGTAAACCCTTGTGCATTAAGGGGAAAAACACCTTGCAGTGTCCAGACTGGGGAAGGGAGAAGCAGCACATGGAGCCAGTCAGCTATGCTGCAGTGCAAGGAGCAGGCTGCAAGTAGGAAAAAGCAGAGTGACAAGGTCATCAATCTTCTGCTTCTCCTTTAATTGTCTGATCACATAATGGGGTAGGAACAAGCTCTGTGTTACTGAACGGCAGCAGGGAAAAATCAGATCTTTGCTATGACAGAGCTGTATTGATATCAGGACTGGATGGACCAATATACACATTCTTTGGCAATTAAAACAGCTCCATTATACAGTATGTACACTCACCAGCCACTTTATTTGGTGCACCTTGCTAGTACTGGTTTGGACCCCCTTTGCCTTCAGAGCTGCCTAATTCTTCATTATTATTTAGGTACATCAATTTATGCAGAGCTTTACATATACATTGTACATTCACATCAGTCCCTACCCTCAAGGAGCTTACAATCTAATGTCCCCAACTCACATTCATATACTAGGGCCAATTTTCAGACAGAAGCCAATTAACCTACCAGCATGTCTTTGGAGTGTGGGAGGAAACCAGAGTACCTGGAGGAAACCCACGCAAGGCCCAGGGAGAACATGCAAACTCCAGGCAGGTAGTGTTGTGGTTGGGATTTGAACCAGCAACCCTTTTTTACTGCTAGGCGAGAGTGCTACCAACTACACCACTGTGCCGCCCCACATGGCATAGATTCAACAAGGTGTTGGAAACATTCCTCAGATTTTGGTCCATATTGACATGATAGCATCACGCAGTTGCTGCAGATTTGTCGACAGCACATCCATGATGCGATGCTCCTGTTCAACCACATCCCAAAGGTGCTCTATTGGATTGAGATCTGGTGACTGTGGAGGCCATTGGAGTACAGTGACCTCATTGTCATGTTCAAGAAACCAGTGGTGAGATGATTTGAGCTTTGTGACATGGTGCATTATCCTTCTAGAAGTATCCATCAGAAGATGGGTACACTGTAGTGATAAAGGGAATGGACATGGTCAGCACCAATACTCAGGTAGGCCATGGCGTTTAATGCTCAATTGTTACTATGGGGCCCAAAGTGTGGCAAGAAAATTTCCCCCACAACATTATTATATCACCACCACCAGCAGGAATCTCTGATACAAGGCAGGATGGATCCATGCTTTCATGTTGTTTACTCCAGATTCTGACCCTACCGTCTGAATGTCACAGCTGAAATTGAGACTCATGAGATCAGGCAACGTTTTTTCAAATCGTCTATTGTCCAATATTGATGAGCCTGTGTGAATTGTAGCCTCAGTTTCCTGTTCTTAGCTGACAGGAGTGGCACCCGGTGTGGTCTTCTGCTGCTGTAGCCCATCTGCTTCAGGGTTTGATGATTTTGCGTTCAGAGATGGTATTCTGCATACCTTAGTTGTAACGAGTGGTTATTTTAGTTACTGTTGCCCTTCTATCATCTCAAACCAGTCTGCCCATTCCTCTCTGACATCAACAAGGCATTTTTGTCCACACAACTGCGGCTCACTGGATATTTTCTCTTTTTTCAGACCATTCTCTGTAAACCATAGAGATGGTTGTGCGTGAAAATCCCAGGAGATTAGCAGTTTTTGAAATACTTAGACCAGCCCATCTGGCACCAACAACCATGCCACGCTCAAAGTCACTTAAATCCCCTATATATATATGTGTGTGTGTGTGTATATATATATACACATACACACACAGTATCTCACAAAAGTGAGTACACCCCTCACATTTTTGTAAATATTTTATTATATCTTTTCATGTGACAACACCGAAGAAATTACACTTTGCTACAATGTAAAGTAGTGAGTATACAGCTTGTATAACAGTGTAAATTTGCTGTCCCCTCAAAATAACTCAACACACAGCCATTAATGTCTAAACCGCTGGCAACAAAAGTGAAAATGTCCAAATTGGGCCCAAAGTGTCAATATTTTGTGTGACCACCATTATTTTCCAGCACTGCCTTAACCCTCTTGGGCATGGAGTTCACCAGAGATTCACAGGTTACCACTGGAGTCCTCTTCCACTACTCCATGATGACATCACGGAGCTGGTGGATGTTAGAGACCTTGCGCTCCTCCACCTTCCGTTTGAGGATGCCCCACAGATACTCAATAGGTTTAGGTCTGGAGACATGCTTGGCCAGTCCATCACCTTTACCCTCAGCTTCTTTAGCAAGGCAGTGGTCGTCTTGGAGGTGTGTTTGGGGTCATTATCATGTTGGAATACTGCCCTGCGGCCCAGTCTCCAAAGGGAGGACATCATGCTCTGCTTCAGTATGTCACAGTACATGTTGGCATTCATGGTTCCCTGAACTGTAGCTCCCCAGTGCCGGCAGCACTCATGTAGCCCCAGACCATGAAACTCCCACCACCATGCTTGACTGTAGGCAAGACACACTTGTCTTTGTACTCCTCACCTGGTTGCCTCCACACACGCTTGACACCATCTGAACCAAATAAGTTTATCTTGGTCTCATCAGACCACAGGACACGGTTCCAGTAATCCATGTCCTTAGTCTGCTTGTCTTCAGCAAACTGTTTGCAGGCTTTCTTGTGCATCATCTTTAGAAGAGGCTTCCTTCTGGGACGACAGCCATGCAGACCAATTTGATGCATTGTGCGGCGTATGGTCTGAGCACTGACAGGCTGTCACACCACCCCTTCAACCTCTGCAGCAATCATAGGCGTGCGCACAGGGTGTGCCGGGTGTGCCCAGGCACACCCTAATCACCCTGTGCAGCACAGATCCCCCTACTGCCCTGGCTTCCCCCCTCCCCCCCACAATTCTGCCAACTTCCCTCCTCTCCCGCCAGCTGTTGGCGAGGGGAGGTATTAGGATGAGTGGGGGAAGGGGGCGGTAAATGTGTAATTTACCGGTTCCTTCCCTTTGTGAATGAACACTGTGAGTTATCGGTAGTGTATGTTTGAGCTTTGGGGTGCACACCCTAATGTAATAGGCTGCGCACACCTATGGCAGCAATGCTGGCAGCACTCATCTGTCTATTTCCCAAAGACAACCTCTGGATATGACGCTGAGCGTGTGCACTCAACTTCTTTGGTCGACCATGGCGAGGCCTGTTCTGAGTGGAACCGGTCCTGTTAAACTGCTGTATGGTATTGGCCATCATGCTGCAGCTCAGTTTCAGGGTCTTGGCAATCTTCTTATAGCCTAGGCCATCTTTATGTAGAGGAACAATTCTTTTTTTCAGATCCTCAGAGAGTTCTTTGCCATGAGGTGCCATGTTGAACTTCCAGTGACCAGTATGAGAGAGTGGGAGTGATAACACCAAATTTAACACACCTGCAACCCATTCACACCTGAGACCTTGTAACACGAATGAATCACATGACACCAGTGAGGGAAAATGGTTAATTGGACCCAATTTGGAAATTTTTACTTAGGGGTGTACTCACTTTTGTTGCCAGCGGTTTAGACATTAATGGCTGTGTGTTGAGTTATTTTGAGGGGACAGCAAATTTACACTGTTCTACAAGCTGTACACTCACTACTTTACATTGTAGCAAAGTGTCATTTCTTCAGTGTTGTCACATGAAAACATATAATAAAATATTTACAAAAATGTGAGGGGTGTACTCACTTTTGTGAGATACTGTATATATATGTATACATATATATACTGTATCTGTAACGGCCAACTGTGTATCATTCTGCAAGTTGCATTTTTTGTAAAAGCTTTGTGTAAATGGTACCCAGGACATCAGGGCCAAGAAAGTGAGATAAACCCTGCTCAGCTACATATCATGGTTTAACAAAGTGGAGAAACAACATCATTACTCTACAATATACAATAAGGAGAAAATAAACACATACAGCAGGAGTTAAAATAGGGTGACAAGAGAAAGACAGCACAATTGCTAAATCACAGTGGCACATGAGATATCACAGTACCAAATACACTGGCAGGCAGAGTAAGTAAAAATGGAACTGGACAGGACCATCAGTCATGGGGCGGTGATGAGAAGCTGCCAGCTGACCTGATCTGCCAGGAACAGTGCTTGGTAAGAGCTGGATGATGAAACAGAAATTGCAGACTAAATATACCCAACAACCTTTCTGGGTGCCACTAAATGAGATACAAAAATATATAGACCTTTAAAGTGACATTAAACCAACACCTTATTCTGCAAAAATAATCTATACACATCTACTGCTTATTGGCCCTGTAATCTATTTTTCATGAAATTGTTTCTTACTGTTTTTTTCTGCCTTCTTCTAATGTCCTCCATAAGCTCCTGATCCTCACCTTTTACCCCTCCCTTCCATTTGTTTGAAATGATCAGTGCACATTAGTTGCAGTCACTTGTAAGGGACCACAATTGGACAGGGATTTGCACCTAGCTAGCCCAGGTCCTTCCTTTTGGGATAGTCACATACCTGTCTTTAGGGAGATACCCTGCAATCCTGTGTCACTTACTTTCCTGGCCTGAGGCCCACCGTCTCACATATTCCCGGCCTGAAGCCTGTTACCTGGAATTAAGAATGTCCAGTCCAAAGGCATTTTCAACAATTTACTGCATCAACTTAGGCACACAAGCATTACTTCTTCTCTGTAAACATATGGGATAGCAGACAGCAGGATTGACATAAATAAATGATACACACTACTACTTTTATTTTGGAAAAATTGTTTGGCCGCGGCCTTTATTATTGGCTTTAAACTTAAATAAACAATAAGTTAGACTTTAATGACAAACACGTAAGGAACAGCTCAGCCACTACGGCTCAAGTTGTATCATAAAAAAAAGGGAAAATCCCCAAAACAAATTATCACTTTGTCTAACTTATAACAATAAAGTCCCCCTTTACAGGTGACACTAGCCACATAATAAAATTAACGGCCTGCGACAAAGGGAGGGCGGGAGGGAACTCCACCGCTGCTGCTACTGAGGCGATTTGAGCCTTTAGCGGTTTCACACTGGGGAGGTGGGGGTATAGCGCTGTTATTTTTAGCGGCGCTATACCGTCGGGATTCCTAAGGTATTCGGCCGCTAGCGGTGCGGTTTTAACCCCTGCTAGCGGCCGAAAAAGGGTTAATACTACCCGCAAACCGCGGCTACAGCGGTTTGGGGGCGGTATTACTGCGGTGTCCCATTCATTTCAATGGGAAGGAGCGGTGGAGGAGCGGTATACTCACCGCTCCAAAGATGCGGCTAGCAGGACTTTTTTTCACGTCCTGTTAGCGCACCGCTCCAGTGTGAAAGCCCTCTGGGCTTTCACATTGGAGAAACAGCAGCCGCTGTTTAGGCTCGGTTTGCAGGCGCTATTTTTAGCAAACTAGCGCCTGCAAACCGCCTCAGTGTGAAAGGGGCCTTAGGGCTCTGAATCCCTCTTTTTATTTACCATTTACTCAAAACAAACCCCTTAGCTGCCCAGATACAGCGGTCACCTGACCATCCTGAGCAGCCAAGGACCAATTGTACCTCTTCCCACATTTTTTTCACTCCAGAGAAAGTTGTCCAATAATCTTCTAGTAATACCTGAAACTGCCCAGCTACAACTACCCCAGTCTAGCTGTCCCCAGGTCCCATATGAAACTTTCCCTCCCTTTCTGTTACTGGGGAAAATAAGAACTCTGCTGTCACAATCCCATGAGGCAAGGGGGGCCTAGATGTCTTTCCCCCTTTCCTTACATTCTTAGTGCACATCACTTAGTACCACTACTACAGTCACAGTGGTGAAGTACACAACACCATTACAATCAGCCATCTTCCCAATTGTTACCAGTCAGTCCCCACAGATGGTTCCACACATGGGGTGCTCCTCAACTTAGGCCACAATATCATCCTGAACCAAGCCACAGCACCTTCTAAATGAACGTCAGGGGTGGCAATGTTCCTCAATCTTCCCCCTATGTGTCCTCCTCTAGTCAGCCTGGAAGTTCAGCCCTGTTAAGGGCGATCTCTCTCACCACAAGCAACGGTCTACATACAGTGCCTTGAAAAAGTATTCATACCACTTGAAATTTTCCACATTTTGTCATGTTACAACCAAAAACGTAAATGTATTTTATTGGAATTTTATGTGATAGACCAACACAAAGTGACACATAATTGTGAAGTGGAAGGAAAATGATAAGTGATTTTCAATTATTTTTACATATAAATATCTGAAAAGTGTGGCGTGCATTTGTATTCAGCCCCCTTTACTCTGATACCTCTAACTAAAATCCAGTGGAACCAATTGCCTTCAGAAGTCACCTAATTAGTAAATCAAGTCAATTTTAGAGTATTTTTTTCTCAGTATAAATGCAGCTGTTCTGTGAAGCCCTCAGAGGTTTGTTACAGAACCTTAGTGAACAAACAGCATCATGGAGGGTAAGTAACACACTAGACAGGTCAGGGATAAAGTTGTGGAGAAGTTTAAAGCAGGGTTAAGTTATAAAAAAAATATCCCAAGCTTTGAACATCTCACAGAGCACTGTTCAATCCATCATTTGAAAATGGAAAGAGTATGGCACAACTGCGAACCCACCAAGACATGGCCATCCACCTAAACTGACAGGCCGGGCAAGGAGAGCATTAATCAGAGAAGCAGCCAAGAGGCCCATGGTAACTCTGGAGGAGCTGCAGAGATCCACAGCTCCGGTGGGAGAATCTGCCCACAGGACAACTATTAGTCGTGCACTCCACAAATCTGCCCTTTATGGAAGAGTGGCAAGAAGAAAGCCATTGTTGAAAGAAAGCCATAAGAAACCCTGTTTGCAGTTTGTGAGAAGAAATGTGGGGGACACAGCAAACATGTGGAAGAAGGTGCTCTGGTCAGATGAGACCAACATTTTACTTTTTGGCTTAAAAGCAAAACGCTATGTGTGGAAAACTAACACTGCACATTACCCTGAAAACACCATTCCCACCATGAAACATGGTGGTGGCAGCATCATGTTGTGGAGATGCTTTTCTTCAGCAGGGACAGGGAAGCTGGTCAGAGTTGATGGGAAGATGGATGGAGATAAATACAGGGCAATCTTAGAAGAAAACCTGTTAGAGTCTGCAAAAGACTTGAGACTGGGGCGGAGGTTCACCTTCCAGCAGAACAATGACCCTAAACATACAGCCAGAGTTACAATAGAATGCTTTAGATCAAAGCATATTCATGAATGGCCCAGTCAAAGTCCAGACCTAAATCCAATTGAGAATCTGTGGCAAGACTTGAATATTGCTGTTCACAGATGCTCTCCATCCAATCTGACAGAGCTTGAGCTATTTTGCAAAGAAGAATGGGCAAAAATGTCACTCTCTAGATGTGCAAAGCTGGTAGAGACATCCCCAAAAAGACTTGCAGCTGTAATTGCAGCGAAAGGCGGTTCTACAAAGTATTGACTCGGGGCGGGCTGAATACAAATGCACGCCACACTTTTCACATATTTACTCGTAGAAAAATGTGGAAAACCATTTATCATTTTCCTTCCACTTCACAATTATGTGCCATTCTGTGTTGGTCTATCACATAAATACCCAAAAATTACATTTACATTTTTGATTGTAACATGACAAAATGTGGAAAATATCAAGGGGTATGAAAACTTTTTCAAGGCACTGTATTGCTGATCAGGGGTGTCCTGCTCCCAAACCCCAACTTCACCAGGCCCCACACATAGCTGGTATAAAAAGGGCATAAACATCACCCACTGCATCACCACAGGAGGGGCTACACCTGCCAAAACACTGCTCTATACACACACTATACATCCCATAGTCCATAGTTCATATCTGGAGTATGCAAGAGAGGATGGCTACAATCCTCCATACAGTAGGACCATGTAGAGCAAATGTAGCCACCCTGTAACAGGAAGTCAGATCATAGCAGCAGCAGCAAAAAAAAAAAGAAAATAAAGGAATTTGGAGATTTGGAGGAGGCTGGGAGCGTGAAATAGAAGACATTGATCAGAAGTTTTTTTTTTTTGAGGTCACATGTGCATTCCATGCAGGCAAAATACAGCCCTCACATGGGTGTGCACTTAAGTACGCCAAGGTGAATGAGGTCTTACTACGATGGATTTGAGTTATTATTTTTTAAGTTTATAGATGCTTATAGTGGCTGTCATATATTAAATGATTTTATATACAAGCTTTGTTTTACAAATTACAATTTAATACATAACAAAGGATTCTAAGATTACCATGGATTTTTTTTTTTTGTAGAGAGGGCACAGAATACGATCCCTGGATTTGAGCTCACTCTGATTTAAGCCTTTCTGTTAGGAGTGAGGAGAAAATTAGTCCTCTAACTTATTCACTTGTGATTGAACATTTCAGCGTAAGCTATTGGGCTCTGTAAACAACAGGCTCTTTACAATAAATGAGCTATGGAGGCAAAGAAAAGAGTGTGAAAAGGAACCTAACACTCCCCCTGCTGGTTGGATATGAGAATGCATACAATTGATATAAAATATTTCATACCTTTACCTTTATAAATTCAGTTTTTCAGTCCTGACCATGAAATGTATACAAAGCCACTATAAAACCTTTCTAAAATGAATGGCAATATTAGGGGTGCAGTTAGTTTATATCACAGAATATGCAGTAGGATAAGAAAGTGTTATGTAAACACTTCTGTGAAAAAAAAATTGTGACTCGTTTTGTGAAAAAAAAAAAAAAAAATCACTTTTTTCACGATGATAAATATTTGTATATTTTTTTCAAAAAAACAGTGCTGCTTGAAAGATTGGGAGTATAGATATAAGACTCCTTTTTTTTTTTCATTTATGTTGTTTATGGCTTGTTATTTAAGGTAGCTGCAGCGATATACTGGGGTTTGAATTTTTTAGTAATTTATTCACTTCCTGAGTGCAGGGTGACGTGGAACAAATAATCAAACTCAGTATTGTTTTCTATAATGTAACTGAATGGCCATGGCTTTTTTTAAATCCTTTTTTATGTGTTTTCTCATATACGTGCATGTACTGGTTGTTCAGTTGTTTTCATATGCATATGCAATACATTATATTATACAGTACGTTGCTATATAATTAAATGCTGAACTCTAGGCAGAGATAAAAGGCACAAATTAATGCAGCTCTGTACTCATAAATAGATCAATAAATGTATTGTTAAATTCAAGCACTTAAAGTACCTGAATTTGACCTGGTATAAGCCTCTTGCACTCTCTGTACAGCAGCGATGGAGTGTGAAAGGAACTAGGAGTACAAGGAGGCAAGTAGTTCTTGTGCTGAAAAGATGCATGCTGATAGGGGGAGAAATCAATGTGCCAGAGAGATGAGCTCATCAGTAAGCTGCTCCTCCTTTCACTGTCTAGCCACAGACTGGGGCAAGTCCAGGACGACCTGGGCTTGATGAAAGTGGATTGAATAATGATGGCCATCAGACTGAATACATCTAGTGGTGGAATGAAAGTACTATGGGGGTGGGCTCTGCATTAAAGATGATTATTGAAAGCGGTTGTATACCCTCTGAACATTTTTTATTTTTTTTAACCCTGTAAAGAAAAAGGCATAATGAGCTAGTATGCACCGCATACTAGCTCATTATGAAATACTTACCTTAGAACGAGGCATCAGTAACTTACCTGGTCCACGCCGAGGGAGATGACATCTTGCCTCACCGTGTATTCCGGGTATCGTGGCTCCAGCGCTCTGAGTGGCTGGAGCCGAGAAGTCGTCACTACCGTGCATGCGTGTGGGAGACTTCTTTCCGGCAAGGTCCGGCGTCCGCCGGGCCTTAAGCCGAAAATCCCGCGCCGCTGCATTCACCGGCAGTTTGCGAGGGGAATATCTCCTAAACCGTAAAGGTTTAGGAGATATTTTTTTTACCTACAGGTAAGCCGCCTTATAGGCTTACCTGTAGGTAAAAGTTAGATAAATAACTATACAACCGCTTTAAGCAAAATATATATTTTTTTATCTTTTAATAGGCTATTAATTTTTATCTTATTTTTTTTTTGTCTGGCGTTCAGATTTAATATTAACTGGTCTAGTAACAGTGCCCCTGTTTGTGCAATGTTAACAATGGAAAAGGTAATAGTGTATTTGAAATACACAGACTAAAAATAATGAATTTCTCAGTATGGAGAATAAATGTGTGCATGAAGATTAGACATAGTTATACATCTGAGAAATAATTTCAGTGCCTCACGATGTTCATAAGGTTCTCTGTCTTGTCTTGCATTGTCCCCCTTAGTACTGTCCATGGATAGGTATCACTCAGTGCCGGGACAAGGCCATCCGGCGCCCAGGACAAATAAGCCATACTGCGCCCCCCTCCTTCATTACGGATTTTACCCCCAGCAGTCATCCGCTTGTCAAAATGCCTTATATATCAGAATGAGCTCACTGGAGCCCCCATCCATACAGTAAAGTGCTGCGCCCAGGGCAGTCGCTCCTCCTGCCCACCCCTTGTCCCGGCCCTGGTATCACTTGTTGAGAGTCAGCCATGAGACATATCAGAAAAAGCTGATATGGCTCATGTGGTTCAAACCCCCTTGATGGAGAACCATGTTTTTATGGGAACTACAAATGCACATGCAGCAATAAGAACCACTGACAGTGCAGACCAAATGAGTTCCTACATGATCCGGTCCAGCTCCTTAGTCTACACTTTGGGATGGATTCTGAAAAAATGACTATAGTGAGACCTTTGAATCTGTACTAAAAACAGCTGCGTGCAACAGTTCTAGACAAATCTTCATGGGCAAACTTCTCAGTAAGGAAAAAATAATGAAGTCCATGTGTTCATATTCTTGGATTAGGAAAGCAATGTTTGTATTGTAAGTCAACATTACAAGTCCTATAAATTTGATCCCGAATTTTGAAATGAAAAAAAAAAAAAGCCACCAGTTGTACAGTGCATGTTCAAATAAAAGAAACCGCTCTTTGCGTTTTAACAAAGCCTCAAATGAGTCATAGCAAAATAAAGGCTATGAACCGCATATTTCAAACTTGTGCTGGCCAGAAAAGGACAATTTTCAGCTGATCAGAATAAAATCAGGACAATGCTGGTGAAAAGCTTGACATGTACAGTATATGCAGCAAGCAAATAAACACACAAAAACTATTTAAAAGGATTTCTCTAAAGTCTTCAGCAATTCTTTAAAAAAAATCTGGCTCACTCAACATTTTCATTCACTGAAGACTCCCAAATCATTTATGTAGTTGGCCAAGTTATCGCAAATAAATGTTTCTTTCTGTCAGAGTATACAGAAAATGGTGATAAATCTTCCTTTGAAAAACAAGCAGTGAAATTCATTTTACGTCTACAGAGTGCCTCCCTATGAATCCTACTAGGGACACTCTCTGTATGGTATTTGTATGGTCTCTCATGTGTTTGCCTGAGTTTTCTCCAGGCTCTTTATACTTCTACCACATTCCAACATATGTGCTAATATACTATAGCAGGAACTGACAGCAGCTGGATTCCTAATTTGCCCATTTAGGAAGGCAGAAACCAGGAGACGATGGGAAAATTGGACTATTACCCATAATACCTATTCACATTGCTGTATAGGGGAAACAGGAAAAACAGTGCTCAAAGAGTCAGACTTTAGAGGCATAGAAAACAATGTGGAGGTTAGAAAAATAACAATTTATTGATAAAAGTATATTCAAAAAATGTTCAAAATTGATAAAAATCATATAAAATTATACAGTTTGTACAGTGAGCCATTGTGCATCACAGTGCTGTATACACTTTATAGCTACCCTGGGAAAATATTTTTTTTTTACTGTAGATTTTAGATTTATATATAGTTTTAAATTGCATCTATGCACCAAAATAGTTTATCTATCACTGCTTAGGCGATTGCGGACTTTAAATATTTTTATGTATTAGTTCATTTATTGATCCCTTTGTAAAGTTGGCAATTTATGTGCAGTGTGGGCAGCGTGTGTGCTTCAGCGCTCCCTAGAGGCAGATACTGTAATACATTTTTGTCCTCTCCTCCATTTTGGAGGAGCCTCACCAATAGCAGCCTTTCTACCCACATAAAAGCAGGCAGGAAGTGGCGTGACATCACTTCCTGAAGAGACAATCACGGCGAAACATATGTCGGAGCGGAGGATCCGTCATATTTGATACCCCACATTAGGCTTTGCCCTTCAGAGCGAGACGTGGAACGCACGCCACCCCCAGGGATCAGCTGACTCACACATGTTGTTTACACCTAGTGCCAGGCCAGGCACTATTACATGTGAGCGTAACTGCTATCATTGCTGCTGTATTTACTTTATTAAAAAATTACTATACTATAAGACTTTTATTCGTGTCGCCTGTGGAGTCATTTTTTACATTCTAGCCCCTTCCTGAGTGGCCATTGGAGTGGATTTATGCCATTAGCGGAACCAATCTGGTGTTCCCAAAGCATTTTTTGACTGTCCTGTAAAAAATGGGGACAAACAGCTCTGGTGAGTGGCCATCTTCATACTGAGCACTTGTGGTGGAAGATCTAGAAGTTTTATCTCAGAGCATTCCGTTCTGGTGTTGGGATTTATTCACTTATGGACTTTATGCTTGCTTATTTTTTCATTAATGTGCACATCTAAGTTTGATGCAGTGTTTTCTTTGTGCCAGGTTTTTACATGAACATGTATAGCGCCTTATTCTTTACTTTATAATTCTACATGTAGATTTTATATGATTTTAATGAGTACTGCTCCAAAAAGAGAAGAGTTTGACCAAATAATTTTCAAAACTAGCTCTGGGAAGGTGAATTTACTTCTTCCCAATCTGACTCTAGTACGTGTGCAGCATTGTATAACTGTAGGACTGTAACAGTGATATGTAAAATGTAAGCTCCACTGTGGCCGTGAACTGATATGAATAGTTAAATGTACTGTATTGTATGGTGCTGTATAAATGAATGCATAAAACAAAAATGTGGTTTCTGTATTTTAATGTAGAAATTTTTAGGGGAGAACAAATATATACAGTGCCTGTTATTGAAATAATAGGCAACTTCCGAAGATTGCCACCAATGAATTAAAATCAAATGGCTAAAATACCTTAGTGCACAACAGGACTTAATACTACAGTGTAAAGACCACTGACGATCTCCCACTGTTGTGCTGGCCATACACAAGGATTTTTAAAAATCTTTCTACAGTGAAAAATAATGGATTTAGAAAGCCCACCAATAACAATGTGGACTGTTTCACAAATACCATTTGTGGTAAGTTGGCTTGATCTATGTTTGTGTTTATAATTTTAATTAATTGAATGTGGCTAATATTACCTAACCATTGCCATGTCTTCAACCAGCATCAGGGGTAGGTACAGTCCAGTTCAGGGGTCTCCAATTTTTCTAAACAAAGGGCCAGTGTACAGTCTTTCAGACTTTAGGAGAACCAGACTGTGGGCAGTAGGAATAAAAATTGTCCTGGTGTCAATGGGAATAACAGCGCCCCATCTTTGTTAAAAGGGTTAAAAATAGTGCTCCAACTATATTGTCAGTGGGAGGAATAGTGCCCCGTTGTTGGGGTCAGTGGGGGAAATAGTATCCCATTGCTGATGTCAGCAGCAGATATTATGACCCATTTACCAAGTGTATTTTGCTGTACATCATTTTATCTTGTGGTATATTTCACAAAATGAAGAAATCAACATATGCACCAAAATTGACTTTTAAGGCACCCACTGGCAAAAATATAAAAATCGAATGTATTTTATTTGTACATCCATTAAAACAATGTATTCGTTTAAAATGAGCCACGTATACACCTTAAAAACATCAGCCTCCCTATGTCGCCCTTCCAGTATTAATTTTTTTTATTCCCATGCATGTAGTGTAATAACAAAGCACAATTATATGACTATAGCTGGAATAGTAAATTAAACATCCATGACTGGGGGTGTGAGTAGCCCAATCTTGATGCATTTCCCTAAATTGATTTCCACTTCTTCAGGTGATTGGATGAGATGTACAATAGGTAGAAAACATGTAATGCCTTGTACACACGATCGGATTTCCGATGGAATAAAATCCGATGGACTTGTTTCATCAGAAATTCAGATCGTGTGTGGGCCCCATCGGACTTTTTTCCATCGGAGTAAAAAAATAGAACTTTTAAAAATTTTCCGATGGGAAATTCCAATCGTCTGTGAGAAAAATCCACGCATGCTCAGAATCAAGTCGACGCATACTCAGAAGCATTGAATTTCATTTTTCTCGGCTCGTCGTAGTGTTTTACGTCACCGCGTTTTTGGACGGTCAGAATTTAGTCTTAGTATGCAAGACTGATGGAAGTCAGCTTCATCGGAATTCCGACAGAAAATTCCATCGGATTTTATTCCATCGGAAATCCGATCGTGTGTACAAGGCATAAGAGAGCTGGAATATTGGACACTGCTACCTTATCACTGTCTACCAGGTAGATGTCAGGGACATCCAGTGTGTGATGGAGAAGAGCCATGAGGGTATATAGGAGTAAAAAAATTCTCAGATGATACAACCATAGACACCAATCCGGTGCTGCAGATAGATACATATACTGTATATACAAAAAGATATCACTGCTATCCTTCACATTACTGTCAAATGCTTCATTATTGTAGGCATTTATCTAGTAGGCAGAGCTAATGATACCCTTCAAATAGTTGAAACCCTATGTTGGTGGTAATCGTGGCGTACTACTTTTCATGGGTGATGAACTTCAAGCATATAAAGAAAAGATCCCAAATTATGTAGGCACGTACTGTATTTTTTAAAACATCATGAAATATATTTTTAAATGCAACTAGTATATGCACCTGAACCTGATATTAGCCTGTAAAGCCTTTGACTTGTTTTCTTTTGTTAAGTACCAGTCAGGCCTCGTACACACGACCGATTTTCTCGTCATAAAAAACACGTCGTTTTTTTCGACGAGATTCTTGTTAAGCTTGTCGATTTTCTCGTCAAGCTTTCTATGCGTACACACTGTCATTTCCCAATTTCCTCGTGGTTCTCTGCGCTCACGTCCAGCACGTACGACGGCACTATAAAGGGGAAGTTCTTTTTTCTTGGCGCCACCCCTTGGGCTGCTTTTGCTGATCTCGTGTTACCGCATGTGAAGTAAAAGTTTGGGAAGAGACGATTCGCGCTTTTCAGTCTTCGTACTTTTCAGATCGTTTTCTGCGGTTCAGTTTGTGCTTGTGGGTTCGTATCTTGACTTTCAGGGCGTCTAGGCAGGTCGTATCTGTTTTACAGTGCGTTCTTGCCTGTTCGTTTCTGATTTTCAGTTCGTTATTCATAGGCCTTGCTGTTCTAAAGTGCGTTCTGTTCTGTACGTTCTGATTAGACGACCCTTTCCTAGCCATGTCGCCTGGACGTTCTCGTCGTCGAGTTCGTGCTGTGCGTGCACTTGGTGTTGGTCTGCTTGTTTTGGACCAAGACCAGTCCATGAATGGTGTGAGGAGGAGTTCATGGACCAAGAATTGGTTGCTCCAGCGGGACCAATTCTGCCACATGCCTCTGCTGCGGGAGATAGTCGAGAATAATCCTGAGGACTACAGGAATTTTCTCAGGATGTCTGACCCCGTTTTTCAGGAACTGTTGGCTTTGGTGTCCCCCTATATTACCAGGAAGGACACCGTTATGCGGGAAGCCATCAGTGCTGAGCAGAGGCTCATCGCCACGTTGCGTTACCTGGCAACAGGGAGAAGACTTCAGGACTTGAAGTTCACGACAGGCATCTCCCCCCAGGCTCTGGGCCTCATAATCCCAGACACCTGTTCTGCCATCATCCAAGTCCTGCAGGAGGACTATATTAGGGTAAGTTTTCTCCCTTAACATCACATTTTAGGTATTACATGTATGCTAATGTATTGTATTTCGAAAATCCTTCCCTAATTACCATGATTGTAATATGCTGAGAATGTCCCCTTTGTCCCCATGCATGTTGGAAGCTTTAGATTGCCCCTTTTTTCTCCTCCATAAATATTTCCCCTCACTAACTTTTCCAGCAGGGGCGCCTGTTGCTCCAAATGTTGGGGGGTTCAAACCCCAGTTTAGGAAATAAACTTCCTCCTTTTTTGCTCTGTTGCCTAATAAACGCCCCCAGTTGTCCCCTCCAATGCAGCCATTTTGTTCCCTCAAATGCAGCCATTTAGTCTCCTCTAATGCAGCCAGTTTCCCCCCAGCCCTGCACTTACCTTCTTGTGGTCAGCGCCATCCTTCTTCTGTCCTTGATGTCTTCTCCTTCCCTTCATGTTGCATCAGCCAATCATGTTACCATTAAACAGACTTGGTGAACATGATTGCCAGAGCAGCCTGTCAGTGTTTACACAAGGAATGCCCCCCTCCTTGCGTCCCCGATTTTTCTTTGATGAAGCCAATTACATCCCTCATGTTGTAATTTGCAAGACTATTTTAATACCTGTTTCTGCTCTGCAATTTTAACCCCCTAAATGCCGCAAATAATCATATGTCGGTCGCTTTACAAGAGGCCATCCACCTGAATAGTGTGCGGCATAGACAATACATAGGTTCATGCAATGATGGGCACAGGAGAGAGGGGACAGTGCTCCAGCGCCCACTCTGGACGCACCGCCACTGCAATGCTATCCTGTGGCCAAACACATCTCCCCCCCCCCCCAAAATAATTTAGTAATGGCCCATCAGAGGGGGTGATGAATATGATAAATGAGCCTTCCATTATACTTTTTTTACACACCTTAATAAACGTATAATTAGATTGATGTTGGTCTCTAATTTTTTGGGATAGAATTTCCTTGTAATGTATGCCTTTGTTTTTCTAATATTATTTCATCTTGTTTCACTCCACAGCTTCCTTCCACGCCACAGGAATGGCAGACTGTGGCATCGGAGTTTGCCACGCGGTGGGACTTCCCCAACTGCGGTGGTGCCATAGACGGGAAGCACGCCCGCATCGTGCCGCCACCCCGTTCTGGGTCCTACTACTACAATTACAAGGGGTTTCATAGCATTGTGCTGATGGCGGTGGTGTCAGCACGGTATGAATTCCTCTATGTTGATGTAGGAAAAAATGGCCGGATGTCCGATGGGGGGATCCTTCATCCAGACAGAGTTTGCCCTCCGTCTCCAGAGTGACGACCTTGCATTGCCACCGGATGCAGGGAATATTGAAGGACTCCCCTTTGTTTTTTTGGCTGATGAAGCCTTCGGACTCGGACGGCATCTTATGAGGCCATTTCCACAGAGAAACCTGACCCCAGAGAAGAGTGTGTTCAATTACCGGCTGGCCAGGGCCCGAAGAGTCGTTGAAAATGCCTTCGGCATAATGGCCAGCCGGTTCCGCCTTTTTATGACTTCCATCCACTTGGCAGACTACAAAATAAACTATGTAGTGTTATGCTGCTGTGTGCTACACAACTTTCTGAGCCAAAAATCAAATTCCTATATGGCCTCAGTTTTGCCAGAGGCTGGACTTTCCCCTGCAAATCCCCTTCCGGGCCTGGAATCTGCCCGTCTTGGCTTGCCCCCCCAAAATGCCCGTGTGGTTCGGGACAAATACATGGAGTATTTCACGGGTAGGGGGGCAATTCCTATGCCAGCCTATGTCTAAGTATCCCAATAAAAATCTTGTTTAAACCTTTAATTATTTGTTCTTTCCTGTCTCCTAGTTTGTCTTTGTACATTTGTAGTGGCAAGTGTATTTTACTTTAGTAAATAACAACCAATTTCACTATGTTTCCTTACAAAAGAACCAAATAAGCTTAGAGAGTATTATAAAAAGAAGCTACACGTTGTTTGTGGTCAAATATTTTACTCTGTGCACATTCTCTTCTTTTTTGTTTTTTTGTTTTTACTTTGGGGTTGGCCTGGCCACAACCCGGCAAATTTTGGCTTATGAAAATACAAAAATATCACTTGCATTTCTAAAATTACAACATTGGATACCTCTGAGCAATCGGAGACATTCACTTACACAAACTATGTCTCTATGTGCCCGTCCTAATATGGGGTCCTGCCACCCCTTGCCCAGCCAAAAATTCAATATGCACACATTTTAAATTTTTTGCATATAGGAAGTTTACAATCCTGATCCCTATTGTCAACATGTGCTATCTGCCATCAGGGGTGTTCAATGGACGTGTTTTGGGGGTGCATCCCCTTCCTCAGTTCACCGACTTTTGATACGAGGAATGGGTTGCACCCACAAAAGACGTACATGGATATCCCCTGATGGCAGATAGCACATGTTCACACACTGTGTGCATATTCAATTTTTGGCTGGTTTGTTACTCAAAAAATTAGAAAAAAATCTAAAAACAAACATGTAAAAACAAATGTGTTTGGAGGGCTTATTGAATTCTCCCCAAAACATCGAGAATGTCTTTAAATGTTTGTTCCATCACATGGATTCTTTGTTTAATTAGGTCCAGTTCCGTGCTACATTCCATCACTTGCTGGATGAGGCGGAGGGCACTGTCAGCAGAGAACCGTGTACTATCCTTCACAACATTTACATCCCCTAAAAAAAAAATAACAAAAGGTATTATAACTCTGCAGGCCTACCTCGCTTACCTTAAGCTGTGGTGTCAGATACTGACCTGTTGTGGTGACCAGATCCACAACGTCATCCACCTCTCCTTCCTGCACTTCTCCTTCCTCCACCTCAACTTCCTGCACATCTTTCGGTTGTGGATCTTTGGGAGTTTGGTGTTGTTTGGAAGTTGTGGGGTGCATGTGCTCCCTGGAGTGTCCTCCTCCCAGTCTTCTCTCCCCTATGAGAATAAAACAAAAGGTCTATTTATCACACTGTAAATCTCATTGTTAAACTAAAAAAAGGATAAATTGTTTGGAAGTGGTGTACAAGTGTGTGTTTGTGCGGAATTTAAAGAAGAATGCATTATTTATGACCCCAAATATGTTTAGTATTCACATTTGGATGTAATTTTTGGAACATGGAGGCACCACAAATAAACTCTGATGCACCTGTGTGGGACACCCAAAATAGGCGGGTCTGTGGGCCCACACTATAGTGCTCCAAAGTACAGATGTGGAAGCAGCTGCTGAGTGTCCTCTCCTTTACACTGATAAAAGTTTGCATTTCATTCTCCTTACAAACACATCATCTAGACTAAAAAATTATCAACAATACTTGATCAAAAATGGCAGATGTCTAATTACTTTTGTGACTCTTAAATAAGCCAAAACCGCGGATAGTGGCCGAACGAAGTGTCGGTAACGTAACGAACGATTACTGTGCCCAACCTAGTTCAAAATATGACATTTTGGAAGTGAGTCCAATATGATTAAAAAAAAAAAACATGTCAGTTTATAAAAAGATTAATAGCAGAAACGTCGTCATTTTACTTACTTTTAGCGAGCATCCTCTTTATGCTCCTCAACTGGTCTGGCTCCCTCAGTTTGAGGTCTGACCACCTCTTTCTGAGCTGCTCATTTGAGCGTTTCACCCCGAACTTCGCCCTCAGACTCTTCACAACTTTAGTGAGGATTTTGGCCTTCCTTCTATTTGGTTTGCTATACGGCCCATGCTTGGCATCATAATCAGCCTTGACCAAGATGTCCACCATCTCCGCCATCTCCGCCAAAGACATATTCAATGCCTTGAATCTCCTCCTTGATCGTGACGTGTCCTCGGTCTCCGGGCTTGTCTCCTCGCTAGTTGCGAAATTATCAGACACATGCTGTAACTCCGCCATATCTGTCTGCGCGCCGAAAGAGAAGGGGCGGGGAAAAGATGTAAGTTAGAACGTCATGGGCGGGCGACGTGTGCGGAGCGACGTGTTCGAATTTTGACGCATGCGTGGTGTGTATATAGCAAACACACATGTGACTATAGTACGTTCGGTGTGCGGAGAGAGGAGTTCAAGTGACGGACGTGCGAACGAAGGTATGTGATTTTGTGACTTTTAAAAATTGTTGGCCTATACTGTCTTGAGATTGTTGTAGGATATATATGGTGACTAGGATGTGAAGGAGGTTAGACTGTTTGCCTCACATTATTTTAATATAATTTATTTTACTTGCAGATACAATATGAATGTCTTTATTAGCGACAAAGAGTTCCTGGCGGAATTTATTGACCGGGTAAGGGAGCTGCCGGCTCTGTGGGAGACGAAAAACCCCATCCATAAAAAAAAGGGGTGAGAAAAGCAGCGCTGGAGAAGCTGCTCCCATTTGTGCATACCAAGGTGCCCACAGCCACAGCAAAACAAGTGGACACTAAAATTGGGAGCTTGAGAGGTACGCTCTAAGGTGCTGGCTTCTCAGAGGTCAGGAGCAGCAGCAGATGATGTTTATCTCCCGATTTTGTGGTACTACAACAGGATGTCCTTCCTGGATGACCACATTGAGACAAGGCCATCACTCTCCACTCTTCCCCCCAGACTTCCCTGCAGCCAACCTGAGCCTTCTCTGGAGCAAGAGGAGGCAGCCATCCTGGATGATCCTGATTTGGCCATCTGGAGCCAGGTATAGTATTAACTGAAAATGTATTGGGATAAAATTAATGTTTCCCAAATATGTCAGGATGAGAAACATACATTATTTTGTATTACACAAGTGAAATCAGGATCTGTAGACATTCTTCTGCACTTAATTGTGTGGGAAATAGTCAAGCTGATGTTGTGGTAAATTTAAAGCAAGGATTTATGCATTTACATTCTAATTGCTTCCATCAGGATTACAAAGTTTGATGCAAAGATTAAACCAACATATTAAACTATGTTCCTTTTTCATACACAGGATGAAATCAGCCAGGAGGAGGGTCTGGAAACTGTCAGGCAGGAGGAGGAAGGGCCCAGTGGCAGCCAGGAGGTGGCAGGGCCCAGTGGCAGCCAGGAGGTGGCAGGGCCCAGTGGCAGACAGGAGGTGGCAGGGCCCAGTGGCAGACAGGAGGTGGCAGGGCAAAGGAGAAGCACCAGATCCCAGGTGCCTCCCATCCGGTTTCACAAAAGAGGCAGGAGGGACAGGACCACCAGTGAGGCAGCAATGGCCCTTATTAAAGAGGCCCATGCCACCCTCAAGGAGCCCACATCCCCTGAAGAGGCCATTGCCGGCCTAGTGGAGGCTAAGTTCAAGGTGATGAGCATGGAGCAACGCCTCCTATGCGAGCCCCTGCTCATCACCTTGCTCAACAAGGGGGTGATGGAGCAAATTACCCCCAATACCGCCATATGTGAGGTGGCCCAACTGGCCCAACTGACCCAACCTCAACCTCCACCTCCACCTTCCTCTTCTGCCCCACCCCCTTCTGCTACACCTCCACCTTCTGCCCCACCCCCTTCTGCTACACCTCCACCTTCTGCCCCACCCCCTTCTGCTACACCTCCACCTTCTGCCCCACCCCCTTCTGCTACACCTCCACCTTCTGCCCCACCCCCTTCTGCTACACCTCCACCTTCTGCCCCACCCCCTTCTGCTACACCTCCACCTTCTGCCCCACCCCCTTCTGCTACACCTCCACCTTCTTCTTCTGCCCCACCCCCTTCTGCTACACCTCCACCTCCTCCTCCTGACAGGAGTACCCCTCCAGTGGGCCAGCCTCCAGCCAAACAAAGAAGGAAGGCTGCAGGAAAGGCTGCAGGAAAGGCTTCAGGAAAGGCTACAGGAAAGGCTTCAGGGAAGGTTGCCAGGAAGAAGAGGAAGTGATGGCCTCGCTTCATTGTGGTTGGACAGAAGGCAGCCTGTTGTAGTACCACACACTTGGGACATATATCTCACCTGCTGCTGTTCCTGACCTCTGGGAGGCCAGCATCAGATTGTGTTCAGAAATGTGGGCCTTCTCAAGCTCCCAATTTTAGTGTCCACACAGGGTTGCTGTGTGCTCTGGGGTCCCTGGGATGCACAAATGGCAGCAGCTTCTCCAGCGCTGCCTTCTCTTTATTTAAGTTATAAACATGAATAAATGTGTTTTTTGTTTAAGTTCATACTTGACTATGTGTCTTTTTAAATAAAAAAAACAAGCTTTGGAGTAAGCAGATACATTTGACTGACAATAAAAGGCACAGATATCACCCCCCCCAAAAGAATAACTAAATCTGATTAGCACAAAAACATGGTGTGAAATTTAAATAATATAGATTCCAAAATTAAATGGGAGATCGCTATCAAAACATTGAGAAATTATAATTAACATCATTTTGAAAAATCTAACCATTTAAATTATTCCGAAAAACTTGCACGATATAATACACATAAATCTTATAAAGAGCAGCATGAAAAAGGTTAAAAATAAGGCTCAACTCTGTGTGAATATCAGCAGCAAAAGAAGGTCACTCGTTTTGATTAATGTAACATTCTAACGAAGATTTCAATGCAGAACATTTAAACGATGAAATATTTTTGAGCGTGACGAATGTGCTCTCTCCATTATGAAGGCTTGTTTTACCAGAAGATGCGCTCCCGTCTCATAGTTGCTTGTGAGCATGCGCGCTTTTTGAAGAGTCGTAAAAGCATACACACGAACCATTTTCTCGTCACAAAACAGGCCGACGAGAAACACGACGAGGAAATCTGGAATCCTGACGAGAAAATAGAGAGCAGGTTCTCTATTTTCTCGTTGAGATTCTCGGCAAGTTTCTCGTCGTAAAACCATACACACAAACATTTTTCTAGACAAAAAAGCTCTCGCGGCACTTTTCTTGACTGTTTTGGACGAGAAAATCGGTCGTGTGTGTACGAGGCCTCAGACTAAAGAAGGGAGGGCCAGAACTAGAAGACATTTAGGTGTGCTACAAGACAGTGGATGGAGCAAAGGGATAACTTATATACATATTTATATCCGTTGTATTAATGTGTGTATATACTGTGTGTTAAGCTGTTTGCCTGGAATTCAGCTTTAAGTCCTAGTTTACATTAAATGTGTGTAAACTGTTTTAAACAAACCCATATGCTATTTATCTAAATATGAACCTGTCATATTGAAAAAAAAAAAACATGGCGCATGAGGCCAGATGTACTCCCTAGAGTACCACTAATGCCACGTACACGGGATTGGAAGTTCCGTCGGAAAAACCTTGGATGCTTTTTCCGATGGAATTCCGCTCCAGCTTGGCTTGCATACACACGGTCACACAAAAGTTCTCTGAACTTTCGACCGTCAAGAACGCAGTGACGTACCACACTACGACGAGCTGAGAAAATGAAGTTCAGTGCTTCTGAGCATGCGTCAAATTGTTTCCGAGCATGCGTAGGAATTTTGCGCGTCGGAATTGCTACAGATGATCGGAATTTCCAATAGGAACTTTTTCCGTTGGAAAAATAGAGAACCTGCTCTCAATCTTTTGTTGGCAGAAATTCCAACAGCAATATTGCGATGGAGCATACACACGTTCGGAATTTCAGACGAAAAGCTCACATCGAACTTTTCTTGTCGGAAATTCTGACCGTGTGTATGCGGCATAAGGATTAACTCTGATCTAGCCCATGCCATATACAACATGTTTGCATTTTATTTTACATTTTGCCCTAATAAATATGTAAGCAGGGGTTAGTAACCCTTTTCATAAAATCCCTTCTTTGGGTAGAGCTAATGGGTGTGTCTGGTACCCCTATATAATCTAATGTTGGAGGACTCATGGGCAGAAAAGAAAGGGAACCCTTTGGGGGTATGCCTTTATAGACTTTGAAGGAGAACCCATTGCTAAGGGAAGGTACATTGAGGACTGGACATTCTGTGTTCATATGTTTCTATACTGGGTGAACTGAATTACTGCACATGAAGTTATGGAGCTGAAGAGTGTGATGTAAAGATCTCTAATATGTTGCTGCTACAGTAAAATCTTGAAAAGGCTGCTCATGTGGACAACCCTTTATTATCAGTGGTGGGTAGCTAAGAGGATACAGCTATACAGGTGTGTGCATACCCTATTCCCTCTCTGAGCATTAATAAGATGGGAATAACCCCTGGCCAGCTTGGCGGGAGCTGGTGTCAAATCAGAGACGCTTTAAAAGACCTATTGCCATTTTCAAAGTGTGCATCCGTTGTGTAAATATATAACTGTTGTCAGTGAAAAGTCGGTATGGTATGACTTCTAATGCATATTTAATGTACACTTTGACAAATCTTATGCCAAGTGAGCAGCAGTATAGCAGTATACAATGTTGGTGCAAGAAAGGAAAAAAAAACGTATTTGGAAGCAGCTATTTAATTTGATGTTAGCAGAAATAGGGTGACTCTGTGGCCCTACATTTCACATGTGTGGCTGGGACACCCCCGAAGATTCTGGGGCACCCACACAAAATGTCCTTAGACAGGACACTGGCTGTACTCAACCTGATCTGTGTAATAATGCAGAGTTTGGCAGAGAGATAAGCCAGCCCGGCAGTAATATTTCTGCTAAGAGAAATGGGCTTCTATTGATTCTCTGAGCATGGCCATATTTCCTGCTAACAAAATAAAATGCGCTTTAGGAAAGGAATTTGTTTACTTCCTTTCTCTACCTTATTTATAGAGAAAATATTCTGCCAGAAGGAGAATGCAGACACGACTGATTCTGGTAGCTAAATACATATATATTCATTATATATTCCTGCATTATTGGAAGTATATTTACACACACGATGAAGGCACTTTTCCCTTTACACGCTAACTGTGCTACTGAAATTAACGCTTCAATACATCCTGTCGTAATAAGACCATAAAGGGTTGTAGTTAGCAGTTTTAAGTGCAAATTACGCATTGATTAATTGATTTTTTTCAAATTCCCTCACCAGGAAAACACATTGCAATGTATTTAATGGGTTGAAACTAATTGTAATTTTCCTAATGTAACAACCATATCCCCAGAAACTGTATACAAGCACCTCTGAGATCTTCCAGTACTGTAGACTTACTTGAATATGTGACAATGTGATCTAGTTAAATACGAAATGTGAGATTAGATTAGTGGCTTACCAGGGAGGTCAACCACTCTGCAAGGCTGTGAATCATGTTGTCTATGGATCCACAGAAGCACCTACATTGTTGTAAAGCAGGGGTGCCCAACCAGTGGCCCGGGGGCCACATGTGGCCCATGGAGCTCTCTGATGTGGCCCGCGACCTCCTGCTCTGAAATGGAATAGAATATAATACTGTTATTAAAGGTCAGTTTATTACTAAAATCACAGTGTATATATGGGTATATCTGTTCTGCAGTGGTTACTAGGTTGCTTTCAAACTAATCCGCAGATGCAGAGCAGTGCACCTGCAGGTTACCTGCACTGAGCCATAGACTTCTATTATTACCTGCGAGTTTGGTGAGCTTTCTGAAAGTGCACCAAACCTGCAAAATATAATAGAAGTCTATTGCAAAGTGCAGAAAAGCCAAAGGTACACTGCATTGCACCCGCGGTGCGGGTAAACCGCAGCGCATCAGTGTGAAAGCAGCCACGGGCCCCTTTCTTTCTTTTTCAAATATTTTATTAAAGATTGCACAATACAATTCATATAAGTTATACAGGATTTTGAAATTAAGTAGATAAGTGTAGATGGAACTTTTATCTTCTCTACAATTTTTGTACATAAATATGATATAAAAGAAAATCCAGTATCGAAAATAAATACATAAGTAATAAGAATCATTAAATGAAATAGTATAATAAAAGAGGGAAGAGAGAGAAAAAAAGAAAAAGGGAGAGGGGAAGGGAAAAGAGTAATAATGTAATAAGAAAGCCTATCTTATACCATTTGTAATCAGATTTATCAATAACAAAACGTAAGGAATACATAAGAAAAGGTGAGTAGATCAATTGGGCGTTCTAATAGAAGACAGTCGTGATCAACTTAAATCGTATCAGGGGCCAAGGTCCGGCTAGGTGGCTTGGCATGCTGCCACGGGCCCCTTTCACACGATCAGTCCGACCCAATTGGACCCTTCATTCACCTCTAAGGAGTGGCAGATGTAAACCGACTTGTGTCCTACCTCCAATCCAATCAGGCTGTGTCCACTCTGCATATGCAGAGCGGACACAGACCTGCCATCCGCCCGCTCCGCTGATTGTGGCCCGCGACCAGTTACCAAGTCGCTTAAGTGGCCCTCGCGCTTTAAAAGGTTGGGCACCCCTGTTATAAAGTATCTACCCTGTTCAGGCCCTTGTAGAGGGCTGTTTGCAGGGTTGGGGGAACTATTGCTTTCTGAGGGGAAATTTGCTGACTGATGGGGATGAGGGGACGACGGTTGATAGGGGATAGGCTATTTTGGGGAATTTGGGATTTTTGCTGAGGGATGATGGTCATCTTTGCTGGGGGGAGGTAAATAGTGCTTGGAGAAGGGCAGGGCTGGACTGGGACAAAAATTTTGCCCTGCACTTCACCCAGACCGGCCCACTTTATTTTTGCAAACATGCACCAAAACAGTATATAAAACTATACGCAATTGCGCTATATGGATACTTATTGAGTTTGGGATGGATCTGAGGGTAAGGAATTTGTGCAGATGCAAGGTGCCTGCATATTGTAAAGATTTCCCAGTTGTTTCCAGAATATTGTCATAATTGCCTGTGTCCTGGATGGGGGCTGAAGGAACAGGAAGTAGTGGAAAATATATATTTAGTAGGGTAAGAGAGAGAACCAGAATTCGTTTTAGTAGAGTGGTGAAAGGTTTGAACCCCTGTCTTGTTTTGTTGGTGTCTGTGACGTCCTTTTACAGAGGACTTTCAGAACTTTCATTCCCCCCATTTCTTTTCCTGATGTCATATGGATAAAAAATTAGAAACGTCTTCCCATTGGGATCATGGAAAGCAATAAAAACCTAAATACATTTCTGGCCTTTATTCTGCTTAATTTTTTAAACCCTTTAAAATGTAGTTTGTTAGGCTTTAATTAACAAGATTATGCTATATACTTTTTGTCCCAAATCCACAAGAAGGGCAGACTGAATGGCCTGATAGGTGGTTAACTTTATTAGTAAAGAAGAACCTCTCTTAATTTTTTCGGTTTCACAGGGCACAAAGTACAGTGGAACCTCAGATTGCGAGTAACGTGGGTTTACGAGCGTTTCGCAATACGAGCACTGTATTTTTAAAAATCGTAACTCGGTTTGCGAGTGTTGTCTCGCAAAATGAGCGGTGTGCAGTACTGCTTTTGGCCTGAGGTGGGGGGGCGCCGAGCAGAGCCCAACGTCGCTGATCGCAGCCGATCGGCGCCGTTCGGCGCCGTTCGGAAATGCACGTAAAGGCCGAGGACAGCTTGGCTGACCTTGGCGAGTCTCGGGAACAAAGTCTTTCCGAGGTTTGCCGAGGTCAGCCGGAGTGTCATCGGGCCTCTTCGGCCGTTTCCGAGGCTCTCCGGCGCCCCCCGCCCCTGGCCGCATGCGGTATTGCATGCTATTGAAGTCAATGCGGAACAAATTATTTTAGTTTCCATTGACTTCAATGGGGAAACTCGCTTTGATATGCGAGTACTTTAGATTACGAGCATTCTGCTGGAACGGATTATGCTCGTAATCCGAGGTTCCACTGTATTTGTAGCACTCTGTACCATGTTTCTATGTGCTTTGTAAGCCTAGCTGCAAGGTTGGACAGAGTGCCTCTCTTCCCTTCCAGATAGACACGTGTAGGCAGATGCAGTCTACTTTCTCTGCAGCGCCACTGTTGGAGAGGAAGTCAAGAGGAACAGGGTTTCTCTATGGTTTCCTGGGTCACTGTGGAAGCTATCCTATTGGATGCTGCTGCCCCATGTAGCTCCAGCCATCATCTTAGACCAGGCAGAGCCTATTTAAGGCCCTGGCTTTCAGGTTTGGCATGCATATGCGAGTTGGTAGAGTAGGAACAGGTACCCCGCCTGTTAGGGAAAGTATTTGCAGTAAGGGAAAGGTTCCTGACGAGGAGGGAAAATGTAGGTTCACACCTTCCTTTGACATCTTCCGATCTTTTTACAGATGCTGTCAATTCGGCTGATACCCGATCTCTTCAAATGACTGGAAACTGTAAGTGCAACCGGTTGGGCAGCCGTACCACTGGGTTTGTTTTCCATTGCACCTGACTTTGTAAATTATTGGTGCCGCACCATGCTGCACCCCTCCTATACTCGTAGCTGGGCTTACAAAACATGTAGAAACATAGGACAAAGTACTACATGGAGACAGAACACTAAAAAAAAAGTTGAGATTCATTCTTTAAAGCCACTAAAGCTGACAATTTGATAGAGCATTTGATCTTTCTAAAAAAATATATCAAATGGTGGATTTTATAAACTTCAAAGAAATGGGATCCAAATCAAGTTGATCAAATGAAGCGGAAAAACTGAATTGCTTGTGCCAAAATTTACTGAAAATTGCCACGTGTATAATCATTCTTTTCATTGTATTTCTACTTTATGACCACAGAAAGTATCCTGTGCTGAAACTTCACAGTGCCTGCACTGAGATCACCTGGAACCAATATCTGGGAAGTGTCATCGTTTTGCCTGTAAGAACAACTTGGAAAAGCATTTTCCATGTTTGCTTTGAAATAATATACATCTGATGGCAACCAAACTTTATATTGTTTTTTTGTGACAGCTTCACCCTAAGTCTGGCACACTCCATTGTGAAATACTCCATGTTCCAGTACCAATAATTTGGGATGATCCAACTTAGAAGCTATGCGAACACTACAAACAATCATGGTTATCAAGGCTAAACAGTTCAGATCAGATGTAAAAATACAAGAGATGAACAACATTTTCCTTTCCATTGATCAATTAGTAAAAGTATATTTTCTTGTCAATGACCCTATTGATTTTGTTACATTCTTAATATGATGTTAGGTCAGTGTCTAAATGGAAACAATACTCTTTGTAGTACTTAGGAACGACAAGGTAAGTGCATAGAGTTATATCAACTTGTATTTTACTGCAGGGGCGGCCCATCCATTAAGGACGCACGGGCGCTGCCCCCTCTGTCACGCCGTCCCCTATATGACAAATGGATAGATTTATGCATTGCATTAATCTATCCATGGTCGCCGCTGCCACCCCCTATT